>JAJOZX010002028.1:307500-357500 GCA_023014485.1 Bathynomus jamesi
TGGTGGAGCTTTAATAATACTTTTCTCGATAATTTAAAAATTTATAGAAAGTTCTGCAGATAGGCTTTTAAAATTACCAAAACTTTTAAGAATTGCTGGCGGGATCGAGACCCGGTGACGGCAGACGTTGTCTTAGCACAAATACTTTCGAAAACTGTCAGGATATCTGCTTTTTTATTATAATTTTTAAAATTCGTGGCATTTTCTCTTATTGTAGCTCTTTAATTAAACTTTAATTTTACTTAACTTTATAGGATCAATGCGGAACTTCATTGTGTTGTAGCTACTTTTTGTTTTGATGAAAGGGGAATAAATGATATGGCTGCTTTACCACACAGCCAAACCAGCGACCTGAAGACAGAGGTCGAGGTATTGGCTCACATCCGATCAAACGAATGCCAGGTCATCGGAGAACTAATGTATTTTTTGTGGGGGGTTAAGAAAAAAAGACATTGTATTTTCATTTTATTAAATGGTAGAAAACATGTACAAAGCGGAACCAGTGTCCATAAAATAAGTCTTAACGGGTACATTTTACAGTTACAAATGTATATACAACTTTACACAATACAGCGGGTGCTAACATATGGGAACCTTTTTCTTATCTGTCTGCATACATTTTTATCATTCATTTCAGTGTCGCACAAATCGAATAATTTAAAAAAAATTATAAATCCATTCCAACGTGACATGTGCATGAGAAATGAGAGGGCGTAGATGCCGCACGTGTTACAATAATATCCTTGAAGGCGATACGGATTCCATACAATCTCAGGTACACGTATCTGTTTGATAAACTGCACAACCACAGAATCATTCAAGGGCTGAGCGCCGATTGAGTCAAAAGAGTACATTCTTTCCCTATTTTTAAAATAGATAGCAAACCAATGAACCCCCTCACCCCACACAATGTCGGTGTTAACGATAATCCCGTACCGGTTTCTCGTAGTTGGCAACTTCAATATTTCATTCTTCGCAAACACGCCGATAAATTTGGAGCGTGGGAAACGGTCACTTTTCATTACTCTCTGGAGTGTATTCGCATCCATTTTAAAAGTCTTTGACACGTTCCTGAAACAGTCAACTTCTATTAGTGCTTGTGATTCGAGGTACACGAGTACACTAATAAGGACGTCAATAGGCTTGCCAAATTCCAACCTGACTGAGAAATTCCCCCTCCGTTGTGGCGTCAAGTGCGTATATACGCCAGCAGACAAGTCAGGCGTAATATCAAATGAATAAATGTTAAATTCTTCGACAAATTCTTCCTGCGTTACACCAAACCCCAGTTCGTCACAGGCAACTGTATTATGAGCCAGACTACTATAAGCTCTCGCGCAGAGCGGGAACACAGCGTCTGATGAGAAGTCCGTAATCATAGTCCCCCCCGAAAGCGATGCCATTTACGTATAGAGTTATATTTTTAAGGCTGAAATTCTCGAATTTAAAGGCACTCGTTTTATATTTTCCATTCGTCGATGCGTGGTCCTGCATTCCAATTAATATCCTTTTAGGTAGAACTCCAAGGGCCACGTTTTCTAGTTGCTTCGAGGCCAACCCTGCAGGTACCGTGTATAGTTTGATCTGTGCTATGTTAATTGGGTATTTTACTGTGGCGAGTATTAAGGCTTTCTCAATCTCTATTTGTTTTCGCGAACTTAATTTCTCTCGGCGTATACGCAAGTACGCCTCCATTATGTGAATCACAGCGGGTTTCGCGCCCGCTTCTTGATCAGACCCCAGATTTATGCAGATCTCAGGAATCATGCGGATAAGCTTCAACGTCATATCCACCCCGTTCATAAGCAGTTTCTCCTGGAATGTGAAATCTGTATGAAGAAGTCTAAAACATTCGTATATCTTTTTTTTAGAATTTTTTAATTTATCCTTTATACCATTTTCATCTTTAGTATGGTAATATCCATCGGCGGTTAAAAAGGTGTCCTTCACTTCTTTTGAAAAGTTGAGGACATTTTCCAGATAGGCTCGTAGGTGATAATACCCCGTTCCTGCCGAGATATTAACCTGATTTAAATACACTCCACACTGGCTGAATATGGAGTGTAAAAAGGTGGTTTCAGTGTACGCAGAGTAACTATCATCGCAATCCGTTCCATCAGAATGGGCTATACGCAGTTTAGCGTACGTGTGCATCAGCTCGGGTCAAAAAAGTAAGGGCCTGGGCTGGGTATCACGAATTCTATAGGGGCACTGGGAGAACTAATTGTGTTTAATGGGTTAATTGTAATAAAGTCGCTATGCTCAATAGAGACCTGAGTGGGGGGGGGGGCATATCAAAGAGCGACAGTTCAAATTTACAGAATTATGAGCTACACGGATGGATGAAACGCGCCATGACGATTTAGAAATAGTGCCACCTCTCTCGACAAGTAGTAATCAGCCTATGATACGAGAGACTACTGTCCTCAGCTTATATCAGTTAAAAAAATGATCAGCCATAGGTTACATACGCTTAGAGCACTTCTTTTTTGATTTCCTTTTACGTTTAGCGCCACGTGATGGTAACCCCTTCTTCCTGGCAGATTTCTTCTTCCCGCTTCCACGAATTTTTCTCTTTGCATCTTTGATTATTTCGTCCCGTGTCCGTTTTAAATGTTTTTTTTAGAGCTTCTTTAGGCTCAGTTCCTCCCATTATGTCTTCTGCTGCGCTAAAACCTGTTTGTAACGCCTTCCTCCCTAGGTACCTGGCACCCCTCTTCAACAGTGCGACAGCGGTGCGTAGTATGGATGAAAAAATGGATCCAAGCCCACTCCCACGCTGGTATCTCGCTCCTCGAAAGACTGTGAATGGCCTTCGGGTCATTATAAACGGCGAAAGTGTACTTTCACTGTTAAGCTCCCATCTCCGAATGGGAAATTTTTTCCCTCAATCGTTCTTATATATATCGAGATGTTGGTTAATAGATTAGTCGTAACATTCACATAATGGGGCTTGTCATATGTAATGCTCAAACTTTTCCCTCTAAGGTTGGGGATATCTGCAATGCGCAGCAGGCACTCCTGGATGTCCCCAACAAATTGATGCTCTACGATATTACTGTAAATATAGCACATGTCTGGAGGTGGAGAGCTTTCACCCAATTTCTCCATCTTCAATTGATACATTAAGCTGGACATTAAGCATGACTTGTCCAGCTTAATGTATCAATTGAAGATGGAGAAATTGGGTGAAAGGTACCTCTTTGGAGAGCTGAGCTATATCGGCCATGGGCCACAATTGTGAACTGCTCTTTTTGTTTAATATTTCTACTAAGTGTTGATTTTAACTTCAATGTGCATGCAGGCGTGTCTATGTTAACGATTTCTAAAAGTAAATCGTTTGTCAGGTGCGACTTTTCAAGACTCTTGTTTAACCCCGTCACAATGTCCATGGCTGTTATAATGCCCTATTCCTAGCGCTAAATTTGTGCTATAGTAATGCACCTCACCTTACAGGACTGATCGCATAGTATTGTCTAAGGTTATGCCTAATTTTTCGCACTCATCGATTCTTCTAAGGATCAGAAATGTGATTTGCTCATTTTCAAGTTAAAAATTTGGAGACTAACTGGAGTTCACATAAACACACCTCAAACGAATCACGCTCCAATTCAATGGGTCCGTGGAGTTCTGTCACAAAGTTGGCGAGGGTGTTGTTAGGATGTATAGAGAGAGAAGAAGAGGACGGGAGTGTGACATAGAAGTGAATAGGCGCCATGTTACATACTAATTAAGTTTCATTATTGCAGCAGCTTTTAAATAGGTGTTGAAGCTTTCTGGGTAACCCAGCCATTTCATCAGGTACATTTTTCTTTTTCCTGAATCTTTGCTGCCTAAATTTTTTTCAATTTTAAACACACTTTTTCCTAAATTAAATGTCACTTTCTGCAACTCCTCGCGGTAAAAGCCTCCAGCGATCTCTTTCCCATTCAAATCTTCAACGTAATACATCACTATCTCGCCTTTAGGTCTCATAGGACTAACATTAAAAATCTCACGTGTCCATCCTTGCTCAAATCCCTTCGCGAATTTATTTCCCGAACGTGATAGCCTTGCATAATCATTGATTTTGAAATGTGTAGAGTGTGGTGGCTGTGCTCCATCTCTTCTCACCTCTGGCAGCGTACCTCTTTCTAAAACTTCGTTAGGTGTTGTGCCATCCGTAAGGTGGTGTGAACGGTTGGATGATGATGCCAATGACCCGAGAACGTTTATATATCTGTATGTGTTTTTATGTGTAAAATAGCGATGCATGCGTTCCTTTATGGTACGTTGAACTCTTTCAGCTATAGAGGCCTTATGTATAGAACTGCTAGTGCAGTAACTGATATTAAACTCTGTCAGCATGTTCTGAAAAGCGCGTTCTATAAATTCTTTCCCCATATCCGTACAAAAATAGCCAGGAACCCTATCTTCTTTTAACATCAACGTTTTGTTCGCTTTAGCAACTGTTTCAGGCGATTTATTTTTTAGCGGAATTAGCCGCAGATATCTAGAGGATACATCTATTATGAATAGGATGTAGCGGAATCCGTCATTATACACTGAACATCTTTGCATGTCCGTTAAATTCGCTTGCCAAATAGAGTCTATCGAATCCTCTGTTGTCTTGGCCGTTTTAAACCTTTTTCTCACCTGTTTATGAAGTGTATAAGCATCGTGTTCCCGCAAAAACCGCTCAACATCTTTTTTACCTACTCCATAAACACCTCTGTACAGTCTATTAACGCCACCATAGGAGGCGGGGTTAGAAATGTCATAATAGCATTTACTTAATATGTTAGCTATTTGCATATTTTAGAGACACGTGGATAAAGTTGGCCGTTTTTTCTCTTCTTTCTCTTCTTCAGAGACGCTGTTGATGGGGGCGATGGCGTACTCAGATGTGACACATGCGAGACTTGATCCAGGTCTTTTAACCTATTCAGATTACCTTCAATGTTTTGAGGACATTTTTTTTGTTGTAGTCTTGCTTTAATATGCTTCCATCTGTGAGGGTCTGTCCCACTTTCTCAATATCAACGATATTGGATCCTTGTATCCTTGTTCCTTCAACAATGACTTCGCCTGTATCGGCCTATTGTATGATGGGGTCCTCACTCAATAGATTATAAAGAGTTAACCCTTTATTCCTCAATGTATGTGGGAGACTGTTTTTTAATACATGTTCGATGTTTTGTATTCCGTTGTTCTTTGGTTGGTCATCTCTAGGGCCCAGGTCCTGTGTCGTCATGCTCAGCGCTACTCGCGCTGTGCCTAATAACCACGGGGAGCTCTGTCGGATTCTTATAATCTTCGTACTCATGAAAAAATTTCTTCAAAGCTTCTTTGTAAGTCTTTTCTCATCAGGTGACTTTTCACTGTTTAATCGGGCTAGCAACTCGCTTTCCATTCTTTTATGCCTACTTTTATGGGGTTCTAGAGCCGTGTCTGGAATCTTTGAACTTTGCAATAAAGCATACACCTCGTGCGAAATCACAACCACTTTCTTCATTATATTAATCTAGTCAGTAAAGGACCCAAAACTGAAAATAATTTGGGTGGGAATGATCCTCCTCTTTGTACAATATTTCGCTTTTTCTTACCCACAGTTTCACTTTTATGAGCGAGAGCTCGTATTATGTTCTTGTGACGACGTAAGCGAGCCTTCGGAGGGGGTTTCATTGGCACATTACATTTTATAACATTAATACAGATTTCATGGATGCATTTTTAAAAAAGTCTAAGTCGATATTTTTAACAAACATCTGTTGCAGTGCCCGGGGTAATCGTTGATAGATTTTTATTAATTCACGATATTTATTCAGCCTATTTCTCATTATGGAATATCCACCGTTTCAGGTTCGCTTGGGAATATATTCGTTCTTAGAAGCACCCTAAACGTGTTTCGCGGGTGAAGGTCACAAAGCATATATCCATAACGCTGGCTTGTGGCTTCTTTATAAACCTCCAAAAACTCCTTACGTTGATTAGGGAACATTTGATTGGCTAATACCCCAATTTGTGACACATCTCTACGTTGTGCGAATAATACTATATATTGTGTATTTAGCGACACATCGCGCATGTATCTATTTTTGAAAAATAGATTCTGGTTGATGAAGAATACGCTTATGTTAAGATGGTGGGAGAACACTAAATGTCTCGGCAAACGTTTTATCCATTTCCAACATGAGATCGTCAATTACAATAACTGTATGCTCATTACCTTTTAACGAATTAACGTCATATACACCCTTGTGGAACAGAATTTCATCTTGGTACTCGTTGAACACTAGGGTGGAGCGTTTTTGGTTTTTTTTTCAAAAGCTTTTGAAACATGGTTCGTAATAGTGTAGAGAATGTGTTATGACCTGAAACAAAGTGTATTACATTTCTAGCCTCCTACATTAATATCTTCAGGTGCCAATCTCACTCCATATTTATGAATATATTGCGAAATTATAGTGATATTTAGAAAAAATAGACAACTGGAAATTTATTTGTAACTTTTGAATTATGGATTGTAATAGTGTGGAAAATGGACCAAAACCTTATAGTAAGTGCGTTCTAAAGTTATAGCACCTTAACTTAATGTCTTCAGATGCCAATCTTACTCCAAATATGTAGATTTATGGCAAAAAAATAGCAATATTCAGTAAAAGGCATAAATGGAAAGTTCTATGTAAGTTTTGAATGAAGATTCCTAATAGTGCGCAAAATATGCTGTGACCTGATAGTAAGCACGTATAAAAGTTGTAGCCTCCTAAGGATACATCTCCAGGTACCAATGTTATTACCTAAATTTTTTAATTTATTCTGAAAAAATAATATTTTACAGACAAGTGATATAACGAAATTTAACTGATTTAAATATTGAGTTTTTCAATGAACGGAAATAGCTTTTATATTATTTGCATTGATTTTTTATTTCCAGATAATAATTGGTTCCATAAATACAGCTCTTCGTTCATTCTGACTGTCACGTAAATTCGTATACAGCCCGAATGATCCAGAACTCACCACGAAGAGGTGGCTGTATGTTGAGTTCC
The DNA here is from genome assembly GCA_023014485.1 of Bathynomus jamesi. NCBI lineage: Eukaryota > Metazoa > Arthropoda > Malacostraca > Isopoda > Cirolanidae > Bathynomus > Bathynomus jamesi. The sequence continues at coordinate 314,532 of JAJOZX010002028.1, forward strand.
ACCCATGCCCAACCCTACCACCCAACCATATGGACATGATTTATGTAATGAAAACTTTAGTCAATATCCAATTATATTCGAAATTCAGATTTGGTTTCAAATGAGGGCATCATTTTCCGTGCTACCATTCTCGATCGAATATATCCGTCTCTAGATCCTGCTCCACACACAGCAGACGATGCTTCTGTAACTAACTTGACTCGTTCAACAGCTTGAGTATGGCATGGCATCTTGTTGAAATCCTTCACTTCTCTATTAGCAATCATTGTATCAATTTCATCGTCGGAAACACAATCACGCGTCATTGGAGGTACAGTTACTGCGATGTCATGCCAATTACAGTAATCATGTTTGTGTAGTTTGTGGCTTCGAAATTTAACTTTGGGATTTTAAAGAGTCTAAGACTTTTTCCACGATATTGTTCTCTAGCTTTCTTTATTCTTCTCCATCCAAGTACTCTTACATGGCTACGCTCATCTTGTATAATGCTCAAAAGTATGTTTTCTGGATGACCGAAAAATGCATTTCTTTGGATCACTGGTTCAATAACTGCTCGAACAGAATCGTTCAACATTCGGGAATACTGAATGGTTTTCAAAACATTAGGAGATCCATATGCAATTGATTTGCTTTGTTTGATTGCAAACCACATTGGGATATATACGTGCATAACATACGAAACCAAATTTTTCAAATCATCAGAAGGTTCAGGTGTAGCTACGTATAATCTCAGAATACGATTTGCAGTGGTTAACCACCTAGAGTGCACCATCTTGCCGGGATTTCCTCTTGATAGGTCAGTACTACACTCGCCAATTGAAACGGCTTGATAAATATCAAACAAATATTTTTGATCCGTGCTCAAGTCGTCTTTGTCAAGAGATGGAATTTCAACTTCGATTTTTTCGAAATGAACAACCGGAAGTGTTTCACATTTCTGCAATTGCTGGCCAATGATGCCAACAAATTCACGAGGTTCAGTGGTTTTTCCATCCAATTTCTCCATGAGGTGGCGTAAAGGAAGCTCATTCGCATGTAACTGACACACAATCCATTCCATTGCAAAGGTCTACTGAGATGCAGTTCCATAAGCCGAATGACTCCACCTTTCGCTCCTCTGTTCACAGCAGTTCCATCACATCCCATAGCAACTAAATTTGAAGAATCAAAGTTGTGTATTCAAAAAATCGTATATTCCTTTATATATACTTTTAGATGTCCCAGATTCAGAAGTAAAGTACCCTAGATACACTTGGTCTGGTTCTGCTACCAAGGTCACATGCTCTTCCACAACAACTTTACGTTAAAATTTAGAACCTTTCTGTTCTTGGACAATAGTTTTATCCTTGCGACCGTCAAAATAAATACTCATAATTGTTTTTCCTACGCTAGCATCCTGTTGAAGCTCATCACGTTGATGCTTCCTAGCTCTGCGCACTTTACTGCGATCTATTACCAGGGATGGATCAGGCTCAGATGTTTGTTTAATATCGTGCAAAACAGAACTTGTTATTATGGCAGCTGCTCTATCTGAAATACCTGTACGATCACAAGCTTTTGCAAGTGAAGGGAAGCGTAATCGCTTCAGAGATTTTATGTTTCGACATTTTCCGCGTTCGCTTCTGATGCGTTTCGGTTTTACGGAGATTGGCTCATCAAATGTTTCGTCAGATTCTTTTTCTGTATCTGTTGAAGAAGATATATCTTCAAACTGAAAACTTTCTGAATATGAAGTCGATGACATTACTGGCAGTTGTTTTGAAAGGTACAAATCTCTACTGTTTTTTCTAACTTGTGCTAATTGTATTTTTCAGAAGCAGAAACATCAACTGATCCTATGGCCATTTTTCTTTTTGTTCTTTGGTCTTTTAGGAATTCTTGTTCATGTTTCGGTACTCGATTTGATTTTGGGCATTTGCAGGATTGAAAGTCTTTACATTTACAAGCGGCAATATCAAAAAGATTTTGAGCATCATCTTTAAATTTTTTGCACTTATCTAAGTGAGACTCCGTTTGTTTCATACCTTTAGGCTGTTTTAATATAGATCTATATTTTGTATGATAATCTTTTATTTTCTTTACAACGCGGTTGAAGGATACAGTTGGAATTGATTCTTTATTGTACAGGGTGTCCCATAAGTCCGGCATCATATGAAAAATAATAAAAAAGGGCAAAACAAAAGCTTTTATTTATAGAACGTGCTCAATATGTCCACCATTGTTTTCAATACACAAATTCAGACGTGATACCCAGTCAGCAAGCACACGGTGAATGATGTCAGGAGTAATGGTGTTACATGCCCCAATAATGCGCTGCCGCAAATGTTCAACACTCCTAATTTTCTCTGCGTATACCAGCGCTTTCAAGTGGCCCCAGAGATAAAAATCTAGTGGCGTGAGATCCGGGCTTCTAGCTGGCCATTCCACAGGCCATCGACTTCCTATCCAATGACCAGGGAATTGTTGGTACAGGTATTCCCTTACTTGGGTGCTGTAATGTGCAGGAGCGCCGTCTTGCTGGAACCATGTTGGGAAATTTCATTCTTCGTTCAAGACACTGGGAAATGCTTCTTCCTTGAGCATACGTCGGTAGGTGCCTCCAGTGACATGTTCATTGAAAAAGATGGGGCCTATGATGCGATCCTTCCAAATGCCACACCATACCATCACCCGAGATGCACCTTGTTCCTTTGAAGAGGTATACCAGTGAGGTTTGTTTTGAGACCAGTAGCGGGTGTTCTGTCGATTTACCTCACCATTTCCATAAAAAACAGCCTCGTCACTGAACAGAATGGTGGACGCGAAATTAGCATCCCGAGCATATTGTTCCGTAGCCCACTCACAAAATTCCATCCACCGGTCGGGATCATCTTCGCTTAATTTCTGTAGGATCTGAAGTTTATATGGATGCCATTTGTGAGCCTGAAGAATGCGATGGATGCTATTTTCCGACACTCCTGTCTCGGCGGACAATCGCCGAAGAGACTTACTGGACTGCTGTTAAAATGAGCCAGGATAGCAGTCGCTGTATCATCGTCAGTGGACCTCCTTGAAGGTCCACTGCGTGGTTTATCTTCTATGGATCCTGTTTCCTTAAACTTTGCAACAAGTCTGCTAACACAACTCTGTGTTATTGGCTCGCGGTCTGGATGCAGTCTGTTAAATTCAGCAGCGGCCTCTCTTTGACTCCGATTTCCTATGAGTAGAATTATCTGGATTCGTTCTTCCTTGCTCACAGACATTATGGCCTGTAGAAAGGAAAAAATATGAATTATGGTTTGTAGAAATAGAAAAATATGAATTTCTCCTATGATGCAGGACTTATGGGACACCCTGTATAATGAAATTAAGTTTTCCGCAACCGCCGATGATATTTCATGAACAGAAGGATCTTTATTGTTTAACTCTTCTTTCAGTCGTCTTCTTTCATATATATAGCATTTCATAACACCCTCAAATGTTGGTAGAACACGACTCTGTTCTTCTCCATCGCCAAATATGTGACAGTCCGTTGTTCTTGACTGCCAAGGCATTCTTTTAGTTGCCATGTCTGACCTGATTATAAATCTTTTACTGTACAAGATTTATAATATATAATCCAAATTTATAAAAATAAGATCACAAAAGTGTAAGAGAATGTGCTGAAATGCAATATCAAATATTAAATAGTGAAAGGATCTGATGTGATTGCGCAAGAGGACAGAGCGTAACACCTTACCCCGGCACCAGCTGGTCTAACACTAACACACTGTGTTATGCTGGCCACACACGTAGGTGATTGGCGTGATGATTTTATGGCGATTGGCGTCAATATGCCAATCGTCACCATGTGTGGGGTACTATTACATATAAATTTGTTTATTTACGGAGTCGCTGTATATAATTTTTTGTCAAAATAAAGGTTTTAAGTTTTTATTGGAAATTCATTGGCATATTGGCACCTGAAGATATTGTCTTAGAGAAAAACGGTTTTGTCACTTTGCATTCAACATACAATAGCACATTTTCCGCACTATTATTAATGTCATTTCAGAAATCAGGGAAATCGTTCCACCCTATTGAACACTGACTGATACGTTGAATAGCACCATATCACTTTATGCACAAATTTTGAGAACATCTCCCGCTTATCGTTAATGATTTTAAGCATAAATACAGTTTCTTCCACATCCTGTAGGGCCAGATATAATACTTGTGGAGGGGCTTGTGAACCAGAATTTTTCTACAGATTCCATCCCTAACACGTCACACCCATAAGTGGGTCATTTACAAAATATTACAAATTTTGAGTGCTGCTCCTTATATTTTGTTTTCTTTTTCCACAGAACCGTGAATGACGACGATGTACAGCACACCATCATCGATATCACAGAACAACCCGATGACCGTGCAGCTACAGAACCCTTCCCCAACCCTCTACGTCTTACGACACAACCCCCACAATAGTACCTTCCTCAAATATGCCCCATTCTTCAGTTCTGTGTACTTTCTCCAGCGCAGCTTCTCATACTGTGGAGGATGGTATAATATTCGAGTTGGTGCGCACCGCTACCCCCACCCCTGTTCTGACTAGAAATCGGTACGTGGTCAGGGTTGACCCTGGATCCCTGTATACCAACGGATTGCGGCGCGTAGTTGAACGTATTGTGGAGTTTGCCCTTCAGAACAGCAAAGAACGTGAAGTCCGGACGAGGTTATCCTTCAGGTTCGGGTCAGATGAGAGTGACGATTTTTGGGTAGTAATATCGTTCAGACGTTTGGCGGCTGTAGATATAGAATATATCTTGGGGCGTATAATGCAAGCCTCTCAAAGTAGTACATCCTTCAATATGGACAACTTCATGGTAGATATTGACAGAGTATTCCGGGTTGCGGGTTATAGTGCCACACCTTATACTCTTAATTTCAATTCCCCGGTTATTTACAGAAAGCATTTAAACTTAGCTCATATGTTCACTGTGCTAAATACTTGGGCGCAAAAATTTTGGCTGCCCACAGTTGTGCAGCGTGCCCGTAAACTGGCTTCAGATTGTAAGCTTGAGTTTAAGTGTAATATGGGTCCTGAAGAACTGAGAAGGGCCGAGCAGGAAATGAATGCAAGTATAGTCGTATTTGGAATGGATAATCGTCGTAGGAATGTGTGTGTTTTTAAAAACAGCGTAAGAGATCGTACAAGGCCTCTACTTATTTTAGTATTGTCAGGAACATCGTATCTCCCCATTCGTAACATAAGGGCTCTCTACGCCAGTTATAATAAAAGTCGAAAATATGGAAGGCATCATGATTTGTGTAAGGGTTGTCTCGAGTTTGCTGATGATATGGTGAAACATGTAAGGATTGCTACATGGTATGTGAGCAGTGTAAAAGCCCCAAATGTGAAAGTCGTGTAGTTGAAACCGAGAAGAAGGAATGTAATGTGTGTAGACGTACATTTTTCAATAATAAATGCTTTGAATTCCATAAATCAAATGACACTTTCAGGAAAATGAGGATTTGTAAGTGCGGTATGTTTCACATGATGGATAATTGGGGGAATTTCAAACATAAATGCGATGAAATTCACTGTTCTACATGTCATGAAAAATATAAGGCTGATGGAGTGAAGCAGGTGTTATATGAAAGATGCGAGGCCTAAAAATAGCCCTTGTATAACCGTGTACTACGATATAGAAACTTACACGAACGCTGAAACCAAAGAGGTCATTCCACATTTACTCTTAAGTCAGACTCTCTGTGATGAGTGCAAGGAGTTCGAGTGTGACGAGTGCAACAAATGTGGAAAACGGACAAAATGTTTTAAAACGAATGCACACGACAGCCCTCTGAATCTCTTTGTATCCTATATTGTCAAATTAGCGGACAAGTTAAAAAAAATGACTGTATATATTCTTGCCCAAAACGGGGCGAAGTTTGACACAATTCCTTTATAAGGTGTTGCTTGAACACGAGTCGTCTGCGATATTTACAGGTGATCCCTTGAAAAGAGGCAACAAACTAATACAGGTGCAGATAAGAGGTAATGTACAGTTTAAAGACACCCTGCTCTTCACACCTTGTAAATTAGAAAAGCTGCCCAAGGTCATGGGCGTAGCCGCTGAAGTTTCAAAAGGGTATTTCCCTTATAAATTCCTCACTAAAGAAACTTTGAATTACGTAGGACTACCTCCACCCAAACATTATTTTAACTACCCCAACATGAGTGATAGTGAGCGTGAAGATTTTGACCGCGACTACAACAGTTTTAATGAAGCTAATCCATACAATATAGCCGATGAATGTGAACGTTATTGCGTGAATGACGGACGTGGATTTAGAGTATGCTTTCACTCATTATGTTTTACAGTGTTCTAGAATAATTTCATGCCTAAAGACACCTTAAGAATCATTCACAGAAAAAACCTGGCAGTTATGGGCACAAGGCTATTTACTGGCTCATATACCTACAGCAACAGACCGGGGTATACATAAAACATACCTGCAACACAGTTGAAGTACCCGTTAAGGTCAATGGTCGTGTTTTTTGGGTTGACGGCCTAAGTGAGGATCCAGACATTGGTGAGAAGAATGTGTATTTCTTTAACGGCTGCTAGTGGCATGGATGCCCGCGTTCTGAATGTGCCATCACAGGGGACCTTTATGGAAGATCCCCCGCCGAGAGCCTCGCATGGACCGGTAACCGTGATCAACTTGTAGGCTCCCAGTTCACTCACAAAATCGTGTGGGAGGATGAGTATCATGCAAGGATGGAAATAGATGCCCAGTACCTTGAAGAAATAAGGGCCATCAAATGTTCAATGGTATTAGACCCTCTCAAATGCGTTGACAGCTTGTTTGGAGGGCGCACAAACCCATTCAAGCTAAACTTTCCGCCTACGGAGGGTGTGAAACTCCACTACTACGATTTCTGCTCTTTATACCCCTACGTGATGAAGAACAATCCGTACCCCGTCGGTGTGCTTGAAAAAATGATGGGTCCCACCATACCAACCATCGAGGAGTTTTCAGCTAACTTGAATGAGCGCTACTTTGGAATCTCTTTCGTAGTCGTGCTCCCCCCTCGCGATTTATGGATACCGATCTTACCAGTCGTTATAGATCACAAGCTCATGTTTCCCCTGTGCGTGAAGTGTGCAGAGGAGAACAACGGTGATTGTAACTATACAATCCACCAGCGTAAGGTCAGAGGTGTATATACAAGCCCTGAGCTGGACCTAGCCATTCGCCATGCGTATAGAATATTGAAGATACATGAGGTGTGGAGGTTTCAGAAGCTACCCAAACTTTTCACACCATATATAAACGCCTCTTTGAAGGATAAAGTAGAAGCATCAGGATATCCGCGAGGGGTTCATACCGAAGATGAAAAAACGGCTTATATTCAGCGTTACCGTACCCATGAAGGTATACAGCTTGACCGATCCCAAATTGTTAAAAATCCTTGCAAGCACTTTGGTGCAAAGTTGTGCCTAAACAGTCTTTGGGGGAAACTTGCACAGAATATCGGCAAAGGGAACGTCCATTTGGACGGAGGGTGTTGTACGCTGTCACAGATAGCGTGATTTTCACAGCGAGGGAGGGTGAATACATACCTGCTATTGGGGAACTCCTCGGAGAGCTAACTGATGAAATCAAGGACGAGTATGGTGATGGTGCATACGCAGACTCGTTTGTATCAATAGGGCCAAAAACCTATGCGGTACGGGTGAGGGTAGGGGATGATGTGAAGTATATCGTGAAGGCTAAGGGTATCACGCTTAATCATGCGAACCGTCTAGTCGTTAACTTTGACTCGTTGAAGGAACTAGTGTGCTTGGAAGATGAGGGAGACCAGCCACCCCAACTGACTGTGGGGACACACAATTTTCGAGCGCAGAAACTGGGGTGTGTGAAGGAACTTAGTGGCACGAAGGTATGCCGTAACATCTATAGGAAGCGTTACCAGGTGCCTGGTACCTATGATACCGTACCCTTTTGTTATCTTAATCCTTGATTGTATATATATATATATATGTGTATTGTTAACTATATGTTTATTTATCACGTATATTTGCTTCAATTAAGGTTTCATTTTCTCCTTTGCGTTGTGCGTGTGTGTTTACAGTAAAAAGCTAAGCTCCGCCCACTGGAAGACCGGTCACGTGAATCCTGCCACTACCTGAGCATATCTCTATTCCTGCGTGCTCAGTCAACCTTTGAATACTCTTGAGCTCAGACGTGTATTCTCCCGCGTAGACGAAAAATATAATGGCTACTTTTAATATTGCGTGTTGAACGTTTATGAAGTGGTATTCGGCAAAGTGCCAAATGTGGTGGATACTGAAAAACTCCCTATTCCCCTCTCCTTTGATACATTTAAGGTTACATTGAGCCGTGCGAAGAACCAAGATGTTCAAATACTCTACGGGTATTCTGGTGAGGGCATTGTAGGATCTCGTAGTACAAACGATGTATTGAAGTATGTTGTAGACCTAACCTATATAAAGGCTCACATATACCGCGAAGTAGAAGAAGCAACACGTTCAGAAGATGAGCAACGGTTATGGATAATGAGTCTTGTTGATGAGTGGTGTGACAAGCGATATTATGTCATGTTACATCATACCGACTACTCGTACTCTACGGTTGAGAATGTAAATCTTGTCATCATGGAGAATCTTAAGTATTTTTACCACTATATTAAAATATATCATGAGAGGTTTGTAGTGAGGCTGTGGCTAATGGGCTGTGTGAGTTTTTAACAGACTTTAAAGAGGAGTAAGTATCGCTTGTTAAACAAAAAGGATAAATGTGTTCGTATGTTTCTCTCAAATAGTGCACCGGATTGTGAAGATGTTTAGTTTGTGGAAAAGAACGTCTGGTGAGTGATAAAACATTAAAGCCGGTATTGCTTTATGTAGCGTAAAATTCTGTATGTCCAGCGGAACAAGTGTTCGAACAAGCCTGTACACGCTTCAGCAGTTTATGGTGTGACTCGCTTCCCCTTCCGAGCCGCCCACCCGTGTACCTCACCCCTCCGAAACACACGAATTCGAACAAACCCATACACGTTTCATCAGCCTGACTCACCCCGCCCATCCAGCTGATCCGTCCAGCTGTGGCTCATAGTCATCTCAGAGCTTGAACCGAGTTGACGTGCGAATACGATGGAACTTCCTTTGAGAAGCATTCTCAACGCCTCGTATGATGTCTCCGTAACGAAATCATTGCGCGTGTTTCGGCGTGAAACCGGCACCATTAACTATGTACTTGGAACGATTTGCAGTCAAGGAAACTCTGGTAAACCTAATGTTATTTATTTAAGTGCTGAGGAGATGAATAGAGTCTTCGTGATAGTTGAGAAGTGGGGAGAGGACCATTATAAAATACCTGCATGTGCAGGTACAAGAAGAGAGCAGCTTAGTGACGCCCCCTATTATGCCGTTATTTTCACGTTGTGTATAAATGACGATCAGCCATGCATTGGTATATGACTGATGTGGAAGATTGCACCTCATAATAACGTCCTTGTCCCTACGCGAAACCGTTTCATCCTCGACAGAATGTTTGAAATCGTCGGATTCCGCAAGCTGAAGCCTATATTAGACACGCGTGTTACGGATATGATTTATTTTGACACGGTTCTTGAATACGCATACACCGCTCTGCTCGACGGATTTATCGAATGTAGGAATGAACAAGGCGAGAATGGTCTAGAGCTGGATGCATATTTAAAAGGTTTAGATTCTTCGAAATATCCCGAACTTTGGTACAAAGCACTTGAGCGGTACAGGGCTACAGGGCAGAGCTTGCCTACACTGTTCACCCTGAAGAGCTGTATCTTTATATAATGAATAGCTGTCGTTACGACTTGGAAGATTATTTCAATTGCCGCTATGCAGAGTGAAGAAGAGTTCACGATTGAAAAGCTCGGGACGTTAAGAAAAACCCTTGATTGGAAAGGAGTGTTTATAAACTTGTATTTAATAATGATGTTGTGGTTAACGATGACCTCTTTGTGCGTGCTTTTGATTGTACTCGAGCCGTGTTTAAAGATATTTTGCCACCGAATGTAAAGTGGGCACAAAAATAGTATTGACCAATATGAAAGCCATTTATGTCGAGTATAGGCATCCGTATAACTTGAGCGGTGTAGTATTGCTTGGGCGGTTTTACCGTGTAGTGCAAAGTAATAACGATGTGAATGTAGACTCGATGACGTGTGAGTTTAGCGCTTTGCGCCGTAGAACATAAACTATTTTGATGTATATTTACTTATTTAATTGTGTGTGTATATATATTTCCTCTACTAATATGCAATTGATTATACGTTTATTATATTATTATTTTCAATGTATTTAATTATTTAATATAACCCGTAGAACATCAAGTATTTTGATGTATATTTATTTATTTAAGTGTGTGTATATATATATATATATGTTTTTTGTACTAATATGCAATTGATTATACGTTTCTTATATTATTATTTTCAATATATTTAATTACTTAATATAACTGTATGTATATATTTTTCCTGTACTAATATAATGATGGTTAAACTACAACGTTTTGTATATTACTGATTATATATTTGTCGGTCGTATTTCTTATGCTTTTATTATTTTCTGATCACATATATTCCATTGTATATTTATTTTGATTATATATTCATCGTTCGTATTTCTTATGCTATTATTATTTTTGATCATATATATTCCATTGTATATTTATTTTGATACATTCATCTTTCGTAGTTCTTATGCTATTATTATTTTTTATCATATATATTCCATTGTATATTTATTTTCTATATATTTCGTGAATTTGAATCCATTAATTCGTCTAAATAAACAGAATGAGTCAATGGTGTTTTATTTAATTCTTCTGGTTGTACACGACATTTAATTTCCTCAAATGGCTGCCTTCTAAAACAGATTTCTAATCCAACTGTCGAAAAATATCTGGATAGCACAATCTGGCAACCCTAATAATGTACACCTGAACAAGGCAATTACGCCTTCTAAGTCAACTGGCTGGTTAAGTCAGAATATATGCTTTAATTAAATAAATAAACGCAATCTGGCAACTCAATAATGTACACCTGAACAAGCCATGTACGCCTTCTAGGTCAACTGGCTGGTTAAGCCAGAATATATGCTTTAATTAAATAAATAGCTGATTAGGAACATATTAAGACAACGGCCGCTCGGCTGAAGTCATAATATGCGCTTGGATCCTGTCAAGCGAACACCTCTCTTCCTCTCTCTCCTTCTCCTCTCTCTTTCTCTTAGGGGATAACTCCGCCTCCAAGTTGCATACCCCTTGTTGCTCTTGCAACATTCCCCCTCCCCCTTTGTAGCATTACATCTTGAAACATGCCCCTCCCCCTTTGTTGCATAACTTATGCAACATTGACCAACATTTGCAATTGCTGAACAATCACAAGAAATGTGCCTTCAATACTAGATTGCACAAGAGAAATTAATAAACAATAGTAATGGACATTAATCCTAGATTTTTGTCAGTATGCCATTATTTATCGGGGTTTCAACTTGGTTTTAAACGAATTTACATTCACAATATTTTTTATATCATCATTTAAATCATTCCATAGTTTCAATCCAATGAAAATGAGTAGTTTTTGAGATGAAGACAATCTAAATTGAGGTATAACATGCTTTGATCTGTTTCTGGTCTGATACGAGTGGATTTCTTGATGAGTTACAAAATATCTCTTTACCTATTGTAAATTAATGATTTTGATCTTACATTTATAAATAAAAATAAAATGTGCCAGTTTGATTACATCATTGAGCTTTAGTAGGTTTAGCTCTTTAAATAATGCACTAGAGTGATCAAGGAAATCAGCATCAGATAATAACCTGTATTACTGAACAAGTGTATTAATGTATTAATCTTGACTATTGTACGTGTTCATGTTACAAATTACAGTAATATTCGCATCAGTGTTGATGTTGTACATAGGCTATAATTGTGTAAAAAATGTTTCGGTTTAATAAAATATTATTCATCTTCATATACAGGGTGGTCCATAAGTCTATTTATTTTGCTGAAATAATATTTCTCTTTTATTTTCTACAGGCCATAGATGATGATGGATGTACAAGAACGTGTGATGGTAGTAACACTACGTATCCAAGGGAAGAAGTGCAAAGAAATTCGAGAAAAATTCGAAAGAATATTTCACAAACTGGAACCTATAGACAAAGCAATAAATAAATTTAAAAGAACAGGTTTATGATGAGGCAAGATATGGACGTCCGACTACCTCTCAAAAAAATACTGGAATGTCAACTCACACAGCATCACGTAGACTGAGCATACCAAAAACGTCTGTTCTAACGATTTTAAAATCAACATTAAAAAAGAAGTCACCATATTCAAGTGCTACACGAAGAGTATTATCGAAGACGAGCCGCCATGTGCACAGAATTGATTGAAAAATTTCATACCGAAAACTTATCAAACCACATTCTCTTCAGCGATGAGATGACTTTCCACACATGCGGAAAGGTTAATCGACATAATTGCCGTATCGGAGCTAGTAAAAAACCAACCGAGTTCTACGAATGGGAGAGTGATTCTCTCAAAGTTAATGCCTGGTTGGGTATGACAAGATCGACGATTTACGGACCTTTTTTCTTTGTAGGAACTATGGTAACATGGCCAATTTATCTTGACATGCTTCAGCAGTTTCTTGAACCCCAGCTTCGTTGAAATGGCATTCTCGACACTGTAGTCTTTCAACAAGATGGCGCTCCATGTCACCATGCAAACAGCGTTCGGGTAGAAACAGGCCCTGGGCAGCACGATCTCCGGGTTTAACACCATTATGCGGGTCTTTTCGGTGTGGCGGACTGAGTAACATGGCCGCGAAAAGGTAGAGTGCATATGGAATTGCAATGTTGATCAAATGAGTGCCAATGCCACCACCCACTCCCTTATTGAAAGGTGCCAACCCCCCTTCTCTCATGGTATAATACCACGACGCCAATTTGATGTTTGGTAAGCGATCTTTTAAACAAAAAACCGAATAAGATAAACTAAGTTTAATGCCAAAACAAATTTTCACCATAATACACAATTTTATCCTTAAACTATAACATAAAAATCATTAATATTATTTCTAAAACAAAATAGAAATTAAATTAGGGGCAACTATTTCTTTTCTTCTCTTTTACCCCATTATTTTCGCATTTTACACCATAATTTTTGCCAAATTCGTGGCTCGTCCAATTAAAACCCAATGGGTTGGGCATGAGAACGAGTCGAAAAAGGCATTACGCTTAACCTGGCGAACCGACGGGTCGTTAACTTTGATTCGTTGAAGGAGCTTGTGTGCTTAGAAGATGTGGGTGACCAACCACCCCAACTGACTGTAGGAACCCTCAATTTTCGGGCACAGAAGTTGGGGTGTGTGAAGGAACTTAGGGGCACAAAGGTGTGTCGAAACACCTATAGGAAACGTTACCAGGTGCCTGGCACCTATGATACCGTACCCTTTTGGGAACCATAGTACCTGAATGATGTATATGTCTATTGTTAACGATATGTTTATTTATTAGGTATATTTGTAAATGTTTCAATTAGGGTTTCATTTTCTCTGTTGTGTGTGTGTGTGTGTGTGTGTGTGTGTGTGCGCGCGTGTGTGTGTGTACAGAAAAAAATCCTGAGCTCCGCCCACTGTAAGCTCAATCAAAGAGTCATGTGACTACTGCTACTACCTCGGCATATCTCTACTCCTGCATGCTCAGTTGGCCGCTGCAAGCCCTGGAGCTCAGACGTGTATTTTCTCACATAGACGAAAAGTAGTGATGGCCACTTTTGATATTGCGTGTTCGACGTTTATGAAGTGGTATTCGGTAAAGTCAGAAGATGTGGTGAATACTGAAAGACTGCCTACCCTCCCTTCCTTTGAGACTTTTAGGGTTACATTGAATCGCGCGAGGGAACAAGATGTTCAAATAATCTATGGATATTCTGACGAGAGTATAGCCGGATTTCGTGGCACAAACGATGTAATGAACTACGTTGTAGGGCTAAACTGTATAAAAGCGTACATATACCATGAGGTGAAAGAAACGACGCGTGCAAAAGAGAAGCAACGGGTATCGGTAGTGAGTCTTGTTGATGAGTGGTTTGACAGGCGGTATTATGTCAGTCATGCTGCATCATAACGAGTACGCGTACCCCGTGGCTGAGAATGTAAACCTTGTCATCATGGACAAGCTAAAGTACTTTTACCACTACATTCATATATATCATGAATAGTGATGTAAAAAAAAAACGTTTTTTTTGTTTTTGTTTTTTTTTTGTTTTTTTTTTCGTTTTTTTTTTGTTTTTTTTTGTTTTTTTTGTTTTTTTTTAATAATTAATATAGATATTGCCAATTTAATTATAAGGTATACTTTTGCAATGATATATATTATAAAAATAAATAAATAAATAATAAAATAGGCCATATGGTACCAGTATAGAATGTCCTTTTCAGCCTATTTACAGAAAAAACTGGCCTCTTTCTTGCACTGAAAGTCTTGTATCTTGAGATCCATTAAACTTGCGAGAACACTGGCTGGGAGCTGACTGCCCATTGTCCAACCTTCCCAGGACTCTCCCATCCATGCCTCGGATTTTGAATCTCCCACTTAACTATCCTTTAGACCCGCGATGACATATTCCCCCCCCCCACGAGACCATCCATATATATACATACACATACACCCATATACATATATACCAATATATACATAAATATTATATACACATTTATATCTATTGTATACCCCATACACATGCATACATCCAGAATTCCAGATACATACGCATGCATACTCACATATATACCTACACAAACTCATACACCTCTATTTCGCCCTTTCATTACCTCCGAGATCATTTAGCACATACAGTAATATCCATACAGCCAAAAGAAACCAATTAAGCACAGACAGAGCAGCAAAGCTAGTATTTATATCCCAAAATGCAAAATTCCAAGAAAGTGAAGTAAAACATGGTGCTACATTGGCTTCGTCAACATCCAAATCTGCAATAAATACCAGTACCTGTGATATTGAAACTATTTGCTTTAATCAATCTAGTGATAATGATTCTTCAATGGAAATAGAATCAGATAATGAAAGTTAAACAGCATTAGGTTAACACAAAGGTTAAAGAAAGAGAGGAATATTTATATTTTTTTTATTTTTCTATTTGGAATATATATATATATATATATATATATATATATATATATATATATATATATATATATACACTGGTATTCTTGCCAATCACAATTATATCTATTGTTTTATACCAGTATTATGGATATTATACCAGTACCTGTGATATTGAAACTAGCATATATGCTCTACCCAATCTAGTGATGATTCTTCCATGGAAATGAAGGTTAACCAACATTAGGTTAACAAAAAGGTTCAAAAAAAGGTGAATATTTTTTTTTTCGATCTGGAATATATATACTGGTACTCTTGCCAATCACAATTATGTATATTGTTTGAAATGAGGAAGAATGTTTTATGTTCTAGTTAAAAAAATAGGTATATACATATAAAAAATGAGGGTTTGTTTTTCCTTTCTATTATATACTTTTTGTGTGATTCAGTTTTTCTAAAAGATGACTATATACATATACTAGGTATAACCGTATAAGCATGGTAGTATAGTAAATTATAGGTAATACTAATATACTTATTAGATTAAAGGAAGAAAAATATGGAATAAGTTTAAAACAATAAAAAACAAAAAAAAACAAAAAAAACAGACTATCTTCGTTTTAAACAAAAAAACGACAAAAAAACAAAAAAAACGACACAATAAAAAACGACTCACATCACTAATCATGAAGAGGTTCGCAGTGAGGTTGTGGCTAAAGGCCCGTGTGAGTTTTTAATAGAATTTAGAGACGAGTATCGACTGTTAAACAAAAAGGATAAATACGGGCATATGTTTCTCTCAAATAGTGCGCCGGATTATTAATGTGTTTAGTTTGTGGAAATGAACGTCTAGTGCGCTGTATCCACACATTAAAACTGAAATTAACACATGTGTCGTAAAAATTGCCCAGTATAATGGGTACTAGTACTCGCATGATTCTTTCATGCTGGAACAAACCCGTACACAAAACATTAACGCTTGGTGTGACTCCCTCTCCCCGTTGAGCCGATCCGCCCAACCGTAGCTCATAGTCATCTGAGAGCTTAAACCGACTGGACGTGCACTCTCACAATAGAAAAAGATGGAGCTTCCTTTGAGAAGCATTCTCAATCCCGTATACGACGTGTCCGTGACGAAGTCATTCCGTGTGTTCAGACGTAAAACCGGTGCCATTAACTATGTACTTGGAACGACTTGTAGACAAGCAAACTCTGGTAAACGTAATGTTGTTTATTTAAGTGTTGAGATGAATAGAGTTGAGAAGTGGGGTGAGGACCGTTATAAAATACCTGCAGGTGTAGGTACAAGAAGAGAACAGATTAGTGATACCCCCTCATATGCCATTGTTTGTACGTTTTGTATAAATATCGATCAGCCATGCATTGATATACGACTGATGGGGAAGAATGCATCTGATAATGACGTTCTTGTCCCCACGCGATACCGATTCATCCTCGACATAATGTTTGAAGTCGTCGGATTCCGCAAGCTGAAGCCTATATTAGACGCACGTGTTATGGATGTGTTTTATTTTGATACGGTTCTTGAATACGCATACACCGCTCTGCTCGACGGGTTTATCGAATGTAGGAATGAACAAGGCGAGAATGGTCTAGAGATGGCTGCTTATTTAAAAGGTTTAGACTCTTCGAAATATCATGAACTTTGGTACAAAGCACTTGAGCGGTACAGGGCAGAGCTCGCCTACACTGTTCGCCCTGAAGAGTTGTATCTTTATATAATGAAGTGCTGTCGTTACGATTTAGAAGATTATTTCAACTGCCGCTATGCGTTGTGAAGAAGAATTCACGATTGAAAAGCTCGGATCGGAAGGAAAAAACCCTCGATTGGAAAGAAGTGTTTATAAACTTGAATTTAATAATGAAGTTGTGGCTAACGACGCTCTCTTTGTGCTTGCTTTTGATCGTATTCTGTCCGTGTTTAAAGATAATTTGCCAGCCAACTGCAAGGTGGGCAAAAAAATAGTATTGAACGTTATGAAGGCCCTTTACGTCGAGTATAGGCAACCACACACCTTGAGTGGTGAAATAATGATAAATCGTATTTATTGTGTAGTACAAATCAACAATAATGTTACTGTAAACTCAATTACATTCGAGTTTAGTATTTTAGTTAAGCGCTGTAGAACATAAGGTGTATGCATTTTGATTTTATATAAGTTTTGCTGTTTATATATTAATGGGTATATAGTTTTATCCTGTACTATTACTATTTTTTTATAAGTTTTGGTGTTTATATATATAAGGGCGTATTTACTCGTACATATATTAAATGGTTATATAGTTTTATCCAGTACTAATATTATTATTTAAGAATGTATATATATATATATATATATATCCTTCGCTTAATGTGTGTATTTCTGCTGTATATTATTTTTTAATGTATATCTATTTCCTAATACTTCATGACTTATTTCCCTTAACTCATCTAAATAAACAGAATGATGTAATGGTGTTTTATTTATTTCTTTTGGCTGTATTTATAAACGATATTAAGGAATAACTGGGGAGATGGGAATATACCAAATGGCTGGTTACGCATTCTAGGCCAACTGACGGGTTTCTAAGCTACCTGTCAATAATATCTGTATAGCGCAATCTGGCAGCTCAAACGATATATATATATATATATATATATATCTGCCATTTACGCCTTCTAAGCCGACTGACGGATTTGTAAGCCAACTGTCAAGAATATCTGAATAACGCAATCTGGAAACTGTAAAGTAATTTAATACACATACACCTGCCTTCTAAACCAGAATAAGCCACCTGGCGGATTTCCAGTTCTAAGCCAAGTGGGTCTTTTGTTGTTAATTAAATGTACTAGCATGAAAGTACGAATTAATTAAAAACAAATGAACTGCGATTCCTCAATTACTTATAAAATAATTATATAAAAGTATTTATAGACTTATTTAATTCTTTTGGTTGTATATATAAAGTGTATTGTTATCATCTGTGGTCAATTTGGTGTTTTGTTTATTTCAGATTAGTTGTATTTCTTTTATTGTTAGTTTTGGGATTTGTTTAAATGTGTTTTAACCTTTAATAAATAAATAATTAATTTGGGATTCTTCGAGTCAAATCCTTTAAGTTAATTTCTGATCGAAATAAAATCGATAATGTGTGTGTGTGTGTGTGTGTGTGTGCGCGCGCGTGTGCCGTCTTCAGTTTATCGATTCTGTCGCTCTTACCTTTAATAAATAAGTGGTAACCCGTCAATATAATTAAATTATACAGTGGTCTCTGTCAACTCATCTATAAATAAATAAATTGAAATGTGGCAACCCCTTCTAAGCATTGAGAGCATCTCTCTTGCCTTTAATATATAAATAATTAAAATATATAGTGGTAACTGGCAACTCATCTATATATAAATAAATAATTAAAATAAATGGTGGTATCTGGCAACTCCCCTTATAATTAAAATAAATTGTGGTATTTGGCAACTCCAGACCATCTATATAAGATGCTGGTCCTCTGGACTCTCATAATTCGTCTGGCTGGGACCAGGCGAACATCTGTATCCTTTTTAGGTTAGGGTTTCCGTTTGGGGGATGAGGACATATCACCTTTCCCAAAGACACTCTCTCTCTCTCTCTCTCTCTCTTCGGTTAGGTATATCCCTTTGGGGGGTGAAGCCGTCCCAACTTCTCCCCCAAAGACTCTCTCTCTCTCTCTCTCTCTCTCTCTCTCTCTTAGGTTAGGTATACCCTTTTGGGGGGGGGGGTGAGGCCGTCCCCCTTTCTCCCCCAAAGAGGTTAGGTAGACTCCCCCAGTTCCCCCTCCCCCTTGTTGCAAAACTCCCTCCCCTTGCAACAACCCCTTTGCAACATTGATCAACATTGCAATTGCATATGCACGCTAACCTTTAGCAGCTATACTACTACCTGCTTCAGATTTTTACGAAAATTAGCAAATTAATTATTTACAAATTTTATCCTAAGAAAATGTAAGGTAGGTTAGATTAGGTTTAGTTAAGTTTCCTTAGGAATTGCCGGTAAGAAGAACGACAGATGCAGTTTTTGCATTGAAACAGTTGGCAGAGAGGTACAGAGAGGGGCAGAAGGCGTTGCACATTAAGGTGGAGTGAAAATATCATTTTTGGATTTTTAATTTACTTGAGTGTGGAAAAGTTGCCAATGGGCTTTAGAAACAAGCATGTGAAATTATAATACAATTGAAGCATTGCTTGATTGACCACCAGCGATTTTAATATATGGCATATTTCATGTTTTAACGATCGCTTTGCCCATCAGGAGTCATCCAAGATGCTGGTCTTTCATCCATGTTTATGCAAATAATTAACAGCTTAGTTTGCTGTAGACTGTGTTATTGCATACTTGAGGTTGACATTTAAGATTACAACATGTGTGGAATGTAAATTAATGGCAATTACAGAGGGTGGCCAAATTATTAGAGCTGATGTGAGTAAGTGAGATAAGAAAGAGTTTAGTTAACCATACATTGATTTAATGCTAGTTTCAGTGATGGTAGTGATTTGGTGCGATAACATATGCAGTCCGTGAGTCAGAGGGGATGGGAGATTGGGAGTGGGGGGAGAGTGAGTAATATGCAAAGCGCGGCTGCTCCGCCAAGCTCAGTGCACATGTGGCAGTGAGAATTGAAGGTTATTTGTGCTGTTATCATCATTTTTTCGTGAAACTTGATATTAAAAGTAAGTTAATTACATAATGATATCTGTTTATAGGTGTTTGACAAGTGAATGTGACAGTATTAATTTGATATTTCTTTTTCTTGCAGAAATTCTTTAATAGTCTTACATTGCTTACAATTTATAATAATTGGTTTTTTTTTTCAGAATGGAAATTATTACGAGGGAGAAGACGGCATGTGTGATTTTTGTCGCGCCACGCGAGATACCCACAAATGTTCTTCCCACCTACGCTGATGTTATGAAGGCTTACATCCATACAAGACAACAGCTGACAACGAAGAATAACAAATATCCACCGTTCGCCGAAGTATCAAAAAAGGTTTGCGTTGATGTTGAACTTGTTTGGGAGAAAGCGTCTCTTCCGACCGTGACGCACGGACGAGTGATTGAAACGCTCAGACCGTACAACGAGAAATACAAGAAAATCTTGAAACCATACAAGGCTCGGAAGGACAACGACAACTACAAGCAACAACTTGAACAGTTGAGAGAAGACGCAGATAAACTCTTCGTCATTAGCAAATGCAAATGTGTAGATTTCGTCATGAGCTGTAAGTGCGAAAGAGCGGACAAAGTACCACTCAAAGAAAGAAAGTTTCTAGAGGACCAGAGAGGAGCCAGAAAGATGATTATAGGAGGCATCGATTTGGTGGAAACAACAAAGCTACAGAAGAAAATATCCAGGAAAGTCTGTGAATCGAGAAGACACAGCATTCACCAAGAACAATCGAAGCAGCAATGCAATTCTGGAAGCTACAACGAGGAAGTCAAGGACGACGACACCGACAACAGCGACGAAGAATACACCCTATCTAAGTCACACTGTAAACCTGATCTATCGACACTGGAGAGTAAACGTCAAAGAATGACGATGACTGTACGATTACCATGTTTGGCTAAAGCGTGCGATAGAACGGGCGTCTCAGATCGAGCAGCAGCCGTTATTGCCTCATCCGTGCTACAAGACATTGGAATTGTGTCTACAAATGACACCTCCAAAGTCATTGATCGTAGTAAAATTCGCCGAGAAAGAAGTAGAACTCGTCAAGAACTGACAAAACTAGACAGCAGTATGACAGACTTGCCTGGATTGTACTTCGACGGTCGAAAGGATAGAACGATGAAAAATGTACGAGACGCCGCAGGACATGGCCACCGGGACAGAGATACAGAAGAGCACGTCAGCATTATTTGTGAACCAGGTTCATCGTACTTTGGCCACGTGACGCCGTCAAGTGGATCAAGCAAGGCGATTTCCAAAGTAATCTTTGAATGCTTGGCTGCGCGAAGTGTGAAGTGTGGATCTCGACAGTGTGAAAGTCGTCGGATGCGACGGAACCGCTGTCAACACTGGACATAATGGCGGAGTTATTCGGCAGCTTGAGGAATTACTACAAAAACCGCTGCAATGGCTCGTGTGCTTATTACATGCTAACGAGCTCCCCCTGCGACACCTGTTTCAGCATTTAGATGGAGCAACTACAGGACCTAAGTGCTTCTCAGGACCGATAGGGAAATCTCTCACAGCATGCACGGAACTCCATATAACATCGTATGAACCTATATCTCCATTACAGCCACTGCCGCATGTTGACGTGAAGGACCTGAGCACTGACCAGCAGTACCTGTGGCAGATGTGTCAAGCTGTCAGTGAAGGACACTGTCCCTGTGATCTAGCATTGCGAAAACCGGGACCATTGAACCACTCGCGATGGTTGACAACTGCCAACAGAATCCTCCGCCTCTATGTTGGCCTCGATGCACCATCCAACAACATCAAAACTCTTGTCACATTCATCATCCGGGTCTACACCCCAACATGGTTCGCCATCAAGACGCAGCCATCATGCAAAGATGGAGCCAAACATCTGCACGGGATGATGGTGAGAACACGGTACCTCAGCTCCTCTCTAAAGAAAGTCGTCGACCCGGTGATTCGGCGAAACGGCTTCTGCGGACACCCCGAGAACGTGCTATTAGCCATGATCACAGATGAGCGACCACATATAAGGGAACTCGGACTCAGAAGAATCATGAAGGCAAGATCACATGTGTCTGCAAACAAAATCCGCAGGTTTCGAGTGCCACCGCTCAACCTCGACGCGACCGAATACCAGGACATGGTCGATTGGCAGACTTTGACCGTGACGGAGCCTCCTGTTACGATGGATATGACGGACAACGAATTGAACGACATGATCTCTGCTCAAATTTCACCAAGTGTCCTCTTCCCTCGCTTCCCTTGTCACACACAGGCGGTGGAAAGATGCGTGAACCTAGTTACCGAAGCTTCAGCCGCTGTGTGTGGCGAGACGTCCCGCCATGGATTTATTCGGGCTCGCGTCGCTTCTCGGCAGCTTATGCCGAAACTTGAGTCTAAACGTGACTATCAATTCTGAATTAACCATGCATGCATAACTCAGACTCTATCGTTAGCATAATTGTTGCCAAAATAACTAAAAATATATAGTCTGATGTTTACTCGTATTTTAGGTATTTTTGTGTAAAATCGTATATTATTGTAAACTTATAACGTCTGGTGGTCGATCAAAAGATTGTCTGATTTTAATAAACTTTTTTGCATATTGTTCTATTAGTCCATTGGCAACTTTTAAAACCTCAAGTAAGTTAAAATTCACAAAAATAAATTTTGGGGCCATTTTCACTCCACCCTATTGCACATGGTTTTTATTGACTTGGAGAAGGCATATGATAGGATACCACGGCAGGAAGTTTGGAGATGCTTACGGGAAAAGATGGTACCGGAGAAGTATGTTAAACTGATCAAGAGGATGTACAGGGGAGTAACAACTAAGGTGAGGAGTAGCGTGGGTGTGTCAGAGAGCTTTGGGGTGGAAGTTGGTCTGCACCAAGGATCAGCTTTGAGCCCCTTCCTTTTCAATGTGGTATTCGATGTGTTGACGGACAGGATTAGAGGGGAGGCGTCGTGGTGCATGATGTACGCAGACGATGTTGTGTTGAGTGGGGAGACGAAAGAGGAGGTGGAGCAGCAGTTGGAAAATTGGAGAGAGGCGTTGGAAAGTAGGGGGATGAGAATTAGCCGAAAGAAGACCGAATATATGAGATGTGATGTGCAGCAGAACCGAGGAGGGGAAGTGACATTGAGTGGAGAGCGTGTTAAGACGGTGGAGTATTTTAAATACTTGGGGTCAACAGTGGATGCAGAGGGGGGAGCAGAGAGAGAGATAAACTGTAGAATACAGTCGGGGTGGAAGAACTGGAGAGACGTATCAGGGGTGCTCTGTGATAAGAGGGTCCCAGTGAAACTGAATGGAAAGGTATTCAAAACAGTGGTGAGGCCGGCAATGTTGTATGGAATGGAGACTGTGTCAATGAAGAAGAGCAATGAAAGAAAAGTCGATGTGGCTGAAATGAAGATGTTGAGATGGATGTGTGGAGTGACGAGGAGGGATAGGGTCAGAAATGAGCATATAAGGGGAACAGTGAAGGTGGCGGAAGCATCTAAGAAGGTGCAGGAGGCCAGGCTGAGGTGGTATGGACACGTCAGGAGAAGAGAGGAGGAGTATGTGGGGCGCAGAGTGCTGGAGATGGAGTTGCCGGGACGGAGAAGAAGAGGAAGACCGAAGACGAGATGGGGGGACTGTGTGGTGGCGGACATCAGGGAGAAGGACTTGGAGGAGGACGCGGTATACGACAGAGGAGAGTGGAGAAGACGAACCAAAAACAGCGACCCCATGTAAAGATGGGATAATAAGATGCGGAAGAAGAAGTTTCGTTAGGAATTAAACATTTCCTTAGGGTATAATTTGTAAATAATTGATTTGCTAATTTTCATGAAAATCTGTAGCATTCCGCCAAACCGAAAAGATCCCATTAGACTTCTTTGCGTAGGGCTTTATAAAGTCTGAGGTTTACAAAACAAGAGTTAAAGACCTGCAGGATCTGCGAGCCCGCATCGTCGCGACAGTCGCTAAAATAACCTCAGAGATGTTTGACAATGTGTTCCGCAATACAATGGAAGACTTGAGATTTACAGAGACACTGATGGTGCTCACATCGAATCTGAGACCAAAGCCTGATAAATAAATATACATCTAGTTATGTTACTACATTTTTATCCTAAAATACTATTATTTCAGCAAAATTGATAGGGACTTTTGGATCACCTTATGTAATACCCTATAACAATAAAGCTAAACTAAGAGTATTTTCAATTTAGAATAATGGGAAATTAGGGTGGGTATGAAATTTTTTAGATTTGTTAAATTTCTAAGTATAACATAATTTACACTCTTCACATGCGAAAACAGACAATTACGAGAAATGAGAACAGGCGTGATCTGTTGATACTGACCAATTACGGTTTGTTTTCCAGAGTTTTACGGCCTTTACAGCCCTACCATGAGATTGAAAGAAAGATGGAAACAAGCTTTCAATTTATATTGCAAAATGCAAAACTAATTGTAATCTCTCTGTCGTGGAAAGGCTTTAGGTTTATTGAATCGGGTGTGTGACGGGGAAGCAGGTATAAAAAGTATAAGATACACTCTAGGTGAAATTGTTGTCGTTGTTCCAATTGGAAGATAAATGTGTATTTGCATATTACAAACTTTACAAGTAGAATGAAATGTTTCCATTAAGAAGGATTGTCCATGTTATTTTCCAGTTAGTTCTGTCCCCTTCTTACGCGCGACAATTACAGTAGAATGCAAATTTTATTTAAGGGAAAATTTAAAAATTTCCAACCAACTCATCCTCTAACAAGGTGAGGTGCTTACTTCGTATTATAAAGAACGGGAGTATAATATATAACAACGACATTTTTGCACATTTTTAAAGACGTACCTCTTTGATACGGTGACTAACCTCACGGAGTCATTTATATGGAAATGATCTCTAATCAAAATTAATAGGGAGGAGACGGAGCTTTATAGAGGATATATATCATACATGTAGATCTTCTCTCTTAGTGTAGTGTATACAGTCAAGAGGTGTTTCTCAGCAAGATTCATCATTATAATTTGGGTATGTGAGCTTAATATGCAAATATAGATGCGCTTGAAATGCTCTATGTGACTTCCCCTAGTTACACGAGCAACGTCGACACGATAGTCGAATTCCTCCCATACTCGCTCCAGCATGTCCGTTGTCACTGACTCTACGGCAGGAACAATGCGAGTTCGGAGCTCATCCAAAGATGTGGGCAACGGTGGCATGTACACAGTATCCTTAACGTACCCCCAAAGGAAGAAGTCGCACGGTGTAAGATCCGGCGACCTAGGGGGCCAGCTGTGGAGCACCAAGTCATGGGGCCCACTGCAACACACAAAACGCCTTCTGCTGTGCGGACGCCATTTTCACACTGACTGTTTGTTGCTAGGCTAGGCCACGGCGTGACTTTGGAGCCCTCTCGCGGTGATCTTGTAAAACTCGGTGATTTCCTCTTTCATATGGTGTATGCCCAGTTGATGCACGGTTGATAGGTACGGAAGTATTCTCAGTTGAAATCGGATGAATCACTTTGAATAGCCCTGTATATATATATATATATATAGATAGAGAGAGAGAGAGAGAGAGAGAGAGAGAGAGAGAATGTTTTACTTTCAAGTATAAGTAAATTTTTTTTATGTACCCGTTAAACTGTAATATAAATTTAAAGAAAAATATTAATATTCAACCAGTCTGAAAAATATTCATAGTAAAAACATTGCAAAGATTTTTTTAATATTGCATAAAACAATGGGAAATTTTATCCACAAAATCTATTTCTGATCTTTTCTAATCTGGAAAGAAAATTGCAGCTGGAAATTGCACCACCTGATTTTCTCTGTTTGTTGCTTCAATTTGGTTTGCATAAAAATTTCTTTCCGAGGGTTCATTCGACCACCTTTGATCCCATGAAGGGAATCTCCGTGCAACATTCAAGAACATCCCTCGGCTGAAAATTGTGACGCTTCCCTAAACAAGATACGAATAGATTAAGAGAACGTCGCGTAAGTCTGCTCAAAATTACACTAATTTGAAGTTACGAGCAGCGAACTCAAATGACGGAAATGAACACGGGATGAGAAGGAATGTACTCGAACGTAACGGTATTATTTGTTTTAAAATTGTCTTAAGTTTATTGAATGTAGTTTATTTATCTTTTCTTTTATTTATTTTTTAATTATTATTATTATTATTATTTTGCAAAAATTTCCAAACTGCGAATATAGGCTGGATAGAGAAAAGGCAATAAAATCGCAAATTGCGAGTGACTCCGGACCTTTTCCAGTTTGTGTACCGTTTTTCATATAATTTATTTTTGAGAATATTTTTGTTAAAACTAACGAAAATATCACGACTTAACCTAACCAATTATCAAGAGCGTACAGTTGATCTATTAGTAAATAGTAAATACTATTCCAGAAACAAACAATGTTATAATTAATAATAGATCAACTGTACGTCCTTGATAATTGGTTAGGTTAAGTCGTGATATTTTCGTTAGTTTTATCAAAAATATTCTCAAAAATAAATTATATGAAAAACGGTACACAAACTGGAAAAGGTCCGTGACCCCTTCTAACGATTAAGCCAACTGGAACCCCCTTCCCCGATTATTATAATTATCTTAAAATTACAGTGCGAGAAGTGGCCCGCACGATATAATATATATATATATATATATATATATATATATATATATATATAATATATATATATATATATATCAATATCAAATCCATTCTATAGATTACGCCAGTTGAATCCGTTTGTGTGCACATATTTTCTTGTCCTTTTCCCTTTGGTCCTTTTGTCACTGTAATTGAAGTGTGCATGAACCTGCTGGTCACAGGTATTGCCCAGCCCTGTCCCCACCCTTTTGTCTCGCTTTCTGACAGTACAGCATGGGTTCCAACATTTTTAGGGAACTAAGCTACCCTTAAACTTTATCCAGGAAGAGTGATCTACTTATACAGTATAGTCCTACTCATGCTCAATTGCCTTCCACACCTCCCACTCCCACCTCTTCCCACTTTTATCCCTTTCAGTTGAAATCATGACCCACAATATAAAATTACAAAAACGGGCAAAATTGGAAACTTTTGAAAAATGGGATGTATTTCAAGCGCAGTAATTTTTAAAATCTTGCTTATATAAATTAAATACACACGAGGCAAACTTTAACTAGATAATTAGCTATAAATTATCAATCGTTCTGTGCATTTGCGTTCATGTTTCTTTTTTCTTTTTGGAATTACTTTCTATAGTTATTGCAGTTTTTGGGAAATGTCCATTTCTGCTTTGCGATCGACCAAAGCGTGTTTGGTGATCAATTGGTTGGGTACCCCTGATTTAAAGTATTGCGTAATCTATGGTAATTTTAGGAAAACCATTTAAGCCATTATTTTGTAACTTTCAAATTTTTTGAGTTTATACTTCGATTTTATTTCTTTCATTGAAACTTTGCTGTTAATAATATTGTGATTCATCTTGTAAGAAAAGTTAAGTTATGTTTAAGGATTAAACTTTGAAAATTAATTTAACTTCTGAGAGGAAATAATAAACTCATGAGCAGTCTACTCCATGAATTTGATCCTCTCAAAAGTGATTGTTTATATAATGAATGGAATTGATTTTTAAATTTAAAACTGACTGCTTCATCAGATATCATTCTGAACTCTAGTAAGGCGCGAGTGGCATGTGCGCAAAAATGTCGAGTTCAATGCAACTGCATGCAACATTGCATCTTGCAACAGTGCAACTTGCATGCAACATCATGAGAGTGTTTTAGGTCACGCAATTTTAGGATGGATTCAGGACCTGAAAACAATAAAAAAAGTTTATATAACATATGCCCGAAATCGCTTTGTTTCCGAGTTACAGCCCGTTATGTGTTCCAGCAAGTATCCGCCTTACCTTTAAAAGAAGTGCTCAAAATGACCGCCTTGCGCTTAAATACACGCCTGAACACACTTCGCCATAGACGGCCTGACGCATTCAAACATTCCAGGTATCGCTTGGATTTTAAAAAATTGGAATAGGATTCTCCTGTTAATCTTCCAGGCAAAACAAAAGGACCGATTAAGTTGTTGGCAATAAGTCCTGCCCATACATTGATACTAAATTGTTGTTGGTGCCTTGACTGGATGATGGCATGCGGATTTTCTTCGGCCCAGTGATGAGTGTTGTGAAAACTGATCACGCCATTTCTCGTGAAGGCAGCCCCATCAGAAAACAACACGGAGGATAGAAAAAAAGGATTGCGAGCACACTGTTGAAGGAATCAAGTACAAAATGTCTCTCGTGGTGGGAAATCCGCTTCAGTAAGGCCTTGTATTCCCTGAATGTGATATGGGTAAAGCTGTTGTTCCCGTAAAATTCTCCACACAATTATGTATCTTATACCCTCTGCTGCTGCTATCCTTCGGGTGCTGACACCAGGATGTTCCACGCGATTAAGGACCCACTCCTCCAACTCAACAGTTCTGGCGCTGATTGGTCTACCACCATCTGAAACTCGCTTGTTGAATGATCTTGTATCACCAAGACGCTCGTCTATTCTCTGAAAGGTCTTCTTATCTGGCAGACGGCGATTCGGAAACCTTTCCGCGTACAGACCTCTTGCTGCGGCACTCGGCAAGTCCATACATGAGATGCATGTCTGCCATCTCTCTGTTTGAATAAGCCTCCATTCTCACTTCAAATGCACACTATCACTGAATAACACAAAAACTTTTTTTTTTCACAAGACTGCACTTATTCACGGTAAGAAGTTACGAATCCGACCAGTGAAACACCGCAATGCACCTCTGACTGACTGAAACATGTCATAGAGTGTACGAAACATTACAATCGACAAGGCCATACATGAAATAAGTCTCATACACACTTACAAATATTGTCGGCAAACAGTGTCTGTAAACAGTTTGCGGAAAGAATTGCTGGAACACAAAACGGGCTGTAACTTGGAAACAAAGCGATTTCGGGCATATGTTTATATAAACTTTTTTCATTGTTTTCAGGTCCTGAATCCATCATGGAAGTGCGTCCCACATGTTATGAAACACTCTGTGTATGTATATATATATAAATAAATAAATAAATATATATATATATATATTTGTGTTTGTGAACTCCAAGGGGTAACTCAACCAGTCTGGTCAGGCCCACAGAAATGTAAAAATATGTATGTGGGTGTGTATGCATTTACGTTTGTCAACAGCACGTTTGTCAATAGCTCCTCCCATCAACAGCACGAAGTCAAGATGGGGCTACACCAATCTTCTAAGTAGACTATAGATTTCAAGAACTCGCAGCAGTAACACAGTATTACATAACCAACTTACCTACAGCTTTTACTTACCAACATTTGAGAGACCAATATGGTCTCAAAAAACGACACAGCCAATAGACAAAACTATTGAATTCCTCGCGGTAGAAAACTGTGACGAGTCTATGTTGTAATGTATTGGTGGCTAGGCACTCTTTTAAACAAAAACTGAAATATGGTAAACCAAATATAAAGCAAAAACAAATTTTTTGTCTTAATATACAAATATATCTTTAAATCTTATTATAAAAAAAATTAATTTAATTTTATAATAAAACTAGATTTTATTTTTATGGTAACTTATTTATTTTTCATCTTTCACCATGCACTGAAGATTCCATCATACGCCCAATTATTACACTGGGGAACAAATTTCAACTTTTTGTCTATTGAATTAGATTTGACAGTTAGTTCTAGGTAAATTGGGTGCGCTGAGCACGAATCTTTACTCGGTTTTGCTCTATCAGGTCCTGATTTTGCTCAACACCCCTCCTCTCGTCGTATTCATAAAAAGGTTTTTTTCTCAATACTCGCTAAGTCTTTTTGCAGTTACACATTATGCAACTAGGTTTTTATCTAGGTATTTGTACCTATTGTTATGGTATTGTTGTATTATGTATATTTTTATATGTAACACCCTAAAAATATTTTTAATTTTGTCATTTTTAACCCATTTTAATATTAGTAAATTGAGCTAAAAATATCATAGAATTCTAAAATTTTCTCGAGCGTTCCTGTTCTCTGTAGAGTATTCTAGAGGGACAACTAAAATATATAAAAGCGACTCGTTTCCAGAGTTAATCAATCAATTCAATCAGTCAGTCAGTCAGTCAGTCAGTTGAGTTAGTTAATTAAGTTTGGGCATTAACATAATTTTGAATTGGCATATGATTTAGTGAGTAATTTTGACATCGTGATTTAATATAGTTGATTTAATTAGACGTAATTTATATTGTACCTACTCATCCGTGTTTCTAGTTTAATTTCATAGATTGTAAGTACCTATTTCATAATAAGTACCTATTTAAACTAATTTTTGTGTTTATATTTCAGATTTTCTTAAATTTATATGAATTAAGGGCTTTAAATACCTTTACAAATTGGCAGAACAATCAAGCAATATGTCATCAAGCACTAGAAAGTTCAAATGCAAAAACAACCCTGATTCCTTCTGTTATATATGTGGAAATTTTACACTTCCACATCAACGAGCAAATATAACTGACTTCGTAAAAAGAGCTTACTTAGCTTATTTGGCATAAAACTGGGGGACCAAGATAAATCGTGGGCTCCACATAAAGCCTGCACTATATGCATTGAAAGACTGCGACATTGGACGAAGGGTTCGGATTCAAAAATACCTTTTGGAGTTCCGATGGTAAGTTTATGATTTCATAAAACTACGTAATTTAATCACTAGTATACTGTAACTTACCTAAATGTAATTGTAACTTAGGTACATAAACAAAAATTTACAGAAAATGTTTATAAGAATCTCAAATATTGCATAAGGTTGAAACACATAGAAATGTTAAATGTTTGGGTGATAACTTTTGATAAAATTCATAAAAACAAGTCTCTCGTCGCTTTTGTTAACGCTTTACAATTTTTTTTCCATATCAGGTGTGGCGAGAGCCTACTAACCACGAGACCGATTGCTACCTTTGCTTTGTCAAGACTTCGGGCTTCACTAAGAAAAATAAACATTGTATCGAGTACCCAAATTTCGACACCGCGATACGACCTGTGCTACATTCAAATGAGATCCCCATTCCAAAATTTAAGGGTCTGCCAACTCAAGAATTAGTTGAAGATGTTCCTGAAAATATTGTTATGCACTTTGAGGAGTCAGACACCGATTTTGACCCCAGCGTATTTGAAAGTCAAAACGATCCGCAAAAGTTTAACCAGGCCGAGTTGAATGATCTTGTAAGGGATCTAAATTTGCCAAAAAAGGCTGCGGAAATTTTAGCTTCAAGACTTAAAGAGAAAAACTTGCTTACTTCAAACACATACATTTCATTTTACAGAAAAAGAGAAGAAGAACTTGTTAAATATTTTAGAACAGAGGATAGTTTAGTATATTGCTGCGACATAGTTGGTTTGTTAAAGAAGATGGGGGTTGAGTCTTACGATGCAAATGATTGGCGCTTGTTTTTAGACAGTTCGAAAAGAAGTCTTAAGTGTGTGTTGTTGCATAATGGCAATCTATACGGCTCGATACCGATTGGGCACTCAACAAAATTAAACGAAAAGTATGAACATATAGAAAAGGTTTTAAATCTTATCAAATATAGGGAGCACGAGTGGATCATATGTGTTGACTTAAAAATGGTTAATTTTCTGCTAGGACAACAAGGAGGGTATACTAAATATCCCTGCTTCCTTTGCTTATGGGACAGCAGAGCCAAGGAAGAACATTATTTCAAACAAATCTGGCCAGCACGAACATCACTTACTGTCGGAGAAAAAAACGTAATTAATCCACCTTTAGTGAGCAGAGATAAAATCATATTTCCTCCTCTGCATATAAAACTAGGCCTCATTAAACAATATGTAAAAGCTTTAGATACGAACGGCGAGTGTTTCAAATACATAACTTCAAAATTTCCAAGTTTAAGTTATGAAAAAATCAAGGCGGGAATTTTCGACGGTCCACAAATAAGAACAATGATTAAAGACAGCAATTTTCCTAATGTCATGAATGAACGCGAAAAAAATGGCTGGTTCTCATTCGTGGACTTGATAGAAAACGTTTTAGGCAATTATAGGGCAGATAACTACGAAGAAATCGTAAAAAAACTTTTAAGGGACTACAAAGAGTTAGGTTGCAATATGAGCATAAAAATGCATTTTTTGAATAGCCATCTTGACCAATTTCCAAGTAATTTAGGTGATGTAAGTGACGAACAAGGGAGAGATTCCACCAAGATATAAAAATTATGGAGGAACGGTACCAAGGCCGCTGGGATTCCCACATGATGGCTGATTACTGCTGGTGCTTGAAAAGAGACCTGCCATCAACAAGCAAATACGCTAGAAAGTCTTACAAAAGAAAATTTTTGCCACAGTGAAAGCTTCATATCTGTTTGTTTTTTTATTTTAAGTCATTTCTATCGTTATAATGTAATTTTACTGTAGTTTGAACTGCTTGTATTCATGAAACTTGAAAAAAAAATTTAACACGACTTAATTTTTTAGTCCTAATTTGAAAAATCTGGAAAATGGCACATAGGCTGTCGACAAGAATCAGGACCTGATAGAGCCAAACCGAGTTGAAATTCGTATTCAGCGCACCCAAATTACCTAGAATCAAGTGTCAGATATCATTCAATAAAATACGTGTTGCCCAGTGTTATTAATATGTCATATGGCATGGGCGGGCAATAAACTTTTTCATTTTTATATAAAACTGATTCTTCTGTGTGTGTGTATATATATATATATATATATATATATATATATATATACACACACAGACACATATATATATATACATATATATAGATAGATAGTGTTCTACCAAGGTGAAAACGTTTGTTTGTAGCTCCACTTAACATCTACATTACTGTATTGGTAACTATGTCGCAAACGACATGGACTGAAGTTAAAATAAAAATTACATTTTTCTATGTATTTTGGTGTGCTCTGTTCAAATATAACCTTAATTTCTTGTGCAAAAGAACAGAAATACGTGTTTGGGCCATGCAATGACAACTGTATTTCTGTTCATTTGCACAAGAAATGGTCATGTTCGAACAAAGCACACCAAAATAAACTTGAAAAATGTATTTTTGACTAAATTTTATACAATAAAGCATAACCTAACATGTTCATGTTACGAGATCTCGTAAACGACGCATTACCACAGGAAACGTGCAAAACACCTCAAAATTAACCAGAAAAGTTTGCTCTCGATATTTTCATTTAAACTAACGAAAATATGACGACTTAATCTAACCAATCATCAAGGGCGTACAGTTGACCTAACCAGGCATTCAGTTGACCTAACCGGGCATTCAATTGACCTAACCTTGCATTCAATTGAACTAACTGGGCATTCAGTTAACCTAACCGGGCATTCAATTGAACTAACAGGTTAATATTGGTTATTTCACATAAATATCTTCTGATCTTTTCATATTAGGCACACACTGTCACATTTCGGGCACGTTAAAGATGAGAGAATAACGCCGTAATTGATAAAAACATCCAATGCTTTGTGTTCATCTAGGACACATGACGAATAAAGTTCTCAAAGTCGAAACCACACGAACGGCACCGTCATAATTCTATCACACACACCACCAAACTGAATCCAATTAAAAAAATAGCCAGAACAGAAACCAACAAACTAATTAAGTCGCAGAGTAGCGAAAAAATAGCCCAAAATTATACTCGTCCGACCAAAAATGAGTGTATTTATATATATATTATTAGTATCATAATTTTCACCATTAATATGCATTTGCACAAAAATGAGTGACAAATTTGAATAAAGCGAATAAAACTACTTCATAAAATGTTATTTTGATTTACAGGTCCAGCCCATGTCATTTAAAACATATTAACACTGTATTATTTCTAATATAATTTAAACCAAATTTTAGGATCATATTAAATCTTACGAAGATACAAGATATCCAAGAAATAATAGTGCAAAAATAATTAATTGACCAAAATATATATATATATATATATATATATATATATATATATATATATATATATTCGTTCACTATATAATACCTATGACAAGTGTATAACTATATTTTCAATGTTCATACCCAATTATGATTTATATACGTGTGTGCTAAAACTCCATTCCTTATGTACACAAAGAAAACTGTATATCAGATTTTGCGGGACAGGGTAACATTTTTATTAATTGACATTACTCAACACTTCTCTAAACTGATGAGTGTCCACAATTCCTTATAATTCTTATAATAATAAATGCGTCCCTCGGGTCCGGGTCAGATGACGGAGATAGAGAGCACATACATTGAGGAATAAAAGATAGATATATATAAATAACCCGACACATGCATACGCACGAAGGTTTTCTGAATTATAGCATATTTACCAGGGGTTTTTATGCTGGAAGGAGGGGTCAAGGGCAAATCCCTGCAAAATGCTTTGCCCATGCAGGCAGAAGTGCCAAAATTCAAGGTTCAAAGTTTTGAGGTGCATAGACACTCCACATTTGAAAGATTGGAGGTCATAGACAGGAGGAAGTCGGATTGAGGAAGATTGTTCCAGAGCTGGCAATTAGAGTAGCTGAAAGATTGAAAATACCGATTAACCCTTGCATTAATGACATGGACAGAAAAGGAATGTGTCGAAAGTCTGGTACTTCAGGGTTATGCAAAAGAAAAAAATTTGCATGTAAAAAATTATAAAATTTAATTTTTAAGAGGAGCATACATTAAAGATTCTACTATACCCCCAATTATTATTATTAATATCTGTCATATGGAATATGGGCGGCCAATAAACTTTTACATTTTCATATAAAAGTGATTCTTCTGTATACAGGGTGGCGCAAAATCAAGAACCATTTTATTAAATTATAATAAATGTTCGAATTGGTGGCCTTCCACTTGGAGACACATTCTGACGCGTTGAATGCATGATGTTTGAACATTCCTTAACACATTGGTACTGATTTTAGCACACTCAGATGTGATTTTATCCTTTGTAAAACGTATGGTTCTCAGTCGATCATCATAGACGACGGACTTGAGATGGCCCACACAAGAAAAAGTCAAGAAGTGTGAGGTCTGAAGACCTAGATGGCCATTCGACGGGCCCTCGCCGTCCGATCCACTTGCTTGGGAACGTTTCATCTAAAGACGATGGATGTGAAATGTGGTGGTGCACCATCCTGCTAAAACCACATCTTCACCCGTTCTGCAAATGGAATGTCGTCCAGTATGGGCACTAGAAATGTTTGCAGCATATGCAGATATGTTTCACCTGTTACATTGCCGTCGAAAAGTACGGACTAATTAACCGATCCCCCCAGAGCGCAGCCCACACATAATTCGTGGATCGAATTGCACATGTCCTTCCTCCATCCAGTGGGGGTTCTCATTGGCCCAATAGCATGCATTATGCCTATTGACACGACCTCTGAGGTGAAATATCGCTTCGTCGCTGAACATGATCCTTCGTTGAAGCTGTCGATATTGTAGAAACCACTGGCAGAACTCTACACGACGGTCTGTGTCGTCACAGTACAGTTCCTGAACGAGTTGGACTCTGTAGGGGTAAGAATTCGTTGAATGGATCTTCTGGAGACACCCGTTTCCTGGGATAACTTTCTTAAGGACTTACGTGGGCTGTTTTCGAGGTGATTGAGTACCGTTAGTGATGATGCTGCATCGGTTAAACTTTTTGGCCAGCCACTTCGCGGCCGATCATGAACACTTCCCGTTTCTTTGAAGCGAGTGAACAGTTTTCCAACTGATGCCTGAACAACTGGCGGCCTCTCAGGGTGTTTGTCATTAAAAGCAGTAGCAACTGATCGGTGTGTGTTCCCACGCCTTGCGCACATTGAACCTATCTCCACTCGTTCATCTATTGTCAATTTCTGTGCCATAGGTTCAACAACAAATCTGAAAAGAACGAAAAACGTATTAAAACACAAATTATTAAAATGTGCCTATGGTTCCTGACTTTTGTGCCACCTTGTATATACACTATATATACGGAGGGTGTTTCAAAACATGTGGGACGCACTTTCAGGATGGATTCAGGACCTAAAAACAACAAAAAAGGTTTAAATAAACATATGCACGAAATCGCTTTGTTTCTGAGTTACAGCCCGTTATGTGTTCTAGCAAGTATCCACCTTACCTTTAAAGGAGTGCTCAAAATGATCGCCTTGCGCTTGAATACACGCCTGAACACGACTCGTCACAGACTGCCTGACGCGTTCAAACATTCCAGGTATTGCTCGGTTTTTCTGGCATCCTTGTTCTACACGTTGGTGAAGCATTTCAACATTGTCAATGGGTGTCACGTAAACGATGATTTCAGATGACCCCACAGGTAAAAATCGAGTGGATTCAGGTCCGGAGAGCGAGCGGGACACGCAATGGGTCCTCCACGGCCTATCCATTTATCAGGGACATGGTCATCCAAATAGTCTCTGGCTACTCGACTAAAATGAGGCGGAGCGCCTCATTACACTCAGCAAGTCCATACATGAGATGCATGTCTGCCATTTCTGTTTGAATAAGCCTCCATTCTCACTTCAAATGCACACTATCACTGAATAGCACAAAAACTTTTAAGGTTTTTTCACTGGACTGCACTTATTCACGGTAAGAAGTTACGAATACGTAGAGTGAACCACCGCGATGCACCTCTGACTGACTAATGGCTCTACACTCAACGAAATTGAAACATGTCATAGAGTGTACAAAACATTACAATCGGCAAGGCCATACATGAAATAAGTCTCATACACACTCATAAACATTATCGGCAAGCAGTGTTTGTAAAGAGTTTGAGGAAAGAATTGCTGGAACACAAAACGGGCTGTAACTCGGAAACAAAGCGATTTCGGGCATATGTTTATATGAACTATTTTCATTGTTTTCAGTTCCTGAATCCATCCTGAAAGTGTGTCCTTACATAACCTTATGAACCTTATGTTGTTTCGTGTGTTGGTCTCTCTTCACACGGAGGTCAAGCTGGTGGCCCCGCCTCTAGGTCTGGCCTGGTGGCGGAGCGAGTTACTTTCTTGCGCTCTCCACCGTACATAGCCAGGCACGCCCGGCTCATCTGGTACTGTCCTGAGCCAGGCATCCAGTCTTTTCTTGAAGACTTCAACTTTGACCCCCGTTACGTTTCTGAGGTCCTTAGGAAGCTGGTTGAAAAGTCTTGGCCCCCTGACAACCAAGCTATTTTCCTTCAGGGTTGAGGAGGTCCCTTGTCGTGCTTTTAATTTGGGAACACTACACATTCTGCCTTTCCTATTTTCCAGTGTTGTTTGAATGGTAATTGGGTTTAGTTTTAGGTTTGGTACCAGTTTTTCGATCATTTTCCATATGTAGATTATGATGTACCTCTCTCTTCTTCTTTCCAGTGAGTACAGATTTAGTTTACGTAGTCTTTCCCAGTAGTTGAGTTCTTTGCAGCCATCAATCTTGGCTGTGAAATGCCTTTGCGTTTCTTCTAGTTTATTAGTTTCTTCCTTTTTATATGGGGACGTCCAAACTGAGCAGTATTCAAGTTTTGGTATAATCAGTGTTTTTAGCAGGGGAATCATTACTGTCCTGTCCCTTCTCTTGAACGTTCTTAGAACCTGTCCGGCGACTCTTTTTGCTTTATTTATCGCTATCTGATTTTGTGTTTCGAATTTCGCATCATCTGTCATTATTATCCCGAGATCAATCGCTTTCATGCTTCTCTGAATTTCCTGTCTATCTGGAGCATAATATGCAGTCTGTTTAAGTTCTTCTTTTCTACCATATCTCAAGAGTTGAAATTTCCCGGCGTTGAATGACATGTTGTTGTCTTCTGACCATTTGTATATTTTGTTCGTGTCCCTCTGCAAGGCCTCCACGTCATGTACATCGCTGATTTTTCTGCTGATCTTTGTATCGTCTGCAAAGGATGTTACTATACTATTGCTGTTTACTCCGCTGTCTATGTCTGTTAGCATGATAATGAACAGGAGTGGGGTCAGTACTGTCCCTTGTGGTACTGAGCTGCGTACTTCCGATTCTGATGATGATATACCTTGAATTTTGACGACCTGCAGACGATCACTAAGGAAGTTGTAGATCCATTTTCCCACTTTGCCTGTTATTCCTATGTCTTTAATTTTATGTCCTATTATACCATGGTCACATTTATCGAAAGCTTTAGCAAAATCTGTGTATATAACATCGTAGTTGTCATTGCCTTCCAATGCATCTAGGATATTGTTGTAGTGCTCTATTAGTTGTGATAGGCATGATCTACCTGATCGGAATCCGTGCTGATTTTCGTTGAATCTTTCCCGTGTCTCCAGGAAATTATAAATTTTCTCTCTAACTATTCTTTCAAATACTTTGGTGAGATGGGACGTCAATGACACTGGTCTATAGTTCTTTGCTTGAGATCTGTCCCCTCCTTTATATAGGGACAATGTTTGCTCTTTTCAAGATGCTCGGTATTTCCCCAGTGTCTAGGGATCTTCTCCATATCCAGTATAAAGGTGTAGCTATTTCATTTTTACAGTTTTTAATCAATAATGCGTTCCAATTGTCCGGGCCTGCAGCTGAATGTAGTTTCATTTGTTCTATAGCTCTCGCTACATCTTCTGGTGTAAACTCAAAGTCTGTTATATACTCTCCTTGCAATTCCTCTTCAAAGAATGCATTTATGTCAGGTATCGCTTTGTCACTTTTTGGGGTACTGAAAACTGATTCATATTGAGCTCTCAATGTATCAGATATTTCTTTTGGATCGTCGGTTAGTTCATTATTTCCCGTCCTTAAGGGCCCAATAGCGGCGCGCGTTTTTGTTTTCCTTTTTGCATAGCTATAGAAGTATTTTGGATTTTCCTTTATTGCTTCTACCGCCTTTTCCTCTTCCCTCTCTGTATGGTCCTTAATCAGGGCTTGTGTTTCCATA
This sequence comes from Bathynomus jamesi, assembly GCA_023014485.1. NCBI lineage: Eukaryota > Metazoa > Arthropoda > Malacostraca > Isopoda > Cirolanidae > Bathynomus > Bathynomus jamesi. The sequence continues at coordinate 353,344 of JAJOZX010002028.1, forward strand.
TCGATACCCTCCAGTTTTTCTTGTATTATTTTCCTGCCATTATCTCCGCAGTTTCCTAACTTCGCCTCCACTCTCTTTCTTTTGCGGAATAGTCTTCTCTTTTGCCTTTCTAGCCAGCTCCTCTTTCCTTTTGGCTGTGATTTCGGAGCATATTTTTCTAAAATTCTCAGCGTTTTTTCCCCCAAAGTTGTTAGCATTTCTTCCGTTGTTTTATTCTCGAAAATTGTTCTCCATTCTATTTGGGCCATGTGCGATCTGATTGCTTCCCAATTTATAGTCTTCGAGTTTAAGTTAAAGGCCCCAAATTTACTTCTTTCCACAATATGTGTATTGTCTTCTAATGCTGCCATCATATTTGTTGATATCTCGATTAAGTTGTGGTCTGAGATAATGGTTGGGGTTATTTTTATATCAGCAATCAAGTTCGTGTTATTCGTGAATACCAGATCCAGGCAGTTATTTTTTCTGGTATTTTCTGTTATCTCCTGTGTCAGCATAAACTCGTTTGTGAGAGCCATCAACATTTTTGCTTGTTCCTGATCTTCTCTTGTGCCCCCCTTGTCCTGGTGAATATATATATTCCTATTCACCTTTTTGTATTTTATAAATGGGAAGTTAAAGTCTCCGCAGATCATTATATCGGGGGATGGGGGGTTTATGGCCTTTATTAGCTTTCTAATGTCATGAATGGCCTCCGAGAATTTTTCGGTTGGGGTGCTTGGAGGTCTATAGATGACTATTACTATCAAGTTTAGTTTTTCTATTTTCACTGCTAGGAGTTCCACATAGCTGTTTGATTTACTTATTATCGTCTCTGTCATATGACCTTCCTGTACATATATAGCACAGCCACCTTTCCGTCTCGTCGTTCTATCCGCTCTTAGTAAGTTGAAGCCCTCTATATTATCTCTTTCTTATCAATACAATGTTCGCAGTTTTCACAATTTCCTTGGCAATCTTTAAGATGAGTTTCTGTGAGGCATGCGATGTCCGCCCTTGTTTCGTCCATAAATCCTTTCAGGTACGAAACCTTATTGAGTGATTGGTTTGGTCTTATTCCTTGAATATTAGCCAGGACAATTTTTATGTTCTCTGTTTTTCGTTGCCCCTTGTGCATTTCAAGTTCGTTTTCCTTCGATATCGCTTGATTCGTTGTTCTATGATCCTCCGAAAGAGATCCGTTTCCTCCTACTTGTATTGGTAGCTTCTTTCCCGGTAGCGATTTGGCTCGGGGGTTTCCAGCTGTGTCAACTGCATGTGGATGACATTTAGCATTCGTAAGGTGTCTGAGAGGCGCTAGGACAGTTTGCCTACGGACAATTTGCCTACGGACAGTTTGCCTACGGAGAGTTTGCCTACGGACAGTTTGCCTACTGGACAGTTTGCCTACTGGACATTATGCCTATGGACACCATGCCTATGTGGTATATTTATCCTTACCTTATTTAACTTATTTAACTTATTTAACTTCAGATTCATGCAAAAGAATTAATTCAAAATTAAAATGTGTTGTTGCCCTTAATAGCATAAATGTCTGAAAATATATCAAGTAAGAAAGGGAAACAGAAGTTTTCACATAATGGATATTTGTATGTGTTTGATAAATGTAGCAAGCGCGACCCTTCGTTACTTTTTTGGCGGTGCGAGCAAAAGAGTCAGTGTATTATAAGGTGTGTATATATAATATGGGTACTTTTCCGTTATCTGCCCCCTTGACGATTGGTTAGGTTAAGTCGTGATATTTTCGTTAAAACTAACGAAAATATCACGACTTAACCTAACCAATCGTCAAGGGCGTACAGTTGACCTAACCGGGCAGTGACGATTGGTTAGGTTAAGTTGTGATATTTTTGATAGTTTTAATGAAAATATCATGACTGAACCTAACCAATCGTCAATGGGGCAGATAACGGAAAAGTACCCATATTATATATACACCTTATAATACACTGACTCTTTTGCTCGCACCGCCAAAAAAGTAACGAAGGGTCGCGCTTGCTACATTTATCAAACACATACAAATATCCATTATGTGAAAACTTCTGTTTCCCTTTCTTACTTGATATATTTTCAGACATTTATGCTATTAAGGGCAACAACACATTTTAATTTTGAATTAATTCTTTTGCATGAATCTGAAGTTAAATAAGTTAAATAAGTTAAATAAGGTAAGGATAAATATACCACATAGGCATGGTGTCCAGTAGGCAAACTGGCCAGTAAGCAAACTGTCCAGTAAGCAAACTGTCCGTAGGCAAACTGTCCGTAGGCAAACTGTCCGTAGGCAAACTGTCCGGCCACGGTCTGGGCGGTTGAAAAAATTTTCTTGTTCACTTATTGTGTTCCTATTGTTGTTCCTATTGTTATTTTTATTCCTATTGTCATTTAAACTTTTTCCTTTGTTCGTTGAGTCCGTCGGGAGATGTTGATAGTAGCATTTATTCCCGAATTTGCAGGTTCCGTATTTTGCGTAAGTTCTGCAAATGTCCGGATGGTAGAATTTACATCCGTCTCCAAATGTACAACGACCATTATTATAGAAGAAATTGCATATTGGGGGATGTTCATATATACATTGTCCTCTTTTAAATCTGCAATTATCTTTTATATAATACCTGCATATAATTCCTTCCCCATATTTACTCTTGGCTTTTGTTTTTTGCTCCTTATTGGGGGACAGTTTTACTTCGTTTACTTGACTGCCCTCTTGTCTTGTCCTATTTGTGCTAGTTGTGTTTGTGTCCTTCGTTGCCCTTATGCTGTGTGTTGTCTTTACACTCTTTGTCGCCTGTGTGTTTCCGGCCTCATTTTGTGACGGTATTTGAATTCTTTCTATTTCGCCTTTCTCCGTTTCTTCCGTTTTCCACTGTTCTTTGTTTCCACTTTCCTCTTTCATTCTCTTCTCGTAGTCTCTTTCTGCTTTAAATACCGTAAAAGAGTTTAATTCGGTCAAGCAGTTCTCGCAGAAAATTTTTATTCCATTAAACTGCTTTGCGTTCGTTATAAGGGAGATTTTTTCATCTCCCCATTCTAGGCATTTAAAATCAAAAAGTAGCTGACAAAAATCGCACCTGATCGCCTCTGTCTCAGCTGTTGCAGTTTTACAGATTCCACAGAGTTGCATGTATGCATGTCCCACATGTTATGAAACACCCTGTATATGTTACCGACAAACTCCGACGAGACGGTAAACCGCAGATTGCCTAGGCGTTCCGCGGATTCCCCGTCGATATCACTGGTATGCATATGAAAATTTTTTGTCTGCTGTGAGGGTTTTTTCAACTCATATTATATAATTCGACCATGCTGAATTCGAAAATGACATTGGTTTTCCTCAATGAGGTCACGTTTTTTCTCTATTGGCCATTTATTATAAGTCCAATTTTATCCCCAAATTTATTGATTTTTTTAGCTTAAACACTGTAGATACGAGTAATATTATAAGAACACTCGTGAAAAATGAAAACATTGTGTGAATAAATACTTTTATTCATACAATGAATATGAAAAAATGTTTATTGAGGAAGGAATGAAGTTTTTTTGGCTTTCCGTCTGTGTTTTTCTTCGGGCACGTCTCGCTTCAAACACCAGCAATAGTCCGCCAGCATATTGATATCCCAGTTTCCCTGGTACCTCTCTTCCATTATTTTGATATCTTGGTGAAATCGTTCACCCTGTTCCTCACTATAATCCCCGCAATTTTCAGGAAAATAGTCCAAGTGGGACCACAAAAAGTGCATTTTTATGGACATGCGCGACCCATGAGCTTTGAAAGCTTCCATCAAGTTTTCGACAACGGACTCGTATTCTGGACTTCTACGCTTGCCAAGAAAATCAGTGACAACTGATTTGAATGCCTGCCAGGCATTCTTCTCAGTTGGAGTCATTGCGTTTTCGAACTGAGTATCCTTGATCAAAGTTCGAATTTGAGGACCATCAAAAACCCCAGCATTTAGTTTAGCATCAGATATATGAGGAAATTTACTCTCGAGATATCGGAATGCTGAACCCTCCTTATTCATTGATTTGATGAAATTTTTCATCAAGCCCAGCTTAATATGAAGTGGTGGGAGCAAAATTTTTGTTGGTGGTACAAGGGGCACTGAAACGACATTATGCGACCCAGGTTCAAAATTCTCTCTGGATGCCCATTCACG
>JAJOZX010002028.1:362500-705000 GCA_023014485.1 Bathynomus jamesi
GCACAACAATGTTTTCTTTTAATTCTTTTAGTTGTTTGGGATATATGGAATCCGGCCTCGGTGATTTACGCATTTTCATTTTATCAATGTGGCACATTACCTTCCCTTCACTAACCACAATATTATCCAAAATATTACCATTATCAAAAGGTAGTATGTCTATGACCGTAGGGGTATTCGTTACATCTTCTATAGTAAAAATTGACGTAAAAAATTCGTTTAGCAAGATAGCCATTTCCTTATTTTCAGAAACTACCTCTCCGTTAACATTTTTCAACTGCCCCAAGACACATTTTACTGGATTTCTATTTTTGACGTATTGAAAGAATCGCTTGGGGTTTTCTTTACCGTCACGAGCTATGGAGATTTCAAGTTCGCGCTTAGACTTTTTTATTACATTTTTCGCTTCACGCCTTAGAGATATGTAGTTGTTTCGTAACCACAAATTGTCTTTATCGCACTTATGTAGCCTATAAGCCCTATCTCTACTCTTTATAATGTCTCCTACTCTAGAAGTAAACAACAAGGGCTTGATGTTTACTTTCGCACGCTTAATTTTGTACGGTACACATTCCTCATTTATAGTCCTAAATACTGTTTCAAACGATTCCCACATTAGTTTTGCGTTGGAGATCCCCATTACTTTTTCGGAATTGACGTGTGACAATTTATTTCGAAATTTGCAAAATTCTGCGTGCTGGAAGTTAGGAATTTTAGTCGAGTTAGCTGGTTTCGAACAACTTATTGAGAGGACAAACTCTACCATATTGTGATTGCTATTGCTTAACGGTTCTATTACTTGAAGATCAGTAGTTAGCCTATTGTCCGTAGTTATTACTAAATCTAAAATACTGTCCAACCTCGTAGGTTCCCCAACCTTTTGAATAAGAAAGCTATCCTCGAGAAAATTAACTAAACGATTACCTTCCGCCTCTCCCTGCATTTTATCTTAATTCACTTTGGCGCAATTAAAGTCACCCATAAATAAGACCTGTTCACGACCTATTATTCTCTTTAGTTCACGATATAACGCCTCGTCCGTATCAGCTGTTTGAGTAGGTGGCCTATATATATAACCGCAATAAGAAGTTTGAAATCGTTCAATTTAAGTTCTGCTATAGTCGAATCTATCGGTTCTGGAATTGTGTGCTTTACTTCTATAACTTTCGCAATATTATCTTTAATATGCAACATAACACCACCTCCTCGCCTACCTATTCTGTTTTTAACAAAAAGTCTATAACCTCTAGTTTGATACTCCCCTACAAAGTCAGGTGGTTCAGTGCTAAGCCACGATTCATTTATCGTAATTAAATCAGTCTTTACAAGGAATTAAAGAAAAAAATTCGTTTATTTCATTTCGTAGGCTACGAGCATTTAAGGATAGAACCTTCAACTTGTTTGTAATTACGACACCTTCGCGAGCGCAGGGAAAATTTGAGGAAATTACGCTGGGACCGTTCGAGTTACGGCAGCCTGAAAAGAAGAGACAGTATTATGAAATAGTCTTCCTAAACGCGCAGCTCCAACGTCATTAAGATAAAGTCCATCTCCAAGGAACAAGTCCCTCCTGCCGTAGAAACTGTTCCAAAAATTCGAAAAATGCACTCTTTCCTGTTGGCAAAGAGACTTTAGGTTATTGTTGATATAGGTCGCCTTGCTGTAGAAATCGTTACGTTGGATAATTCGAGGAAGTATACCTGTTAAAACAATCTTATTAGTTTTTTTCCTTTAGTCGCTCTAGTATGTCCCTCAGTCCCTGTACCTAGACAGCAGCTCTTCCGATCTAGAATTTAAAACGTTATTAGTACCGACGTGAATAACATACGTTGTGTCCTCAGAGGTTCCGTCTGTAAAATGGTCAACACTATTAGTTATATCCCCCACCCTTCCACCAGGGTAGCAGTAACGGCGCCTACGACGAAGGTTTCTCCCACAAAATTCCTCGAGCGGCTGCCCTCGAACAATGGAATCGCCAACGAGTCGTATTTCCGGTTCATCAGCATCTTCGAAACATAAAACAGAAAACTTATTGTTTGTTATTACTGGTAGAAAAGTCTTAGGTTTCCTCAATGGGGCTCCATTACGCACTTGAACGAAGGGTTTGGAACTAGAGGAAGAGAGAGAGGGCTATTAGTAATATTTATATTATTAGTAGAAACTGAGGCAGGAGGGGTCGTAACTGGAGTCTCAAGGGATTCTAATTTTGCCGGCAGGAGCATCACGCTTTCTTCAAGCCTCACTCTGGCCTCCCTCTGACGTTCTAACTCGTTCCTCAGGACTTCCATGCTTGATCACCTACCTAATTGTCATTCAAATTCTATATTACTTATGTATTACGTTATTATAAATGTCCTTGTACTTCCAATGGAAAGTACACCGTATTTTTAATTGTTGCTAGTCCCCTTTAAATTATAGAACAACGGTTAACTCGCCTTCGTTATATAAATTGTATCACCTATTTAGATTACTTCAGTATTAGATATGTCAATTAACAATTTGCTAAAATTGTAATTAACTGTAATAATTTAATATGATGTAATTAATGTACGTAATGTTCTTGGTGCATGTCTTTACCCCGACATTATGTCGCCATCCAAAAATGAATCCTTTACAAAAATTAGTATTTTTTTGTTAAATTTTTTATCTTTCTAAATTTCGTTGTATGCTTTAATTATGCTTAACGTCAGAATTCTTTAGCTCTCCAATTAAAGTGGGAGCTTAACCTTCAACTGCACTCCTCCAAATTTTAGACTTATTTATTTCTTGTATTGTAAATTAAATCATTCCTGCCTTACTGCTTACTCGCGGAGGACGAGCCTCCTCCCTTTAAATTCCTGCCTTCGCCCTTACTCGAGGAGGACGAGCCTCCACGCTTTAAATTCAATTCTTGCCTTAATCATTGTCAAAAGAAGTCGAACCTCTACCCCTGTAGATTCCGGCCTGAGACTTAGACAAAGGAGGTCGAGCCTCCTCACTTTAAATTCATGCTTGAGCTGTTGTTGCAAGAGGTAAAACCTCTTCCCCTGTAAATTTCTGACTATCAGTGCCTCGTTCTGTATATGAGGCGTCCCGCGTCTTAAGGTACCTAAGCGCCAAAATTAAAATTCGTCAGAAATCGCCTCCAAAGTTCAGCAATATTCTCGCAATAGTATCTCTACTATTAATTGAGCTAGAACGTTCATTTTTGCTAATGAAGATGTTGATGAGTTTTTGGAATAGATTTTCATGTTTTATATTTTATACTGTATATACAGGGTGTCCGAGAATTATCTGTACAATTTTTGGCTGCTATTAAAAGTCAACCATGAAGTGTAGAAATTCCAGTGTTGTCCCATTTTACAGAGAATCTCATTAAGTTTTTTCTGATACCACGTTTTGACAAGTTTTTTAGAAATGTACGCGGGTGACAGACATTGATGATTTAAAAGCAAGAATCACAGCTGCTATTGAGCGAATTGATGTGGATATGCTGCAGCGTACATGGCAACATTTGGAGTATCGATTGGATGTTTTGCGAATCACTAATGGTGCACATATCGAATGTTTGTAACAACGTTACTTTAATAAAAGAAACTTTTGAAAATATAGATTCTAAATAATCTTGTTTAAGAATTTTACGTGTGTTATCAAGAATTTTATTAAAAGATGAAATTGTACAGATAATGTTCGGACACACTGGAATTTCTAAAAGACTTGTCAAAACTTGGTATCAGAAAAAACTTAATGAGATTCTCTGTAAAATGGGACAACACTGGAATTTCTACACTTCATGGTTGACTTTTAATAACAGCCAAAAATTGTAAAGATAATTCTCGGACACCCTGTATATTTTTTTTATTTTCTTATTTTCTTATTATGCCGAACTTGGGGTGAACTTTTGGCTGGCGATAGAGGTGAAAAAAGTAGTTCGCTTCATAAGGTTTTCAACCATACTTCTATTGTCGTAAGGTCATTATAACCCAAACCACGTGATAGAGGAAGGGTGAAAATAGTGATATCCATCAAAAACACGTTTTCGCCTGTGGTGGCGCTTAGGTACCTTAAGACGCGCGACCCATCATATACTTTGTGTAATAAAAATTATATGAGTGAACGAAAACTCCTATTGAGAACTGAAGTGTTTCCATTCACTCCTTCGGGAAAAAACTTGGTAGAAACTGTTTATTGTTACTCGGATGCTCTACGGCTAAGGCCGAGCTTAACCAACAAGGATCAACTTCGTTGGATTGTCCAAAGGGCTTTCATCCTAAAAGTCGCAAGGGGGGCAGTGGCCCGCGCACACGCGCGACATGTGACTTATTGTGATTGCGCCCAATTTTATCTTTTTATTGTTTATCTCAAGGGCCGATTCTTCCATACACAAATGCCTAATCGAATATGCTTCGCCATCGGCATATCTCTACGGTGATACAATGTGAGTACTGCTATTTTTATCCATATACATTCAGAACAGGGATTCATGCATTTATTTCAGTTTATATATATATATATATAATATATATATATATATATATATATATGTATAACCCATTCTCTTGGTATACGGTATTATTTTACAGAGTTGAGGCGTGTGCTCATTTGATGGGACGCGTGGACAATAACAGTGTATTTTCGAGCCAGTCTCTGCAGGAATTGACACCACAAGGCACTGAACCCGAGACTAGCACTCGATCGAGAAGCACAAACAATTCGAACAACGTCAACTGTAGCATGTAAGCATCCTATTGTTTAAGGTAAATCTCATGTAACTAATTCCTTTTACATAAAAAGCTCTTGAAATGACTGGCGCGTTAGTTTTTATTTTTTGTATTTTTCTTTTAAAACCCTGACGAGATTTTATTTTAAAATAATTCTCTCTCTTTATCCTGTGAAAATAATAACAAAAATAATGATAATAAAGCATGGCTTGCTGTAATATTTTTCTTTTAGGGACGATCTGGTTGTGTTATACGAAGATGCGCCCTGAAACACAGAATGTGTGTTAATCGAAGAAACGATGGAAGTTTTTTTTCGTGTGTGTGTGTGTGTGTGTGTGTGTGTGTGTGTGTGTGTGGAGCAAGAATAAACCAAGTATTTTCAACATTTTATTAAATAAAACTATGGGGAACATTTTAAGTATATTTATAAATTAATAAATAATTTAATATATTGTATAAACCACATTTTTTTTTACGTAATATTGGCTTCAAAGTTTTTCGCACATATACAAATAGGACTGACAATAATTTCGTTTTATATATATATATATATATCGGCTATTTGTTGATGGCGTGGAAAACGCAGTTTAATAATGGACCTTTTCCAGTTTGTGTACCGTTTTTCATATAATTTATTTTTGCTTCTTTTCAGATCAAAAATGAGTTCTTGATAACCTAACCTAACCTAACCTAACCTAACCCACATTATAACTTTCGTCACTTGGGCACAGGATGTTTACTATGCTGTATGTAATGTACTGTAGAAAACGGTACATAAACTGGAAAACGTCCTTAATAATAAACAGGAACACCAGAGAAAAAATAAACAGCCTTCAAGGTTTAATCAGTACCAACGTTTCGAAATGCACTAATTCCATCTTCAGGGAGAAAACAATTAAAGACCAATTCACATACAAAATACAAATTGCAAGTGTAAGTTGCTTAATAATTTAAAGTAACAAGTTAAAATTATAAAAGTAGCTAAGAAAATGTAAAAGCATTAAAAATAAAACGTAAATAGATGAAATTAAAATAAAGTTACAATTATAAAAAGTAGCTAGGAACATATAAAGGCATTAAACTAAAAGGTAAATAAATAAAATAAACAAGTACCTTAACTAAAACATAGCAGATCTACCGATGAGTCATCAGAATTGAGGTCTGGTTTAAATTTATAAATGAACAAAGATCCTATGTACGTAATTTGACTCTGCCATCCCAGTTGAGGGTTAAGGTCAGAGCTTTCAGCAGCAAGTACGGCGAAACTAGACTGTGAAATTGGGTGGTTTATGTGAATGCTTACGTATGAGAGAATTAGGTGGTTTGCCAAGAGGTAAATTTGTACGGACCGATTTACTGTGATGTTCGTAAATACGGGATTTTAGGTGTCTTTTTGTTTTACCTATATATGACCCCATACAGTGGTCACACTTGTATTGGTAAACTATGGATGACGTAAGAAGTGCAGGAATAACATCCTTGTATTTAAATTAGGGATGCAACAGGTAGCGCTTTTACCAGGTAATCGGGTACGGGTACCAGAAGTGAAATACTCGATCGGGTACGGATACCCGATCAGGTATTGAAGACGTTCCAAAATTTGTTGGTTTAGTACCGCGACTTATTAACGGTGTGCAGTTCAAGCACTTGGCTTTACTATTATCTAATTTATCAATGACAAAATAGTCCCAAACCATACTACGATTTGCCATTTTGAATGTTTTGTTAAAAAATATTATACAAAAAATATATCAAGAAAACCTGCAAAACAATAAAATTAAAATTAAATTAGAATTTGGTTTTTACTACCCGTACCCGATTTTTTAGCAATTACCCAATCGAGTCGGGTATCATCGAGTAGTACATTACCCAATCGAGTCGGGTACCCGTTCGGGTACCCGTGACATCCCTAATTTAAATAAGTGATAAATCGATTTACAGGGGGTGAATATAATTTTTATACATAGTTGTGGGTAGAATTTCTTGAGAAATTTTAAAAGTTTGTTTCTAATGTTAAAACTTGAGGTTCCCATATAAGGCAAAGTGAAATACACGATATCTTTGGGAACTGTAATTACGTCTCTAGTTGTGGGGTTTATTAGTCTATTTAGGGTTCTGCCGATTGTAGGCTCCACCAATCTAGAAGAGGAATTATTCTTGGTAAGGAGTATTCGGATGAAATCTAGTTCATCGTGTAGTTTAAAGTAATCTGAACAGATATTGAAAGCTCTATTAATCAGAGTCGAAATTAAATTTCGTTTGAAACCTAAAGGGATAAAGAAAGAAAAGTTAGTAGTAAGATTGGTGAATGTCGGCTTTCGGTAAACGGAAGTTTCAAAAGAGGAATTAGTTTGTATTATCTTAATGTCCAAAAAGGACAAAGAGCGATTAGATTCAGTTTCTGAATTAAATTCAATATTAGGGTGCTTAGAATTAACATAATTACGAAACAAAGGGATATGGTCTGGTGATTTGAACAGAAGAAAAGTGTCATCAATATATCTTCTATAAAAAACCGGTTTGAAATTGGAAGGACACTCGTTCAGCCATTTGACTTCATGATAGCAAAGAAACGCGTTAGCTAAGGTGGGACCAAGGGGCAGACCCATTTGAACAGCTTCAGTATGTTTAAAATATTCACCGTTGAATATAAATATAAGGTCTTCTACGGAAAATTTCAGTAGTTCTTTCAACTGACCTCTATTAAAACCCTGTACCGGATCAGTATCTTTAAAAAGATTGCTAATACATACATCAATAGTTTCTGCAACAGGTACATTGGTAAATAAAGATTTTACATCGAAGCTCGCCATTGTGTACGAATTATTATTTAATGAGGTAATTTCTCCAACGAAGGAAAAAGAATCCCCTGCTGTATACAAATTATAAGTTATAGGTGACAGTATGGAGACCAAGAATTTTGAAAGGTTATAACTAAAAGTTCCTAGTGCCGATAAAATTGGCCTAAGTGGACAATTAGGTTTGTGTATTTTAGGGAGTCCATACATAACCCATGGGCTGGATCCATGAAACAAATAATTTCGAAAAAAACTGTGTCTGAGATTACATTATTAGATTTAAGTTTTCTAGGATAACTTAATTTTATCTTCCTGTTTAAAAATTAAAGCAAAAATGCCACCAGTCACTTAAGAAAATCTAGTCACTGTGCTCTATAGATATTTGTGTCGGGGGCATGTTAAAGAGGGCCAGCTCCAATTTACAACATTGTGAACTACACGGATGGATGAAACGTGTCATGGCGCGTCAGAAATAGTGACACCTCTCTCGGCACTTAGCAATCACATTTTTCTCTTTGCATCTTTGACATTTTCGTCCCGCCTACGTTTCAAGTGTTTTTTAAAGCTTCTTTAGGCTCATCACCGGCCATTATGTCTTCTACCGTGTTAAGACCTGATTGTAACGTTTTCCTGCCGAGATATCTGGCACCACTCTTCAGCAAGGGGACAGCCGTACACATTATAGTCGAAGAAATGGACCCAATACCGCTTCCGCGCTGGTTACTCACCCCTCGTTAGACTGTGAACGGCCTTTAGGTCATTCTATCACAGTACGACGGAAGTGAAGCTTCACTGTTACGCTCTCGTCACCGAATGGAAAACTTTTCCCCTCAATCGTTCTTATATACATTATATTGAGATACTGGTTTATAGGTTAGTTACGACTTTGACATAATGAAGCTTGTCGTATGCAGTGCTCAAGCTCTTTCCTCTATGATTGGGAATGTGGGCGATGCGCACCAGCCGTGGCTGGATATCCCCAACAAAATGATGTTCCACCATATTGCTGTAAATATAGCACATGTCCGGGGCAGGGTCTCCATCGTTCAATTTCTCTAATTTTAGCTAATACAATAAGCTGCACAAGTCATGTTGTGACTCATGAAAAGTATCTCTTTGGAAGACTGCTCCCATATCTGCCCAAGGTTATAATTTTGAACAGTGCTTTATCTTTAATATTTCTGTTAGCCTCCTGACTTTAGAGTCAAAGTATGTAACGGGGTATCCTTTTTACGATTTCGTATACTAAATCAGCCATAAGATTTGAACTTTTCAGACTCCAATTTAAGTCTCTCACAATATCCTCGGATGTGTCAAAATGACCCGGCCCTACTGTTACTTCTGTTGTGTAGTACTGTGCCTCCCCACTCCGGGCGGAACACATAGTATCGTCCCGAGTTACTTCGGCCTTTTCACACACATTACGGTTTCTAAGAACCATAAGAACGGGTTCTTGTCAATACTTAAAAACTTGGTGCCCACTTGAAATTCACATATTCCAACCTCATATGATTCACGACCCAATTCAATGGGCCCATGCAGTTTTGTTATAAAGTTGCCCAGGGTGTTGTTAGGATGTACAGACAGAGAAGAAGAGGGCGGGAGTGTGACGTTGAAGTGGTTAGGCGTCATATTGTATACTATTTAAGCTCCATTACTGCATCAGTTTTTATATAGGTGTTGAAGCTTTCTGGGTACCCTTGCCATTTTACCAGGTGCATTTTTCTCTCTCCTGAACCTTTGCTTCCTAAATTTTTAAAAATTTTAAACACTTTTCTTTCGTAAATTAAATGACACCTTCTGTAGCTCGTCGCTATAAAAGCCTCCTGCAATTTCTTCCCCATTCAAATCTTAATAAAGCATCATCTCATCTTTGGGTCTCATAGACTCAACTTTCAAAATTTCACGTGTCCAACCTTGCTCAAATCCCTTCGCGAATTTATTCCCCGAACGCGACAGCCTTACATAATCATTGATTTTGAAACGCACAGTGGGTGGTGGTGCTCTACGAATATCTTTTCTCACCTCACGTTCTGTGTGCGTACCTCTTTCTTAAATTTCGCTGTGTGAACGGTTGTAGGATGAACCTAGCGAATCCAAAATGTCTATATATCTGTATGTGTTTTTATGTGTGAAATAGCAATGCATGCGTTCCTTTATGGTACGCTGGACTGTTTCGGCTAAAGATGCCTTATGTATGGAATTGCTAGTGTAATAACTGATATTAAACTCTGCCAACATATTCTGAAAAACTCGGCCTTTAAATTCTTTCTCCATGTCCGTAAAAAAATAGCTAGGAATCCTGTTTTCTTTCAACATCAACGCTTTGGTGGCCTTAGCAACTGTTTCAGCCGATTTATTTTTCAGTGGAATTATCTACAAATATCTAGAGAATATATCTATAATAAACAGGATGTGGCGGTAGCCTCCATTATACACTGAATATCTCTGCATGTCTGTTAAATCCGCCTGCCAAATAGAATCAACCGAGGCTGCTGATGTCTTGGCAGTTTTAAACCTTCTAATCACCGGCTTATGAAGTGTATAAGCGTCCTGCTCCCGCAAAAACCTCTCAAAATCTTTTTTCATTATTCCCTCATTATAAACGCCTCTGTACAATTTATTAACACCCTCGTATGAGGCTGGATTAGAAACGTCATAATAGCTTTTTCTTAATATTTTAGCCATTTGCGTATTTTAGAGGCACGCGGGTAGGGATGTGCGTTGCTGCTTGGTCTCTTCCTCTTTCTATTCAGAGATGTTACCGCTGGGGGTGAAGACGTGTTCAGATGTAGAACATGCGATGCTTTTCTCAAGTCTTTTAACCTGTTCAGATTATCTATTAATGATTTTGGGAAGTTTATTTGCTGTAGTCTAGCTTTAATATGCTCCCATCCTTGGTGTGGGCCTATCCCACTTTCTCACCAATCATGTACGATGTCAATGATATTTGAACCCTGTACCTTTGACCCTTCAACAGCAACCTCACCTGTATCAGACCATTGTATAATCGGATCCTCACTCAATAGATTATAAAGACTTCGTCCTTTATTCCTCATTGTATGTGGGAGACAGTTTTTAATACATGCTCGAGGTTTGCGGGCTCGCTCCGTTGTTCTTTGACCGTTCGTCTCTAGCCTAGGCTATGCCACCACACTCACGAACATCAGTGCATTGTCTGATAACTACGGGGACATTGGCCAGCTTATAATTTTCGTACTCATGAAGAAATTTCTGCAGATCTTCTTGATATAAGATACTTTTCTTACCAGGAGACTTTTCACTGTTTAATAGGTTAATCAATTCGCTTTCCATTCTTTTAAGCCTGTTTTTAGGGGTTCTAGGACCGTACCTGGCCTCTTTGCGTTTTGTAGTGAAGCATACACCTCCTGTGGAATCACGACTACTTCATTATATTAAACTAGTCAGTAAAGGTCCCAAAACTGAAAATAAGATGGGCAGGGATGAACCCCCTTTTTGTACAATAATTCGCTTTTTTTTCCCCACAGTTTGATTTTTACGAGCAAGTACGTGTATTATGTTCTTGTAACGACGTAAGCGAGCCTTCTGAGTGGGTTTCATTGGTACATTACATTTCATAACGTTAATACAAATTTCACAGATGCATTTTAAAAAGTCGGAGTCAATATTTTTAACAAACATTTATTGGGGTGCCCGTGGCAGCCAATGATAGATTTTTATTAAATCACGGTATTTCTTTAACTTCTCTGTCATTCTTGGGGGTATACACCGTTTGAACCGCGTTTGGGAATATATTCGTTCTTAGAGGTACCATAAACGTGTTTCGCTGGTGAAGGTCACAAACCAAATATCCGTAACGTTGGCTTGTAGCTTCTTTATAAACTTCGACAAATTCCTTACCCTAATTCGGGAACATTTGCTTGGCTAATACCCCAATTTGTGCCACAGTCTCTACGTTGTGCGAATAAGACTAGATATTGTTTATTTAGCGACACATCGCTCATGTATCTATTTTTGAAAAATAGATGCTGAGTGATGAAGAATACGGTTATGTTAAGATGGTGGGAGAACACTGTAAATGTCTCAGCAAACGTTTTATACATTTCTAGCATGAGATCGTCAATTACAATGGCCGTGTGCTCGTTACCCTTTATCAAGCCAACATCATAAACGCCTTTGTGGAACAAAATATCATCTTGGAACTGGTGGAATACGGTTTTGTTTGTCGAATAGCACCATATGACTTTATGCACAAAATTTGAGCAGTGCCCCCTTATCTTTAATGATTTTAAACACGGTTTACTACAGCCTGTAGGACCAGATATAGTGCAAGTAGAAGGGCTCGTGAACCTGAATTTTTCTACAGAATCCATCTCTAACACGTCACACTCTTAAATGAAACATTTACAAAATATAATAAAATTTTTCTTCCTCGCCAGAACCGTGAATGATGACGAGGATGAGGTACTGTGCCAGCACCATGTCCCCATCATAGATATTGCAGATGAGTTTGACGATACCGATTACAGTGTAGTTGTTGTTGAGGCTACAGCCTGTACTATCACCCCGCTAGTGTTCCGGAACCCCCAGCACGCCGACTGTAGCATCCCCACTCGACAGTCCGAGGAGAAATCGGGTGCATGAAGACATTCCTGAATCGCCTTCCACGTCAGGTGTAAAGTGCACCAGGAGCGCGTCGGTTATTAGACCCACAGTAATAGAGCCCCATCCCTCTACGTCTTACGACACAACCCCCACAATTACTCCTCTACAAATAAAACTGTGCCCCCTTATTCCTATTCACTACCGCTCGTGCCCTCCACAGCAGCATCTCATTCTGTAGACAGTAGCATATCATTAGAACTGTTGCGCGTAGCCACCCCCACCCAAAACCTGACTAGAAACCGTTACGTAGTCAGGGTCGACCCGCGATCCATGTATAGCAACGGTGTTGAACATAGATTGCGGCGCGTAGTTGAACTTATTGTGGAGTTTGCCCTTCAGAGCTGTGAGAGACATGAAGCCAGGACGCGACTGTCTCTCTGGGTTCGGGTCAGATAATGAGGATATAGATGATTTTTGGGCAGTAAAACCCTACAGGCGTCTGGTCGCCTTAGATGTAGAATATATTTTGGGTCGTATAATGCAGGCCTCTCAAACCAGCACCGAACTCACCATAGACAACTTCACGAGAGATATAGACCACGTTTGCCGTGTTGCGGGCCATACGGCCATTCCTTATACTCTTATCTTCGAGAGTTATCAAATATTCAGAAACCACACAAACCTCGATCGCGGTTGCGGATTTATAGCAGTAGGCTTTGCTCATATGTTTACTGTACTAAATACAGGAGCTAGAAAAATGTGGTTACCGACGGTAGAGCATTGTGCACGTAAATTGGCCGCAGACTACAAGCTCGAGTTTGACTGTAATATGGAGCCTGAAGAGCTGAGAAGGGTAGAACAGGAAATGTATGCTCGCATAGTTGTACTTGGATTGGATGATCGTCGTAGGACTGTTTTTAAAAGCCTTGTGAGAGAACGTACAAAGCCTCTACTTATTTTAAGGCTGTCAGTGACAACGTATCTCCCCATCCGCAATATAAGGGCTCTTTCCATGGGTTATGATAAAAGTCGAAAATATGGAAGGCATCACGATTTGTGTAAGGGATATCTCGAGTTTGCGGATGATATCGTGAAACATTTTAAGGATTGCCACATGGTATGCGAGCAGTGAAAGAGCTCCAAATGTGAAAGTCGTGTAGTTCAAGCTGAGAAGAGGGACTGTAATGTGTGTAGACGCACATTTTTCAATAATAACTGTTTTGAATTCCATAAATCAAATGGTACGTGCAGAAAAATGAGAATCTGTGAGTGCGGCATGTTTCATATGATGGACAATTGGCGAAGATTCACGCTTAAGTGTGACGAAATTCACTGTTCTACATGCCATGAAAAATATAAGGCTGATGGTGTAAAGCATGTATGCTATATGAAAGACGCCAAACCTAAAAATAAACCTTGCATAACTGTATACTACGATATACACGGACGCAGAAACCAAAGAGGTTATCCCACGTCTATGTGTAAGCCAGACTATCTACGACGAGTGCATGAACGCCGAGTGTGATGAATGCCACAAATGTGGTAAACGAACAAAGAAACGTTTATAAAACGAGTGCACACGACAAACCCGTGAAACTCTTTGTGTCCAATATTGTCAAGTTAGCGGACAAAATGAATGTGTATATTCTTGCCCATAACGCTGCAAAATTTGATACACAATACCTTTATAAGGAACTGCTTGAACACGAATCGTCGGAGGTATTTAGAGGTGATCCCTTGAAAAGAGGAAACAAGCTTAGACAGATGCAAATAAGTGGTAGTGTTCAGTTTAAAGACACTTTGTTATTCACACCTTGCACTAGGGGCACTCAGTATATTTCCCCCCCCTTTTTTTCTTAGCTAAATAATAGGCCATTGAGCTGAAATGTTTTTTGGGCGGTAAGTTTGAACGTTTTGCGCTTCACATAACCAGATTTTTCCAGTTTGAACCTCCCCTCCTTGTACAAAACTGCTTTTAAACGCCCTTGTATAAAACCGATGGTTAACGCAGTTTCGAGAATGATGTCTGACAGTGATGTGCGTCGTAAACAGAGAGCTGTTATCGAGTTCTTAACCGCAGAGAAGGAAACAGTTGGAAATATTCACAAACGTCTACAAAACGTTTACGGAGATGCTGTTATTGATCGAAGCACAGTTGGACGCTGGTATAAACGTGTGAGCCTCGATGATGAGCCACGCATCGGCTGTGACATCTCACTGTGCAACGTGCTAACAGCATCACACGATCAAATCGGCGCTTTACATACTGTACAAGGAGCTATCACTGGTGCTAGGAATTACTGAAGGAAGTGTGAATACGATAATTCAGCAACTGGGATACTCAAAAGTGTACTGGGATAATCAAAAGCTCAAAGAAAAGAAATTGCTTCTGAGAGGTTGGTTCGATACGAGATTGAAGGGGATGACTTCCCTTCACGAATTGTGACTGGGGATGAGATTTGGGTACAACACTTTAAACCTGAAACAAAACGCCAATCCATGGAGTGGCATCACGCAGACTACCCACGCAAGAAAAAGTTCAAAATGGCTCCCTCTACAGGAATGATTATTGCTACCATCTTCTGGGACATGAAAGGGGTTATTCTGGTGAACATTATGAAGAAAGGACAAACAATCAACTCAGAGGCATATATTGCTTCCCTACACAGACTCCCGAGACGTATAAAGCGAGTTCGACCGGAGAGAAAACTGGAAGACGTCCTTCTTTTGCAAGACCACACAACAGTTTGCAAACAAGAGAGGCCATCACAAAAATGCGCTTGACTGTGCTACCCCACCCTCCATACAGCCCGGATCTGGCTCCTTCAGACCTCCATTTGTTTGGGCCAATGAATGATGCTATTCGTGGAAGAAATTTTCAGAGTGACGATTAGGTTGTTGAGGAGGTTAAGAGGTGGCTCCAGCGGAGCCCAGCGAACTTTTACCAACAGGGAATAAAGGCCCTTGTTTCGAGGTGGAGGAAAGCAGTAGAAAAGGAGGAAGACTATGTGGAAAAATAAAAACTTGCAAAAAGGTATGTAACTACTTGTGTACAAAATTTCTGGAACTTACAAGGAAACATGGAAAGAAAAAAAAAGGTGGGGCAAAATATATTGAGTGGCCCACGTAAATTAGCCAAGCTCCTCAAGGTGATGGGCGTAGCCGCCGAAATTTTAAGAGGGTATTTTCCTTACATTTTCCTCACTAGCGACAATTTAAATTACGTAGGACTACCACCCCTAAACATTACTTTAACTATGCCAACATGAGTGATAGTGAGCGTGAAGATTTTGAGAGGTACTACAACAGTTTTAATGAAGATAATCCTTACAATATATCGGATGAATGTGAGCATTATTGCGTGAATGACGTACGCGTAATTAGAATATGTTTCCAGGCCTTCAGAAGGATGTACATAGTCCGATTCAACTGCGATCCGTTACAAGCCTTAATCACGATAGCCTCATTGTGTTTTACTGTGTTCAAGAACAACTTCATGCCTAAAGACACACTGGCCGTCACTCCCCAAAACAACCAACGCAGTTATGGGCATAAGTCTAATTATTGGCTCATACACCTACAACAACAGACCGATGTATACATAAAACATGCTCGCACCACGGGGGAAGTGGCCATTAAGATCAATGGTAGTGTTTTTCGGGTGGATTCTAAGCGAAGACCGCGCCACTGGTGAGAAGATAGCGTACTCCTTTAACGGATGCTGGTGGCATGGATGCCAACGTCCTGAGTAGGGAATCGTAGGAGAAAGCCATGGTAGATCTGCCGACAGCCTCGCAAGGACCCTTACCCGCGATCAACTTATAAGCTCCCAGTTCACTCAAAAGGTTTTGTGGGAGCACAAATATGATGCACGGATGGAGACAGATGGAGAGTACCGCGAAGAAATAAATACCATGAAGCGTTCAATGGTGGTGGATCATCTCAAATGCGGCGATAGTTTGTTTGGAGGACACACAAACCCCTTCAAACTATACTTTCCACCTACGGAGGGCGTGAAACTCCATTACTACGACTTCTATTCTTTATACCCTTACGTGGTGAAGAACAATCGGTACCCCGTAGGCGCACCTGAAAAACTGATGGCCCCGCCCTCCAGAGCATCGAAGAGTTCTCAGCTAATTTGAACGAGAACTATTTCGGACTTTCGTAGATATGCTCCCACCCTCGCGATTTATGGATACCAGTTTTACCCGTCGTTATAGATCACAAACTCATGTTTCCTCTGTGTGTGAAGTGCGCAGGGGAGAGGAATGGAGCTTGTAATCACACAATCAACCAAAGGAAGATCAGAGGCGTATATACAAGTCCTTAGCTGACCCTAGCCATTCGTCACGGTTACAGAATATTGAAGATATATGAGGTGTGGAATTTTCAGAGACTCCCCAACCTTTTCACACCATATATAAACACTTTTTTGAAGAATAAGGTAGAAGCATCAGGGTACCCGCGAGGAGTTGAGACCGAAAATGAAAAATCGACGTATATTCAACGCTACCTTGGTCGTGAAGGGATACAACTTGAACTGGACAAAATTGCGAACAACCGAGGCAAGCACTTTAGCGCAAAGTTGTGCCTAATAGTCTTTCGGGGAAATTTGAACAGAATACAGTCAAGAGGAACGTCCATTTAGCCAAGAGTTATAACGAGGTGTGGGATTTCGCCAACGCTCTCGATAAAGAGGTCATGGAGATTGTGAATGTGGGTAATACGTACATAATAAAGTACAACAGAACCGAATTGGCTACAGATACATCGCGTGTCACAAACATACCTGTAGCCAGGGTCACGCTATCTGTATCTGCGTAGAGAACCCTCCGTCCAAGAGAATGCAGTAGACTCTAAAGTTTGATGCGGCCGTATGGTGTTGTGATATTCACGGAGAGGGAAGATGAATATATGGCTCCTATTGAGGAATTCCTTGGAGAGTTGACTGACGAGATCAAGGATGAGTATGGAGATACCGCCTACGCTGATTCTCAACAGGCCCAAAATCTTACGGGGTACGGGTAAGGGTGGGAGAGGAAATGAAACATATCGTGAAGGCTAAAGGCATCACGCTTAACCAGGCGAACCGGCGCATCGTCAAATTTGACTCGCTGAAAGAGCTAGTGAGTTTAGAAGATGAGGGTGACCAACCACCTCAACTGACTGTAGGAACTCATAACTTTCGGGCCCAGAAGTTGGGGTGCGTGAAGGAGCTTACGAAGACGAAAGTGTGTTGTAACATATACACATACAGAATATTTGTTACGTAATTGCTGTATTAGAGTATATTTTCTTGTTAACGAAATTTTACAGTTTATTTATTTTTCTATTTATTACATGTATTTAATTATGTTTCAACTGGTGTTTCATTTTCACCTGTGTGTGTGTGTGTGTGTGTGTGTGTGTGTACAAGAAAAAGTTTAAGCACACCCACTGTATGTTGCTGCACAATAAAAAGAGTCGCGTGACTCCTGCTGCTAATCGGGACACATCTCCCTGCTTATTCAGTTGACCCCGGCAAGCCCTGTTTCTCAGACGTGTCTTTTTAACTGTTAAAGAATTCTTGCATAGAAGGAAAATAACTGTCGTCCAATGATAATACATGCTCTACATTCCTGAAGTCGTACTCACTAAAGTTTACAGATGTGGTGAACACCCAAAGAATCTCTAGTCATCCCTCCTTTGAAACCTTTAAGACCACATTAAATCGTGCGAAGCGTGAGGAGCAGGACATCCAAATACTCTATGGTTATTCTGGTGAGATCATCGCGGGGTTTCGCGGTTCAAACGATGTAATGGATTATGCTGCAGGATTAAACTGCACTAGAGAATTCATATATCGTGAAGTGAAAGAATCCACGCTTGCAGAAGAGAAACAAAGGGTCTGGGTTGTGAACCTTGTTGATGATTGGTATGAAAGGAACTATTACACCATGTTACATCACACCGAGTACGCGTACACTGGGGTGGTGAATGTAAATCTTGTGATTATGGACAGCTTAAAATATTTCTACCACTATGTTCATGTATATCATGAAGAGGTGCGCAGTGAAATTGTAGCTAAAGGCTTGTGCGAGTTTTTAGTAGAGTTTAGGGACGAGTATCGTTTGTCCAGCAGAAAGGACAAGTATGGGCACATGTTTCTCTCAAATAGATCGCCAGAGTGTTAATAAATGTGCATAGTTCGAGAAAGTACAAAGGTGAATACCCCTGAACGAAGATGTATACATTCCGGGGAGTGGGTGTGA
This sequence comes from Bathynomus jamesi, assembly GCA_023014485.1. Lineage (NCBI taxonomy): Eukaryota > Metazoa > Arthropoda > Malacostraca > Isopoda > Cirolanidae > Bathynomus > Bathynomus jamesi. Next base: position 380,840 of record JAJOZX010002028.1, read on the forward strand.
TGAAACATTAAAGCCGATATTACTTCCTGTATCACAGATGGAAAAATTCTTTAAAAACCTACCCAGTATAATGGGATACAAATATTCGCATGATTCATCAACGCACCTTGTTTCTTTCATGTTAGAACAATCCGGTACACGAATCACTAACGCTTGGAAACGTTCACGACGCAACCCAGTGTGACTCATACCCACCCCACACCTCCCACCTCCCAACCGCCTCGCACAGTCCCGCAGAGTCAAACAGCGCACCGGGGTTTCATAATCACCTCAGAGCTTGCCCCGACTAGACTTTCTCTCCTCGCAGGATTAATAAAAAACTATTAAAAGATGAAACTTTTATTGAGCAGCATCCTCAATGCAGTATACGATGTGTCCGTGTTGAAATCTGTGCGTGTATTCAGGCGTAATACCGGTGCTATTAATTATGTACTTGAAACGAAATGTGGAAATTCAAACTCTGGTAGACTCAGTCTTATTTATTTAAGTGTTGAAGAGATGAAGAGAATCTTCGTGTTGGTTGAGAAGTGGGGTGAGGACAGTTATAAAATACCTGTGGGTGTAAGCACAAAAAGGGAGCAGATTAGTGATGCACTCTCATACGCTATTATTTATACGCTATGCGTAAATCGTGATACAAACCAACCATGCGTTGATATACGGTTGATGTGGAAGAATGCTGCTGACAATAACGCCCTTATCCCCAAACGAAGCCGTTTCATTCTTGACAGAATGTTTGAGGTCGTCGGTTTCCGTAAACTGAAACCTATATTAGACGCACGTGTTGCTGATATGTGTTATTTTGACACGGTGCTTGAATACGCGTACACCGCCCTGCTCGATGATTTTACCAAGTGTAGAGCCAAACAAGGCGAGAATGGTTTGGAATTAGATACGTATTTAGAAAGTGCAGACTCCTCGAAATATCATAAACTTTAGTACAAAGGACTAGAACGGTACAGGGTTGAACTCCCCTTCACTGTTCACCCTGAAGAATTATTTCTTTCTATAAGTCACAGTTGTCGGCACGATTTAGAAACATACTTCAATTGTCGATATGAGTTGTGAAGAAGATTTTACAGTTGAAAAGGTCAACGGGGAAAAAATAAATGCACGTTTAGAAAGGGGCGTTTATAAACTTGAATTTAGTGGTGATGTAGCAAACGATGTCATCTTTGCGCGTGGTTTTGACTGTATTCTATCCGTGTTCAAAGAGTATGATAGTTTGACTCCCAATTGTAAAGTGTACACAAAAATAGTGTTAAACGAGTTGAAAGCCCATTATATTGAATATAGACCCCCGCATACATGTAATTGTGGACGACTCGATTACGTGCGAGTTTACTATTTTATTTAAGCGTGATTTCCATTTTCGATGCATATATATATATATATATATATATATATATATTAAACATGTGCTGTGTATTTTGTTGTATATAGAACCCTTCTTCTGTGCTAGCTGTATTATTTTTTGTTGTGATGCGTGTGTGTGTATATATATATATATGTATATATATATATGTGTGTGTGTGTGTGCGTATATATATATATTTTTTTAAGCGTGGTAGAAAGTGTCGTCAATCCATGTATTTCCATTATTGACGCGTATACATACTGTATATTAAACATGTGTTGTGTATTTTGTTGTATATAGAATTCTTCTGTACTAGCTGTATTGTTTTTGGTTTTGATACATATATATACATATGTTAAACAACACCAATTATTCCTGTTTTTGCGTCTAATGCAATTCTCCTCTATTGGCTGTACTGTTTTTGATGTAAATATTTATGAATCATGTGTGTGTATTAACCCTGTTTTGCACCTAATGTATATACATATTTTGTATTTCGATATACAGTATATTAAATAGACAGAACGTTGTAGCTGTGTTTAATTTACATCATATAAACAAATATTAATGGAATTGAAGGGCATATATATATATATATATATATATACACACACAGGGTGTTCCAAAATAACTTTTTTGGTAATTCAGATAATTAATTGGTTTTTCCAAGGGATAGACGTATAAGTTTTAGTTGTTTGTGAATATTGATTGTCATTTTCTTTTCTTTTCAGAATAAACCCCCCAAAATTGTGAGATATGGGCATGAATGTGGTTCAATAGTTGCCGCCCAAAGGCGTTTTCAACGTGAGATGAATAAACCACCACCTGAAAGGAACTCCATACGATGGTGGGTGAATCAGTTTGAAGCTGCAGGATCTGTTTTGAAGAGGAAATCTGCAGGAAGACCAAGAAAGTCAAATGAAAGGGCAAATGCTGTTAAAAAGGCATTTAACACAAGCCCTAAAAAGTCAATTAGGAGAGCATCGCTTGTGTTGAATATTCCGAAAAGCTCTGTTTATCGTATCCTTCATGCAGAATTGAGGTTTAAATGTTATAAAATGCAAACAGTTCATCAACTTTTAGAAGAGGATTATGAAACAAGAGTAAATACTTGTCAAGAATTAATCAAAAAGATTTAATTGGACATAAATGTTTTACCAAACCTCATTTTTAGTGATGAGACTACATTTCACATATCAGGCAATGTTAATCGGCATAATTGTAGGATTTGGCGAAAGGAAATCCTCATGAGCTGTGAGAACATGAAAGGGATTCACCTAAAGTTAACGTTTGGTGTGGCCTGTCAAGTTCTCGCATTTATGGACCCTACTTTTTTGATGAACGCACTGTCACCGGTATTTCGTACCTTAACATGTTACGAAAGTTCTTTATTCCACAATTGCAGGAAAATCCTGGCCTGCTACAAAGAGCTTTCTTTCAACAGGATGGAGCACACCCTCACAATGTTAAAGTGTTTTCAAATGAAACTTTCCCTGGACGATGGATTGGTCGGGGAGGACCTATGAAATGGCCGGCCCGTTCACCCGACTTAACACCTTTGGATTTTTATATACGGGGTTTTCTGAAAAGTAAAGTCTACACTAGCAAACGACATTGAAGAACTTATGCATCATATTGTTGATGCAGTGACATCCATCCCTACAGTCGTGCTGGAAAAAGCTTTTCGAGAATTTGAACGCCGCATATGATTAATCATAGTGAAGGATGGACGACCTGTAGAAGTGTAGAAGTTTATCAATAATTTGTGAAAAGCTAAACAATACCATAATGAATTAAAGTAAACTAAAATTTATACGTCTAATGCTTGTATTCATGTAAAAACTATTTCATTATCTCAATTAGCGATAAAATTATTAGACTTTCTTTTTGCTATATTCATTTTGGGACACCCTGTATATAAACGATACAGTGTGTGTGTGTGTGTGTGTGTGTGTGTGTGTGTGTGTGAGGCAAAGCGATGCTAATTCTAGTTTATATATACATAAATAGATGTGTACGCCAAATACGACTGGCTGCCTTCTAAGCCTAATGGCTGTGATGCTGAAGACACCATTGTGCGATGCTCCATGGCTACGAATGGATGTAACTTCTCTCTACTCCTTCTTGTGTTTAATTTTAGGCTACCCACATTTACATACCTACACGCCCACATACAAATATATATATTTTTTTGGTGGACCTGAGCAGCCAGGTTAGGTACCCCTTGCAGTTCACATATATCCAACTCATATATATATATATATATATATATACTGTATATATGTATATATATATATATATATATATATATAATATATATATATATACAGTATATATAGATATACATATAAAAGAAGCTTTGCTATACATGCATACACACTAGGGCGGGTCGTACTCAGGTGACAACATGAATCTGAAGGAAATCCTACCATCAGGGGTGTCTAAATTATGTGTTTTTACATGGGGAATTCAAATATGAGCTTCTTTTTTGGATAGGATAACTCTAACCTACATCATTTTGTCTTTCTAAATTGCCAATTTTACCCTTTTGAACCCCTTTATAATATATTAAAAGATATAAGGTAAATCATTTATATTGACAAGGCCAAATCAACTTTACATATATTTATTAATAGGTGAACTGCATGTATATCCTCTTTAGTTGCTTTCTCTGGGGTAAAGTGGAACAGATAGTAGCTGCCAGGCTCGCTAACAACACGATAGTGTTCTTCCTTGATCTTTGCGGGAAAAGATTGGTCACTGCCCTCAGCTTCCATCATCACATTGGTCAGGTCAATCCGCCCATCAAAGAGGATGCAAGAGATCCCCCCCTCCTCCCTGCACTTCTTCTCGAACTGTTCCCCCAGCTCTCTCATCAACTTCTCCTGTGCTCTCTTGACCTTGCTCTTATCAATCACTTTACTTGTATTGTCTTCTGTGATGATTCCTGCGTCAATCAGAGCTGCTGTTGCTATCGCTGCAGTTGGCCTCAGCCCTATGCCATACCTTACACTAGCAAGGGCAATGTTTTGAATCTCATCATAGTTTTTCTGTACCTTTGCCGAAGCTGCTGGTTCAGGGTCAGTTTGAGGGAAGAGCTCAACTTCAGGAACAAACTCATCTTCATCACCACTTCTCTCCAATTCCAGATCCTCATCACCATCTGCCAAAAATCTCTTAACATCCTTCCTGGCTGCCTTCTCTGCTACTGCAGCACTTTCCTCCTTGCTCCTTCTCCTTTTCTCTGCCTTCCTTTCCATCCACTGCCTTTTCAATGTCCTCACCTGTCTCTTGTGCTCTGGTAGATCAGGACCCCCTATTTGTTGGGGTCCCTTACTTCCAACCTTCTCTTTCTGTCCCTTGATGTAGGCAAGATCTTTCACAGGAATCTTTTTCTCTCTGCTGCAGGAACAGTTAATGTGGGCTTGGATAACACAGCCCTCACAGCCTCCCCCCTCACAACTGGTAATCTGACACTTGCAAGTCAAAATATCAAAGAACTTGTCTAACTTGACAATGAACCTCTCTTTGGCATCAAGTTTGCCCTTCCCAAGAGAAAACTTCACTGCCTGATTCCAGACCTCCTTGAGCTTGGACATGATGGTCACTTTTTCATTGATAACAGGTGGCTTGAAAAGAGCATTAGCTTTGCTCCACTGACAAATCAGACCAGGGTAGATGTCATTCACCAGCTTCTCCACTGGGTAGTTCCTCCTGTCATCTTCACTTTGCTTCCTCAAGTAGATGCCATACCTCAGGATATCCCTCACAGTTGGCAGTTCAGACACCAACAGCTCCCGGCCAGTGCCAACAAGATTACTCAGATGAGAACTTGATTTCGTCCTTGTTCTGACTTGAGCCATTTTCTTAATGAGTTCACACTGAAATAAAAACAATAATACAACAGTTAAGTATCCATTACAGATAGGTATTAACTCTTTTCAGCGCAAAATTCTTGGTTAAAAAAAGAGCTGAAATGGGCAAGAACAAATTTATCTGCAAATGCTAAACACATTATGCTTTTTTGGTTTCAAAATGTTATAAAATGCTAATTTATCTGTTGTCTGTAATGCAAATAATTTGTTAATGTACTCTAAAAAAACTAAAGAAACACATCCTAAAAATATTCTTTAGAACATTGAAATAGGCCTCATACTGCTCAGTTGTACTAAAAATGAACCACCTAATTTTAGCTCAAATCAAAGTTGTTAATTAAATTTTGCTCAATGTATCACTATAATATGCGTAGAAATAGCTTTTTCTAAAATATAACAGAATAATACTCACATGTGAACAGTAACAAAAAAAATATCAGTAGATAATCACTAAATCTATCCCCTCACTGCAAGCCGAGGTGGTAAAATAGCTTCATAAATCATGAGTCACTTCAAATATTTCACAAAATGTTTTAGACCTGTAGGTCTAAGGTGGAGTGAAAAGCTTGACCTTCGTCAGAATGAACAATTCGGGCGGAAGCTAACCAAAGGTAACCAAAGGTTAACCAAAGGTTATACCTTTTCATAATTGTCAAATATCATCGTTTAAATGGCTCTATGTTTATTGATATTGGCGAAATCTGGCATTTTCCCGTAGCGCTAATGTTTTAACGGCCATTACAGGCCATTACAAGAGTGATCCACCGGTGACTCATGTGGCGATCCATGTTAACCCCCTGTGGTCCATCTGTGGCTCATGTGGAGGTTAACGTGTTAATACAAAACAATTATAAACATTTATGATGCTGTCTCAATACAAACATTCTTCGTTTCTAAATATGTGACTCAGTGACTTTATTACTATATTAGTGTTGCTGATCTAGAAATAGCATTTGCTCCGAATATAACAATGCCATACCAGTAGTATCCATTCAGCTGTCGTCCATTTGCCAGTTAGAAGATATCCTAAGATAATCCTGATTATAAACTTTAATTACATGAAATTCAAAGATACAGTAATGCTTTGTTTTGGATTTTGTTGCATAACACATCGAGATTTTCTCTTCAACCTTCCATCATTTTACATTGAGGTTTGTTAGTGTCGGAGTTCTTGACCACCACTTTTCCCAAAGGAGGGATTGGGCGCGACGGGGCCTCCACGATCCTAAAGACATTTGGCAATGAGTCCACCAACCAATCAGCGCTCAATCACTAAACATTCATTTATAAAATGTTACAATCGTTTGTAGTTCACACAACAAATATATGCTAGGTGTCGCTATCTGTTCTCAAGAGTGTCCTACGAATAATGAGCGCAACTGTACATGTGTATATACACATAATACACCAAAGTAAAATGACACGATTATCTCTCTCTCTCTCTCTCTCCATTTGTTAAAACTGTTGCTGTTTACTCCACTGTCTATGACTGTTAGCATGATAATGAACTGGAGTGGGGCCAGGACTATACTTTGTGGTAATGAGCTGCCTACTTCTGATTCTGATGATGATATAGCTTGAAATTTGACGCCCTGTGCACGCTCTCTGAGGAAGTTCTAGATCCATTTTCCCACTTGTCTGTTATTCCCATATATTTCATTTTATGTGTTATTATACCACGATCACATTTGTTGAAAGCTTTAGCAAAATCCGTGTATATGACATCGTAGTTGTCATTGCCTTCCAGTGCATCTAGAATATTGTTATAGTGCTCTACAAATTGTGATAGGCATGATCTTTCTGATCGGAATCCGTGCTGATTTTCGTTGAATCTTTCCAGTATCTCCAAGAAATCGTAGATTTTCTCTCTAACTATTCTTTCAAATACTTTGGTGAGGTGGGACGTCAATGGCACTGGTCTATAATTCTTTGCTTGAGATCTATCCCCTCCTTTATATATAGGGACAATATTTGCTCTTTTCAAGATGCTCGGTATTTCCCCAGTCTCTCGGGATCTTCTACATATCCAGTATAAAGGTGTAGCTATTTCATTTTTACAATTTTTAATCAATAATGCGTTCCAATTGTCCGGACCTGCAACTGAATGTGGTTTCATTTGTCCTATTGCTCCAATTACAGCTTCTGGCACAAAATCAAAGTCTGTTATACACTCACCTTGCAATTTCTCTTAAAAAAATGCATCTATGTCAGGTATTGCTTTGTCATTGTTTGGGGTACTGAAAACTGATTCATACTTGGCTCTCAGTGTTCCAGATATTTCTTTTAGATCGTCAGTTAGTTCATTATTTCTCTTCCTTAAGGGCCCGAGACTGGCGCGCGTTTTTGTTTACCTTTTCGCATCGCTATATAAGTATTTTGGGTTTAGCTTTATTGTTTCTACCGCTTTTTCCTCTTCCCTCTCTGTACGGTCCCTAATCAGAGTTTGTATTTCCCTATCGATACTCTCCAGTTTTTCTTGTGTTACTTCCATGGCATTATCTCCGCAGTTGGCTAACTTCGCCTCCACTCTCTTTTGTGAAATATTCTTCTCTTTTTCCTCTCTAGCCAGCTTCTCTTTCCTCTTTATATATATATATATATATATATATATATATATATAAATATATATATATATACTTATGAATTACAACCTTGCAGCATACCGTTTCCCCCGAAGGTCTGTCTTCTTTCGAAGATGTTAGGTTAGGTATATGTGTATATTCATGTGTCAGGTGTATATTCATACATCACATCAGGTGGCCTCTAAACCTCATATCGTTTCAAATTTTTGGCTTTTTATCTTTTAAAGTGGTAGCCGCTAAAGTTCATAGTGTGACGCCACATTTGTAAATATATATATATACATATATAGATATATATGTGCTGAATAAAACCACGAAGGAAAGAAAACACAGAATGGTGCTCAAGCGCTTTCGTCTAATGACATCCTCAGGAACACTGAAGTACATAAAGAGTTACAGCCTATATAGAGATTACAGAAAAAAAAAATATATATACAATAAACGGAGAAATAAAAATAAAAATTAAACATTAAAGGATTGTGGGAGAAGCATACAAATTTGTAAGGAAAAAACTACCGATATTTTAGCACTTTGCTCGAATCCAACACAACATCAAATGAATTGTTTCCAACCAATGTTAGAGTTAATTAAAAAAATAATAATAAATTGAAAAATAAAAATAAAAATAAAACTTATAAGAGGAGCATACAAATTTATACTGGAAATCTGCCCAGGTTTTAGCACTCTGCCCTTCTTGTCTAAGTTCGATGTATATAAAAATAAATTAAAAAATAAAAGTTATTAGAGTAGCATACAAGTTTACCAAAGGTTTAGCGTTCTACCCTTCTTATTTAAATCCGTTCTGAAGGAATTCAAAACAACAGGATCGAGTTGAAAAAGACCTTTGCTTATGTTGAAGTTATTTGTAAGTTGGATGATGGCAGACTCAAGAATATTTCTATTAACAATGTTGCTCGAGTGAAACAAAACTGTAGCATTATTCCAATCAATACAGTGGGATAACTCTGACAAATGGACAAAGAGGGCACTGGACGACTGTCCTGTTCTAACAAAATATTGATGCTATTTAATACGTGTGTGCAAATCCTTTCCCGTCTGACCTATGTAAAAGGAATCACATTGTTTACAACCAATTTTATATATAATGCCTGAATTATTGGTAGGGCTATTTTTTACTATGATACAGCAATTTTCACGATATTGTTATATGAAACCACTACATTAATATCCAAAAGTTTAAGTACATTAGCAATGCCTAAAAAGCCCGGGAAAAATGGAAGTACTAAAATATTCTTTGACAAAGTACGAGTGTTATTATTCACAAGGTAGAAAGTTCGTTTTGCCTTGTTGAGACAGGATTCCATAAACGCAGATGGATAACACAGATCACTTCCAATACCGTTGATTTTTTCAAATTCGGCATCGATGTATTCCGGACTGGCGATCCTAAGGGCGCGGAGAAACATTGAAGAAAAAATGGCCTTCTTAGTGGGGGTGTCATGTCCCGAGTAAAAGTGTACGTCGGACAAATTGTTTGTTTTTTCCGATAGATACTAAACTTAAAACCTGGGCTTTCCCTATGTACACGCACATCCAAAAACGGAATTGAGTTGTCTTGTTCCACTTCTAAAGTAAACTTAATGGAGGGGACTTGATCATTTAACTGAAGGAGGAAGTCATTCAGGTCACGATTCATGGGTCAGATACACAAAATATCGTCGACGTACCGCAACCATGGGATGCCTCCCCCCAGGATTCTCGGAATGTAAGTAATTTCGAAAAACTCCATATAAATATTGGAGAGGAGGGGCGACAAGGGGTTGGCCATGGCCATCCCAAAAACTTGTTGATAATACTCGTTATTGAAAGTGAATTTACAGTCTTTGATGCAAAGCTTAATAAGTTCCAAAATAATGTGTGCAGGTAGTGGCAGGTCATACTTATGTAATTCTCGGGAGAGAAAGTCAAGCATATCGTCAATCGGCACTTTTGTAAACAATGAACAAACGTCAAAACTGAACAATCTATCGTTGGTTTCAGTACGTGCATTATTCAATTTTTCAGTAAGATCCATGCAATTTTTTATATGTGAATCAGAGATAGTTCCAAGAATGGGGGACAAGACTTCGACAAGCCATTTGGAGAGTTTATAAGTAATAGAGCCCACCGAGCTAATAATAGGGCGCATAGGGTTGCCAGGTTTGTGGGTTTTAATAAGACCGTAAAGGTAGGGGCAGAGAAGGTGAAGTGGACAAGAAAAGCGGAATTAAGTCCTTATGATCTTTGAGAATGCGCTTCAAGCCACTATTAAATGATTTGATGACGTCATCCTGCGGGTTCTTCCCAAGTTTGCTGTATGTGGCTGGGTCCTGGAGAAGCTCGTTCATCTTTCTGATGTAGTCCACTTTGTCCATAATAATTATGGTGTTAGCCTTGTCTGCTTTTGTAATATGGAGCTCCCCATCTTTTTTTAATTGTGAGAGGCTATTGCGAAAACGTTTAGGAAAGTTATCTTCATAACTACTATTCGCCGCTATAAACAAGGCCTTTAACTATGTTAAACAAAGACTGAGGGAGATTACACTGTTTTTCAAAACAAGCGAGACTGTAACAAATTTGTAAAGCCGAAGGTTTTTTAACAATAAAAAAGGACATACCATATCCAAGGGCACTTTTTGCATCGTCACTATGTTTTTCGAGGAAACGTTCAAAACACACTTTGAGCTTGCTTTTTTACTCTTTCCGATTCGCCTCAGACAAATTGACGACCATCCGTTCAATAACTTCAGCAGATTAATTTTAAAGAAACATATTGAAGTCACAAGACAAAATGAGTGGTCTGCCTTAAAAAAATTGAGCATTGCCAAACGTAATATTGTGACCGTTATTCCCCAACCGTGGATCCAACCTTTGTTTGATGAAATTTACAACGAGTTGCGTCGGAGAACTTCTTCACTTCGTAACATTTTGGATCGGAAAATTAAAAGTCTCTTTCGAAATAGTCAGTGGAGTAAAAAAGCAAGCTCAAAGTGTATTTTGAACCTTTCTTCGAAAAACATTAGTGACGATGCAAAAAGTGCCCTTGGATATGGTATGTCTTTTTTTATTGTTAAAAAACCTTCGGCTTTACAAATTTGTTACAGTCTCGCTTGTTTTGAAAAACAGTGTAATCTCCCTCAGTCTTTGTTTAACATAGTTAAAGGCCTTGTTTATAGTGCGGCGAATAGTAGTTACGAAGATAACTTTCCTAAACGTTTTCGCAATAGCCTCTCACAATTAAAAAAAGATGGGGAGCTCCATATTACTAAAGCAGAAAAGGCTAACACCATAGTTATTATGGACAAAGTGGACTACATCAGAAAGATGAACGAGCTTCTCCAGGACCCCGCCACATACAGCAAACTTAGGAAAAACCAGCAGGATGACGTCATCAAATCATTTAATAGTGGCTTGAAGCGCATTCTCAAAGATCATAAGGTCTTATTTCCGTGTTTCTTGTCCACTTCACCTTTTCTGCCCTACCTTTACAGTCTTATTAAAACCCACAAATCTGGCAACCCTATGCGCCCTATTATTAGCTCGGTGGGCTCTATTACTTATAAACACTCCAAATGGCTTGTCAAAGTGTTGTCCCCCATTCTTGGAACTATCTCTGATTCACATGTTTACAAAAAGTGCCGATTGACGATATGCTTGACTTTCTCTCCCAAGAATTACATAAGTATGACCTGCCACTACCTGCACACATTGTTTTGGAACTTATTAAGCTTTGCATCAAAGACTGTAAATTCACTTTCAATAACGAGTATTATCAACAAGTTTTTGGGCTGGCCATGGGCCAAACCCTTGTCGCCCCTCCTCTCCAATATTTATATGGAGTTTTTCGAAATTACTTACATTCCGAGAATCCTGAGGGGTGGCATCCCATGGTTGCGGTACGTCGACGATATTTTGTGTATCCGGCCCATGAATCATGACCTGGATGACTTCCTCCTTCAGTTAAAAGATCAAGTTCCCTCCATTAAGCTTACTTTAGAAGTGGAACAAGACAATTCAATCCCGTTTTTGGATGTGCGTGTACATAGGGAAAGCCCAGGTTTTAAGTTTAGTATCTATCGGAAAAAACAAACAATTTGTCCGACGTACACTTTTACTCGGGACATGACACCCCCACTAAGAAGGCCATTTTTTCTTCAATGTTTCTCCGCGCCCTTAGGATCGCCAGTCCGGAATATATCGATGCCGAATTTGAAAAAATCAACGGTATTGGAAGTGATCTGTGTTATCCATCTGCTTTTATGGAATCCTGTCTCAACAAGGCAAAACGAACTTTCTATCGTGTGAATAATAACACTCGTACTTTGTCAAAGAATATTTTAGTACTTCCATTTTTCCCGGGCTTTTTAGGCATTGCTAATGTACTTAAACTTTTGGATATTAATGTAGTATTTTCATATAACAATATCGTGAAAAATGCTGTATCATAGTAAAAAATAGCCCTAACAATAATTCAGGCATTATAATCTATAAAATTGGTTGTAAACAATGTGATTCCTTTTACATTGGTCAGACGGGAAAGGATTTGCACACACGTATTAAACAGCATCAATATTTTGTTAGAACAGGACAGTCGTCCAGTGCCCTCTTTGTCCATTTGTCAGAGTTATCCCACTGTATTGATTGGAATAATGCTACAGTTTTGTTTCACTCGAGCAACATTGTTAATAGAAATATTCTTGAGTCTGCCATTACCCAACTTACAAATAACTTCAACATAAGCAAAGGTCTTTTTCAACTCGATCATGTTGTTTTGAATTCCTTCAGAACGGATTTAGATAAGAAGGATAGAACGCTAAACCTTTGGTAACTTGTATGCTACTCTAATAACTTTTATTTTTCAATTTATTTTTATATAAGGGGTTCCAAAAACCTTAGCCCCCCCATTTGCAGCTTACATGTTTACTTATATCGAAATAGTTTTTAGTGATTATAAAAATATATAAAATTCTTTATTTATTGCAGGTATTAAAATTACTCTTGCTGATAAAGTAATAATATAATGGCTTCTCAATTAATTGGTGAATTGGAGATGCAACGTGTGATAGATCGCATACGAGCAATAACATTTCGGGAAGCTCGTGATGCTGGAGCCACCTTTATAACACGTTCATGGGTTGCCAAAAAGTTGCGAAGAAGTGAGGACTTCGTCAAAAGAAATTGGAATAAAACTTTGGATGAATGTGAAATGGATACAACCAAATCTGGGCGCCCAAATTTGCCACTCTCTCAGGAAGCAAAGGACATCATTGAAAGCGGTACGCGTAAGTGAAAAAACAGCTGTGCTGAACTTTCTAGAGAGATCGAAGTGTTGAGAGGAAAGATCGTTAGTGGTGAGATCATTCGACTGTACCGTCATAGGCAAGGTTTAAAACCTTGGCATGAACTTCCAAAGCCAAGAAAAACTCAATTTAACATCGATGACAGAATGTGGTTTGCCCATTATCTTGAAGATTGGGATGTGGATGATTTCATGCATTTAGCTGTCTTCGATGAATTTTTTGTTTACGTAACACGTCGGCCTAACTACCAAAATGATCGAGTGTGGGCCACAACACCAGATGAAATCGATGACAATGAACATTATCGCGAATTATTAAAAAGTTCAGACTGTGTTGGTGTGTTTGTTTTGTTCACTGCAAAGAAGCTCATGTGGGTGCTGAAGCCAAATGGTCAGAGTTGGGATGGACAGTATTTTCGTGATATTATTCTATCCCAGCATGTCATTCCTTTTCTAAGAAACCTAAACAATGTTATGGATGTCGATGAGGTCACACTTCTGCACGATAAGGCCCCCTGCTTTAAGGCATTAGCCACTCAACAGTTGTTGCGGAACCATGAGATCGATTTCTTTGGAAATGAAGAATGGCCAGTCAATTCTCCTGACCTGAACGTCTGTGAACACATTGGATCAGTTATAAAGGACAAGGTTGAATGTCTCTTGTTTCAAGAACCTGCAGCAAATCGATTTTCGAAGGATACAATAACGCAACACATTGAAACTGTTTTAGCAAATTTGCGTAACGATCAAGATCTATTCACGTCACTTTTGGCAAGCTACCCAAAGCGAATTCATGCTGTCTTGGAAGCCAATGGCGGGAACACCAAGTTTTAATTGTATCTCATTGAATGCAGGATTAAATTCTCTTTTGTAAGGTATGTTTAGTTTTACTGTACCTCTAATGGTTTAGGCCATGGGCGGGGGGGGGGGGCTAAGGTTTATTGGAGCCCCGTACATCAAACTTAGACAAGGGCAGAGTGCTAAAACCTGGGAAGATTTCCAGTATAAATTTGTATGTTCCTCTTATAAGTTTTATTTTTATTTTTATTTTTCAATTTATTATTATTGTTTTTAATTAACTATAACATTGATTGGAAACAATTCATTTGATCTTGTGTTGGATTCGAGCAAAGTGCTAAAACATCGGTAGTTTTTCCTTACAAATTTGTATGCTCCTCCCACAATCCTTTAATGTTTAATTTTTATTTTTATTTCTCCGTTTATTATATATGTATATTTTTTTTTCTGTAATCTATATATAGGCTGTAACTCTTTATGTACTTCAGTGTTCCTGAGGATGTCATTAGACGAAAGCGCTTGAGCACCATTCTGTGTTTCCTTTCCTTCGTGGTTTTATTCATCATAAATATTTTTCACGTGTTACTTTCGTGAAATAATTTTCATATATATATATATATATATATATATATATATAATATATATATATATATATTTATTTTTTATTTTTTATTTATTTTTCTTATATGTTTTTAATTAAAAGCAGTTAACGAAATAAGATCTTATCAGGGATTAAAATTTGGCTTTACTGACACTTCTCTGGCATTCCCCATTTTCTACCCTTTTTCCCCTCTTTCCACTCACTCACCGCTTTTCCGTCTCTCCCTCCCCTCCCTATTACCCCTTCTCAAATTCAACTATATTACTAATGTATTCTAATCCAAATTTGCCGTCAGGAAGCATGGAAGCGTTTCATGCAAAATTATTATAAGAGGGAAGTGAAGTATCCAATAATTGTAAGAGTAATAGCAAGAAACAAGAAAATATTCCTTCGCCCCCTTCCTCCTTCCCCCTTTCCCCATCCCCCATCCCCCCTCTCCTCAAATGCTACTATACTACTAATGTATTCTATTCGAAATATGCCGTTCGGAAGCATGGAGCTTTATAGGCAAAATTATTACAAGAGGGAAGTGAAGAAGCAAATAATAGTAAGAGTAACAACAAAAAACAATATTAATAACAAATGGAACTTTAGTATACCTGGTGTACCTGGTATAAATGGTGAGAGATGTATTATAGATTATGTGTTTCTGAAAGGAGGTATGCTGAAGGATGTATGTGACACATGTGTAGTGTGAGGTATGAGCGGGTGTCTCTCTGACCACACGATAGTCCTGTATAAAGTGAGGTTGTGTGGAAAGTGGAAGAAAGTGTGTGGAAAAAATTGGGATACGAAAGAATTAAAATGAAAAAGTTAATGGTGAGAGAGGTTGCGCAGGTTGCGGATGAGTACAGTAAGAGAGCGCATAAAGAATTGAGGGTAAAAGGTGCAGATCAGGTGAATATGAGTGAGATGTGGAATGCGTATAAGGAATGCAAGGAGTTTGTGTGAGAGGAGTACAAATATAAATATGACAGGATTTGATAGTATGAAGCAGGCATGTAACAGAATGCCTGAGAACATAGCCATAGATGAAGTGAAAGCAGCAGGTGTGGATGGGATATATGGAAAAATGATTGAGTGTAGGCCTTACACTTAATCATTAACACTCTAAAGTTTAATGTGTTCCATAGCCTTTGGGAGTGCGTTTTTGTTCATCAATTTCGCTCTTTTAATGATTGTATTAATTCTATTACAGTAATTTTTATATGTCCGTTTTGAGATAAGTCTTTCACAATTTAAATAGAGTATGTTTCCGTTTAATATTAACAATAAATATCGTCCCATCAGCCTGACTTTAGTAGTTGGTAAGCTTATGGAGACGATCGTTCAGACAAAATAGTTAATCACTTAGAAATTAATAAATTAATCAAAGATTCTCAACACGGCTTTCGGCGTAATCGTTCTTGTCTTACTAATTTCCTTGACTTTTTTAATGATATTGA
This sequence comes from Bathynomus jamesi, assembly GCA_023014485.1. Taxonomy (NCBI): domain Eukaryota; kingdom Metazoa; phylum Arthropoda; class Malacostraca; order Isopoda; family Cirolanidae; genus Bathynomus; species Bathynomus jamesi. Next base: position 396,797 of record JAJOZX010002028.1, read on the forward strand.
AAATGTATATGACGAGAATAAAACAGTTGTTGTTGTTGATTAGCCGATCAGCCCACCCTGATCGAGCAAGCCGGCGGCTCGCAGGTAACTGATCGCCCTCTCCGTTGTGGACCAGAGGTTCAGCGCACTATTGATGTTGTATTGTGTTTTATGTTGTGTTAGAACTGTACAGTCTGTCATAATGTGTTTAATTGTTTGTGGTGTGTCCTGGCACAGGTGGCAGGTGTCGTCTGTGAAGTTGTCTAGTCTGTTTTTATATGTCTTGAAGTTGGGGTGATGTCCACATCGGAATCGTGCTAAGTTAACTCGGTCCGATCTGCTCAGGCTGATCTCTGGGTCTCTGAACTGTCAGTGGGTGGCGGCTTCGCATTTAGGACCACATTCGAACCGAGTCGTGTCAGTGCTTTATGGGTTAGGTGTGTGTGTGTGTTTTTTTTCTGTACTGTGTGATGTCTATGGGGCGTGGTATGGAATGGACTATTTGGTTATAATGTCTCTCTGGTGTTACCTTAATGGTGCGAGGTGTTGGTGCATGATTGTACATGTAGTGGCAAGGGTGTTGTGGGTTAGTTGTCGCTGCTGCCATGAATTGTGTTCCCCTCATGTTTAAATGTTCCCTAATTTTCAGTATTTTTGTTTCTGCGTGCAGGTGTTCTATTGGTGTTGTTTGAGTACATCCTGTAATGATACGAAGTGTGTCGTTTTGTATTATCTGTAAGATGTTTATGTGTGTGTTTGAGATAATGGGTGCTCAGCATGGGTAGCATAGTCCATATCTGAGCGAATATATTGTTTGTATACGAGTGATATTGTTTCCTGCTGGTGTCCAAAGTTTGTGCCTGTTAGTACCCTAAACGTGTTAAGTCTTGACGTACATTTGTTTTTAATATCCTGTATGTAGTTTGCAAGAGATAATGATGTGTTGTATGTGACCCCAAGTATTTTGGTCCTGTGAGTGTGTGGAATGTTGGTGTTGCATAGTGTAAGCTGTGGAGTTATCTAGTGTTCTTTTGTGTTGCTTGCTAGCAAGGTGATGGTTGATTTTGTGGGCGCTACTTTGAGTCTATTGTGTGTGATCCAGTCTTGTATACTGTTTATGTATGTTTGTAGGTTATTTGTAGCAGTGTCGATGTTGTTGTGGGTGGATGTTAGAGTGATGTCATCTGCGTATGATGATAAGGTAAGCTTGTTATCTATGGGTGTTGGAATGTCATGCATGTATAAGTTGAACATTGTTGGTGAGAGAACAGAGCCTTGAGGGTCCCCGTTGGAAAAAGCTTGTTTTTGGATGACTTTCCATTAAATGTGACATGTGAGTATCTTCCTAAAGTTGCTCAGTCACCTTTTGGTGTTATTGTGCATGTTGTGTTGAGTATTTTGTTTATGAGAGGGAAGCGAGGAATAGCATCAAATGCTTTACTAATGTCTATTGTTGCTAATGGTGTACGTTGAGCTGGTCGTCTGGAGTTGATGCCATCCATGATGTGCTGCGTGAAATGGTGAGTAATGTCGTGGTTGAGTGGTGAGTTCTGAATCCATGTTGAATAGGTGATAGCGGTATGTGTAGGTTGGTGATTTGTAAGATTAGTCTTTCTGTTACTTTGGAAGGTGTGCATAGTAAAGTAATGGGTCTGTAGGAAGCTGCTTCTGTTGGATTTTTTGTTTGGTTTGAGTAATGTAATAATTTTACCTTGTTTCCATATGTTAGGAATAATACAGAGTTGGTATGAGTATGTACTGATGTTTGTGAGAGCTAGTATTCCCTATGGGCCCAAGTGTTTAAGATGTATGTTAGATATGTTTTCTGGTCCAGTAGCCTTCGAATTCTTAATGTGTTTGATGATCTTGGTGGTCTGGTCTGTATTGAAGGGTGTAATGGTCGTGTAGAGTCTGTAGGTTTTCTTGTGTCTGGCTGTTTGTCTCTCTGAGTGTTTCTGGTTGTTGTCTCTGTTTAGGTGACTTATCTTTGCATAGTGATTAACTAGAATGTTAGCTTGTTGTGTATATATTGGGATATTATTTTAGCTGCGACAAATAGCCGCGTGTGAGGTGTGAATGCCGCTGTTAGAGTGGGTAATGCTGTTTATAGTCTTGTATAGCCTGGATGTATCTGTGGAGTGGTTTAGTGTTGTCATAAATTCCCTAAATGTTTCTGTTTGGTTTTTCTTTAAGTTTGTTCTTTATTTCTGTGTTCAGCGGTTGTATCTGCTGTTTTATGGCTTCTGTGTGTGGTGTTTTTGTGTTATGGTTGAGGTTGTTACGTTGTCTTATGAGGTGGGCTAATTTGGGTTGCGTAATTTGGGTTGTATTTCCTAATGTCGCCCTTGGGTATGTATTTGTTTGCATTATTGATGATCTGATTAAATGTCTTGAGTGTTGTATTGATGTTTATGATGGGTGTGCTGTTTAATGTGGTGAATTGTTCTTCAGTCTGTATTTCGAACTGTTCCCAATCAGCTTTCTTGTAATTTCTGTAAGTATGCCTAAGGCTGTTGGGGCAGAGTGTAGAATGTGTTGTAATGATGATGGGCAGGTCGTCTGATGACAGTTGTTTTTCTGTTCTCCAGTGTATATGTGTTGCTAGTGAGGGAGAAAAGAACGTTATGTCTGGGGAGGAGTTTGAGTATCCTGCTTGATGCGGTATGTGTGTATGTTCTTCTGTGTTGTTAAGAATGAAGAGGCTGTTTAGTTGTGTGGCTATGTTGGCGCCTCTGGTGTTGTTTTGGGTATGCAGGTACCAACTAGTGTCTTTAGCGTTGAAGTCTCCTCCTAAGATGACATTAGTGAGAGAGGCTAGCTTGTGTAACTGTGGATTGTAATTGGCTAGCACCTAGGGTTAACTATCTGGTGGGATGTAAATGTTGATGAGTGTAAAACGGTAGATGTTATATATTTAGATTTTCAAAAGGCGTTCGATAAAGTGCCACATTGAAGATTATTAGCTAAACTTCATTCTCACGGAATTGATGGTAATGTTCTCAAATGGATCGAAAATTGGCTTAGTGGACGTAAACAAAGAGTAGTCATTAATGGCAAGGCGTCTGACTGGAAAAAGTGTAACTAGCAGCGTGCCTCAAGGATCAGTTCTGGACCAGTTCTTTTTATTATTTATATCAATGACATCGACTTGGGAATTAAGAGCATAATTTAAAAATTTGCGGATGATACCAAATTATGGGACGAACAAAATCAGCGGTAGAACGTTTGCAGATTCAAGAAGATATTAATAAATTATATGAGTGTGCGGAAATTTGGCAAATAAACTTTAATGTAGATAAATGTAAAACGTTGTATATCGGCAGAAAAAATGATAACGAAAAGTATTTAATGCCCGACAAGACACAAGTGTTACGGAAGAGAAAGATTTAGGTATTATTGTTGCTGACACTCTTAAACCGAGTAATCAATGTATCGAGGCGGTCAGGAAAGCAAATAGGATTTTGGGATTTATTGTTAGATCGTTTAAATTTAAGTCGGAGAAAACAGTGCTAACATTATATAATTCCTTGGTACGTCCTCACCTGGAGTACTGCGTTCATTTCTGGTCCCCATTTTTACGACAGGACATAGAGAGAATATAGAGAGTGCAGCGACGGGATACTAAGAGGATTCCCAGAGTAAGAAACAAATCATATGCTGCCCATTTAGAAACGTTAAATTTATTTTCATTTGTATAAAGGCGAATTCGAGGAGATTTAATCGAGGTTTTTAAAATGATTAAAGATTTTGATAATATCGACACCAAAAAATATTTCACCTTCAGGAATATTTTCACCTTCACGGTGAATGAATTGCCAGCCAGCGTAGTTCAAAGTACAGTAATTCGATCGAATCCTTTAAAAAGAAACTAGATGCTTATCTTGCCTTAAACCCCCAGTTGGAAGCATTTGTTGCCCAGTTGGAAGCATTTGTTGGCGCGTAGAAATCTATACAATAAAAATGGAGTCCCGTCCGTCCGTCCGACTGTTAAGTGATTCTGAACATAGAAATAAATGCGCTTTGCTCTGTTTGAACTTTTTACTCTAGCACGTTAAGAGTTTCATTGCTTAATACAATGGGTTCGGATGTGAAGCTTAAGATTTTCATTGCTGCGTTCTTTTCTATAGTTTTAGTGGCCGAATAATTGACCCCATCAATTACTGAGGGTTCAATTATTATTCGGTCAATAAAACTATAGAAAAGAACGAAGCAATGAAAAGCTTAAGCTTCATATACGAACCCATTCTATCAAGATTTGTGAAGCTTAAGATTTTCATGGCTCCTTTCTTTTCTATAGTTTTATTGACGAAATAATTGACTCCTCAGTAACTGGGGGGCCGAAGGCCCCCCAATTACTGTGGCCGAAGGCCCTAGCACCGTAGGTGCAGGGCCCACTTTTGCTAGTATTATAGAATTTTCACTTGGATTCCCTCCTCTGTATTTTAAAATTTTCACTTTTGCTTTAAATTTCTTTCCTACCTCTCAACCTCTTTTCTGTGCTTTGCTTTAAAACTTTCACTTGTCTTTAAATTTTTTTACTTCTTTTAACCTTCCTTCTTGAACAGACAGCCTCGTAGGAACCAGCCGGTCTGTTGCTATTTGGTGTCCTTTGTATTCCTAATACCGGGTGTTCAATTAGTTTTTGCATTTAGTTTTAGATTTTAGTTTTGATTTCACAGGAATATATGTATTGAATATACCCAATATTGTGCTCGAGAATGTTTGAAATTTTGTTCCAATATCGTGGTTATTTTCATTTATTGCAGACCAATCAAAAGATGTTATTCCTGTAAGGAATTTTAGTTTATTATTATAGTTGTAAGATCAGTATTTAACTTTTACATTTTCTTTTGCGCAAAATTGGGTGATTAACATAGTGTACGTAGACAAATGATCCGTGATATTTAATATAATAATTATTCCCTCGATGCAGTCAAGCTGAGACTGTAACCAGATTTGACAGAGCAAAGTCCAATTTCTTATGCCATTACACAAAGACCGAATTTTGTTAATTCACATAATTTTTATTTTTAGCGAGAATACATTTCTTTCACAAAACAAGCTGTGCCTTCGGCTCCCTACCCCGTGTGTAGGGTTTGTGATCACTTCGTGATCTTTAACACCGCTCATCTTCATAGATCCGACCCTAACGGGCGACTGAGCGAAAGATATTAGCTCCACCCACTTTACGCGAGCCAGCCAGTCATAACAGGAGACTGAGTGAAAGTGATATTTGTTACTCCGCTCAACTCCACTCTAAACAGCGCAAAGTTTTTTATTTATACAGTAGATAGATATCTTTAATTTTATTCAGTAGAATATTTTTAGTTTCAATTCAGGATACAATTATTCTGTTGCATTTTTTTTACAAAGCATTAATTTGCTGAATCTGATTCATACTTTATTTCAATTCCTATTCAGTTTCTAAAATTTTCCTTAAGTTACACATTTTTACTGACATGAAGGTATAAAGAGAAGTTTTAATTGGTGCTACTATAGCGTGATTCCTACTGTCACCCCAGCCTTTTTTAGTTAGCTTCATAAGGCTAACAAACGAAAATATCACGACCTAACCTAACCAATCGTCAAGGGCGTACAGTTAACCTAACGATTGGTTAGGTTAGGTCGTGATATTTTCGTTAGTTAGCCTTATAAAGCTAACTAAAAAAGGCTGGGGTGATATACTCGCTAATCTAGCCTACCTTAACCTAACCTAACCTTAACTAACCTAACCTAATTAGGATTGACATATTATTTTTCTAACAATAAAGACATTTCTAGATTTTTTATATAAAATTTTAATATCGTATAATTAAAAGGTGCTACTAAGTAGCACCTTTTAATTATACGATATATTTAAAGATTTGGTCTTTAGAAATTACAATTACTGATTTAGAATTGATTAGGCTCACAATTTTAATTTAGCATTAGAGATTTTTATTCATTTATATTTAAACCGAATGATGCATGAAGATTGAGCAATAAACAAAGAAAAAATATAAATTACAAACGTTTCAATTTATGCAATCACAAATTAATAGCGTAATTAGGCTCACTCGAAAAGACTGAACTAAGACTCAAGTCTAATGGTCGACGTTTAATAAATAAATTTGAAAACTTGTTGGCTGCGTGTTCAGTTGAACTTCTTTCAACCACGGTTCCTTGGTAAGGATGAGAGTCTTCATCACACACACACACACACACACACATATATATGCGCATCATTTCCGCATAAATGAGGTACCAAATTTTTTAAATTAATATATCTAAAAACTAATTAACCAAACTTAATTTAACCTAACCTAACCCAAATGCCATCAAACCGAGAAAGGCTTAGGTGTTTCGGACGCAACTGAGGGCTCGAAGGGTATTTTATGTTAAGGCATTAAATAGTGATATACTCGCTAATCTAGCCTACCTTAACCTAACCTAACCTTAACTAACCTAACCTAATTAGGATTGACATATTATTTTTCTAACAATAAAGACATTTCTAGATTTTTTATATAAAATTTTAATTTTCCGAGGTACTAAAAGTTTTACCTCACAAAAAACTACCCCACTACATCTGTGAATTATCACAACCTCGACTTCACTTAGGCCCAGATGCCTACATACAAACACACACACACACACACCCTATGACCAAATAATAATGACATATTTTCATTAACTTAGAAAATCTGTTTCTTTGTTTCAACTCTCAAAACTTAGAACACTCTGAGATTTACAGTCCCGTAGCCAGGATTTCACAAGTGTGGGGTCGAAATTGTAGAAAGGAGGATCTTTCGGTGCAACGACCTAGTCACTGCGAATGGGGTTTAGAGTAGCTAAGTTTAGAGGTGTTTAGGGTAGTTTGTGATGTTCTAAAAGAAAAAAAAATTGCAAGTGTTTATTTACTTAATGATGTTATACTCGTATATTATAATTTCACATCATAAGCTATAACTATGGTTGCAAAAGTGAATCTTTCTTGTCGTAGTTTTTTAAAATTTATGAAACTTTTGAAGGGACCATAGTTTTTTCCGGGTGAAGCCCCACTGTAATTGATGAATCATTCATTGTTCCGTTCGTGAGTGGGTGTGTCGATATTCACACACAACTGGTAGTGCGGACACGAAGATGTATTTCGACTCGGTTTAAAACTCCACCAAAGTAAAATTTCTTTTTACCTTTATTTTATATGAATAATAATGAACATGTCTCTGTCACGAGTTTTTAAACCATTATTAAGACCTTCATTGTTATTATAAAACACACCAAAGTTTTACTATTTAATCTTAAGTTCGTTCACAGAATAAATTAAATCAGAAATGAAACAGGCTAAAGCAAACGGGAGGATGGCGTAAATTAAAACGGGACACGAGTAAGCTGAGAGCCAAAAAGAACTCTGTTTTGAACCTCAAGGGAGGAATTAAATTAACTTCACTGGCCTAAGTTCATCTTAAAAGTAGGCCCCATTTCCCACGAGCTAGAGTGGAAATATTAAAATAAAAATAAAAAGAGAGAAAATGCGAACTTCTGATGGTCGGTTTACAACCTCTTTCTATGACAAACTGTTCTCCACTCTCTGGTGAGTGGTGGCCTGTTCTCGACTGCCTTCGCTGGACGCTTCCTGGTTCATTCCTGATCGTGTTCAGTCAGTTGTTATGGTTTCGGCAGCGAGATCTATTTTTCGTTATTTTTTCATGAACCTCTAACTTAAAAGAAATTTAGAATACATTTATTTGAGGAATTCGAAAGTTCTAATTGTTTTATACTATTTAACTAACTTATTTGACCTTTGAAAAAACTATATAGGGCTATGGGTTGATTGCCTGTGCCCTCATCCGTTGGAAATTTCCAACAGACGTCAGTGGAGGGTTACCGACAAAAGCCCTATGCTTTTTCGTTAGAGAGTTATGAATATGTAGGTCTTTAAAGGACCTTTTTATATTTAAGTGATTACGGTAATTCTAGCGTCGGGATTTGCGCGACGTACAGTATACTAGAATGAAAATAATTTGCCTCACCTTATTTTTGTTGGGTCTTTGTTTGCTTCGAGGTAGGGCGTTACGATCATTTTCGGTGTAGGGCCGCCACGATGGAGTTACGCGGCGAATTTACTTAAGGTAATTAATATAGGCAGTCACTATATAAACCCCTGAAGGAATAGGCCTATCCTTTTATAGTCTTAGGTTTTATATTATAAGGAATTCACTCAGAACTAGAGGGGGACAAAGACATCCTCCCAGTTTAAAGCTTCGCTGTAACATAAACAGCCCTGAGAGCCGTTCCTTGGTTCTGGTGTATTATTTGCCGAACTAGCATGATTTTGTTGTGTCTACTACCTTTTGGTAGACTAAATAATAAATTGGGTTTTCTTGTTGCTATGTGGGGCTGATTCATACGTACAGGTTCTTTGTACGTATGGCAATTCAATTATTTCATTCCCAATAGGCTATGTCGCCAATCCCGAGGCAATTTTGTATAGATATTTAATTCAATTAATTAATAATTTATATTTAATTATGAAATAAATGTACCACATATGATACCATGTTGTGAGTGCGTATAGTTTTTCCATATACTGGGGGGGGCCGGAGAAAAATTTGTATGTTATAGATCAAAATTTTTTGACAAACTGTGTAAAACATGTAAAATGGATCAAAAGAATGAAGTAGAAATTTAGGAAGAGAGAGGTTACTCAAGACCTATTCAAATATGAAAGTTCAAGAGGCCAACTTCTCAAGTTTAGTTAAAGTTATGTCAATCAGTTTGACTCCCTTTAGGTATAGGAAATTTATGGGATTAAAGTAAAGTTATTAAGCATTTTAACTTTGCTCAGTTTGTGTAAGTTTTATAAGTCACCAGTCTTAATTTTTTCTTGTAAAAGTTTTCTGGCTTTCAAAGCAGTCTTTCTTTGAGGCCTGTCTGGTTTAGTCTGAGTTACATCAGGCACATTGAGAGATTCCTCCCCAATAGTATCCTGATCCATCCTTTGGGGTAATGGTTCTAATTTAGCCCCACACTCCAAAGGATATAGTAATGTGATATCTCTGGTGGTTTCACCAGTTGCTGTTTTCAGTTTTACAACCCTGGTAACTTCGTCTTCACCAGTTTTGAGTTCCAAGACTTTTCCCATTGACCAATGTTGTCTTGGTGTCTTGTCATGTATCAACACAATGTCCCCAATTTTGACTGAATCATTCCAACTTTGTTTTGTTAATTGTTTATGTCTTTCTCTAAGACTTGTTAAGTATTCTTCTCTCCATTTTGTTATAAATTGAGTCTTGATTTGTGTCAAATGTTGGTATTTTGTGTTGAGTTCTTTGTGTCCTATTTCCCAATCTGGATCCTCTGTACTGTTATGTTCAGATTCTGGTAACATGTTTACTGTTTCTCCCTTAATTAGGTGGTTTGGTGTGAGAGGTTCTGGCTCATTAATACCATCTCCCACATAAGTTAATGGTCTGTTGTTGACAACATTTTCAATTTCTGACAGAATAGTCATGAGTTCAAAAAGTTGTAGATGTTTTGTCCCAATAGTCTTTTTAAGGCAGTTCTTTACAGTTTGTATGTTTCTTTCCCAAATTGAACCATACCATGGTGTATTAACAGGAATGTACTTCCAGGTTATGTTGTGTTTGGTTAAATGAGTTTGTACTGTTTCACTGTCACAAATCTGATGAATAATTCTTTCACCAGATTTGAAGTATGTGGCATTGTCTGACCATATAGTTTTGGGTACAGAATTGTGTGCACAAAATCGTCTGAAAGCAGCAATAAAAGCTTCTGCTGTCAGATCTTCTACTATGTCTAGACATATGGCACGTGTGGCAGCACAGGTGAAGAGTACAATGTACACTTTGTATTCCTTTGAATCCATTTTGTCTCCAAAACTCACATTTACCGCTCCAGTGTAGTCAATACCCGTGGTTTCAAATGGCCGAGTAAATGTTACTCGTTCCACAGGTAGGTCTGGAGGGCTTGGGGTCTTAAAGGGTCGTGAATGGATACGTTTACAAGGAATGCATGTGTTTAAAATTTTCTTTGTTTCAGTTCTACCCTTTGGTAGCCAGTAAGTTTCTCAGCTCTGTCAGGGTTTGTGGGACTCCCATGTGGTGTATTTTGTTGTGGGTATCCCTGATGATGAGTTTTGTGAAGTGATTTCTCCTTGGAAGAAGAATTGGGTGCTTAGAGTTGTAAGTCAAAGTTGACTTGTTAAGCCTTCCTTTACACCTTATCAGACCCTCTGTATCCAGGTACAGATTTAGATCCATGACAAGTGAAGGAATACCTTTGTTTAATGTGCTACTGGACCTAAGATACTTCAACTCCTTGTCAAATTCTGAAGCTTGTATCTGTTTGAGCCAGTATTTTGTTGCAGTTTCTGTTAAGTTAGAAAAGGCTTTCTGAGGACAGTGTTTGAGAAGGTAGCTATTGACAAACTTGCAGCAATAGACTGTAATTCTCAAGAGTTTGTTGAGGTCTGAATAAGGTGTAGTCAAATATAGGTTTGTCCTCAGTGATCTTTTCAGTTGTGTAGAGTTGAGTGTGAGGTTAACTACTTTGGCTGGCCAAAGATCCTCACATGTTAGCCATTCGGGCCCTTCATACCAGATTTTATTTGTTTTCAACAGCTTGTAAGAGAGCCCTCTTGTCAAAAAGTCTGCAGGATTCTCTTTGTTTTTATGTACCTAAATTTGATACCAAGGTTTGTGTTTGCAGTTTTGATTTCTGTTAGTCTGTTTTTCACAAATATGTTTTTGCAAGAAGTTGTTTCTGTGTTGGTCACCCATGTTAGACAAATTTGACTGTCTGTCTTAAGTAAATGTTTGTTATGTCAACTTCTTTATACACTTGTGAAAGAAAGTTTGCTGTTTTAACTCCCAATGAGACAGCTAATAATTCAAGTTGTGGTACAGTTTTTTTTGGTTTAAGGGTGCCACTTTTGCCTTTGAATAAACCAAGTTACTTTCATTTTCACTTGTTAAATAGGCACAACACCCATAAGCTTGTGTGCTGGCATCTGTAAAAATGTGTAGTGTTTGCGATTTCAATCTGTAGCCAGCACATCTTGGTACGTAGATGTCTTGAACTTTGTTCAAGTCTGTGGCTAATTTTTTCCAATGAAGTTGGTCTTCCACTGAAAGTGGTTCATCCCAATCAATTTTCTTTTTCCATAAGTCTTGCAAAAGGGTTTTGGATCTTATGGTTGCTGGTAAATATAATCCAATGGGGTCGAAAATTTTGGATGATTCTGAAAGCACTTGTCTTTTTGTATCGGCATTTGGATTTAAGTTATAACTCTTTGTGCAAAGAGTGTCATCGTGTTCGGAATTCTGTTTTAAAAACCAAAGCATTCCAAGTGTTTTCGTGTAATTGTTTGGTTCAATGTTCCCATTGTTGTCTTTTGTTATTTGTTCATTTAATTTAGGAGAATTAGAAAGAGTTTGTACTGTATTCAAACCTCCTACCACTTCAGACTAGTCAATACCCGTAGTTTTAGTGGAGTAAATTTACTCCTCCACAGGTAGATCTGGAGGGCTTGGGGCTTTGAATCCTGTACTGTTTTTGTGTTGTTTGGCCTATGGCCAAGGGAGGCCACAAGACCCTTTTTGTTTGGTCTCTGGCCAAAGGAGGCCACAAGACCCTTGTTGTTTGGTCTCTGGCCAAGGGAGGCCACAAGACCAATGTTGTTTGGTCTCTGGCCAAGGGAGGCCACAAGACCCTTGTTGTTTGGTCTCTGGCCAAGGGAGGCCATCAAGACCCTTGATGAATATGTTGGGCTATGGCCAAGTGAGCCATCAGCCCCTTGATGAATATGTTGGGCTATGGCCAAGTGAGCCATCAGCCCTTGATGAAATGTTGGGCTATGGCCAAGTAGGCCATCAGCCCTTGATGAATTGTTGGGCTATGGCCAAGGTAGGCCAAGGCCCTTTGATGAATTTGTTGGGCTATGGCCAAGGGTAGGCCATCAGCCTTTGATGAATTTGTTGGGCTATGGCCAAGGTAGGCCAAGCCCTTTGATGATTTGTTGGGCTATGGCCAAGGGTAGGCCATCAGCCCTTTGATGAATTTGTTGGGCTATGGCCAAGGTAGGCCATCACCCTTTGATGAATTTGTTGGGCTATGGCCAAGGTAGGCCATCAGCCCTTTGATGAATTTGTTGGGCTATGGCCAAGGGTAGGCCATCAGCCCTTTGATGAATTTGTTGGGCTATGGCCAAGGTAGGCCAAGGCCCTTTGATGATTTGTTGGGCTATGGCCAAGGGTAGGCCATCAGCCCTTTGATGAATTTGTTGGGCTATGGCCAAGGTAGGCCATCAGCCCTTTGATGAATTTGTTGGGCTATGGCCAAGGTAGGCCATCAGCCTTTGATGAATTTGTTGGGCTATGGCCAAGGTAGGCCAGGCCCTTTGATGATTTGTTGGGCTATGGCCAAGGTAGGCCAAGGCCCTTTGGAGTAGAGTAGTTTGTTTGTACGTGTCACTGTCTAACCATATAATTTTTGGCACAAAATTATGTGCACAGAATCAGAGCGCAGCAATAAAAGCTTTTACTCTCCGATCCTTGGTTATGTTTAGACAGGTTGTTGTGTTTGAGACACATGAAAGAGTAGTGTGTGTGTGTGTGTGTGTGTGTGTGTGTGTCATTCCTCCGAATCCAGTTGGTCTTCAAAACTTGGATTCACCACTCCAATGAAATTAATACCCGTAGTTATGAATGAGTAAATGTTGTGTATCCTACAGGTAGGTCTGGAAGGTTTTGGGGTTTTGAAGGAATCCAATCTGTTTGCAAGGAATGTATGTGTCTGTTGATGAAATCTGTTGTGATTCTTCCTTTAAAAGAAGAATTGGATGTTTGGAGTCGTATGTATATATTTATATACTGTACCGTACGTGTGTGTGTAAATGTGTATTTTGTTATAGGGTTTTATTTTTGGGTTTTGGGTTAGGTTAATCAATTTGGCTGAGTAAAGATCCTCAAACGTTGCATTTGAGACCCTTATATCAAGCCTTGTCTGTTTTATGCCTATATGTCAAATAGGAATTGGAATAGGTTGGGCCTATATTGGTCAAATAGGAATTGGAATAGGTTGGGCCTATATTGGTCAAATAGGACTTGGAATAGGTTGGGCCTATATTGGTCAAATAGGACTTGGAATAGGTTGGGCCTATATTGGTCAAATAGGACTTGGAATAGGTTGGGCCTATGTCAAATAGGACTTGGAATAGGTAATAGGTTGGGCCTATATGTCAAATAGGACTTGGAATAGGTTGGGCCTATGTCAAATAGGAATTGGAATAGGTTGGAATAGGGTCACGAATAGGTGTTAGGTGGGTGTAGGTTTGAATTCGTGCAATTGCTTTAGGTCTTTGTGATGTTACAGATCTGAGTCGAATTTTGTGATGTTACAGTTCGAGTCGAATTTTGTGATGTTACAGTTCGAGTCGAATTTTGTGATGTTACAGTTCGAGTCGAATTTTGTGATGTTACAGTTCGAGTCGAATTTTGTGATGTTACAGTTCGAGTCGAATTTTGTGATGTTACAGTTCGAGTCGAATTTTGTGATGTTACAGTTCGAGTCGAATTTTGTGATGTTACAGTTCGAGTCGAATTTTGTGATGTTACAGTTCGAGTCGAATTTTGTGATGTTACAGTTCGAGTCGAATTTTGTGATGTTACAGTTCGAGTCGAATTTTGTGATGTTACAGGTCTGAGTCGAATCTTGTGATGTTAATGAGTCTTATGAGTAAGTTAAATTGCTGAAATAAATTTTATAACCTACACCACAGGTTCAATTATAAATTTAGTGTTTTTAGTTAGGATAGGCCTTGAGTGTAAAGAGTAAGGCCTACTTTAAGAGGTAGGCCCATTATGTAAGGTAAAGTTAGGTGGGCCTACTAAATATGCCTATTTGTTGGGCCTACCAAGTAGGCTTATGTTTGGGCCTATTATTTTATAGGACCTCAAATGAGTTAAGCCTGTTAAATTAACAAGGCTTTGTTTTTAGTTTGAAGAGTAGGACCTATTAAATAGGTTTAATGTTGTGGGCCTATTATTTTTAGGACCTAAAATAAGTTATGCTTGTTAAATGAACAAGCCTTTGTTTTAGATTAGTGTAAAGGTAAAGGAATCGGTTCCCAGTTTTAGGCCACTATATGAAAAAACTATAGTGGGGTTATGGTTGAAATTAGGGTTAGGCCAATGAGGTAAGCCTAGCCACCGCGTGTGTCAGTGTAAATTGTAGAGGGGTTAGTTCCCCACACACCGGGCCACCATTTGAAAAAACTATATAGGGCTATGGGTTGATTGCCTGTGCCCTCATCCGTTGGAAATTTCCAACAGACGTCAGTGGAGGGTTACCGACAAAAGCCCTATGCTTTTTCGTTAGAGAGTTATGAATATGTAGGTCTTTAAAGGACCTTTTTATATTTAAGTGATTACGGTAATTCTAGCGTCGGGATTTGCGCGACGTACAGTATACTAGAATGAAAATAATTTGCCTCACCTTATTTTTGTTGGGTCTTTGTTTGCTTCGAGGTAGGGCGTTACGATCATTTTCGGTGTAGGGCCGCCACGATGGAGTTACGCGGCGAATTTACTTAAGGTAATTAATATAGGCAGTCACTATATAAACCCCTGAAGGAATAGGCCTATCCTTTTATAGTCTTAGGTTTTATATTATAAGGAATTCACTCAGAACTAGAGGGGGGACAAAGACATCCTCCCAGTTTAAAGCTTCGCTGTAACATAAACAGCCCTGAGAGCCGTTCCTTGGTTCTGGTGTATTATTTGCCGAACTAGCATGATTTTGTTGTGTCTACTACCTTTTGGTAGACTAAATAATAAATTGGGTTTTCTTGTTGCTATGTGGGGCTGATTCATACATACAGGTTCTTTGTACGTATGGCAATTCAATTATTTCATTCCCAATAGGCTATGTCGCCAATCCCGAGGCAATTTTGTATAGATATTTAATTCAATTAATTAATAATTTATATTTAATTATGAAATAAATGTACCACATATGATACCATGTTGTGAGTGCGTATAGTTTTTCCATATGACCTATTTGATCAGATTAAATGATCCGATATTCCCATTCCTTATTGGTCAAACACAACACGTCTCATCTACGAGCAAGAACGAGTTGAAACCTGTTCGTATGGTTTCATGGGCGCAGTCACGTAGCCTTTCCTGAAAGTTACCTAGGGCCTATTTAACTCTACATCATACTTAACTTATATTTTTATTTATGTTAAAAATTTTACTACATTTTATATTATTAATAAATCCCCAATTTTGCAATGCCACCACTTTACTGCTTTTAAATTACCTTTCTGAAAAGGAAAAAGTGAAAGAAAGATGACGTTGAGGGAGATATTGTGTTCGGTACTGTACCACAAGTTTCCTACACGGATTAGTGGAGTGAATCCTATCGACAAGTATACTGCGGGTTTAATTAAGTTAGATTAGGTTTGGTTAGCATAGTTTAGGTCACGCTAGGTTAGGTTAGGTTAAGTTTGGTTGTATGTTTTTTAGTGTCGATGTTTTTTAGTGTCGATCCAAAGGATATAGGTTCGAATGGGTGAGGTTTTCAGATTTATTTCAAGCAAGTGAAGATTCTCAAAAGTATCGTCTTATAAAGAAATCCGAAATAATGAAATCAAAGAATATGGTAAGAACTTTCGAGCTTAATAAAAGGGAGGCTATAAAGTTTGATTGTACGTAATACATTGTTTTTCGCATTGAATAACTGTATTTAAAATTAATATTTAACGGTTAGAAATACACTGTAATTTCCTTAGTTGCTATAAAGTTGTATGTATGATAATAAATATGAACTAAAACGCTGCTATCGACGGGCTTTTGTACAAAAGTCATGAGGAGTATGAATTTACACATTACATCATTAATTTAAATCAGTCTATTTTAATAGATGAAATAATATACCAGTATAATTAAAGAACAAATAATTTATTCTTCCCTATTAACCAAAAAAAAGTTCACTTATATGTCATTCTAATAAAATAAAAAAATACTTTACAAAAAACAACCATTTTTCAGCTTCCCGACTTACAGGGTGTCCCATAAATCCCTTTACTCCTGAACCTTTTCCTACTAGAATAGAGTGAAGGATAAAGGGATTTATGGGACACCCTGGAATAATGTTGGTGATATGGCAAGCAGGTTGTGTATCCAGTACCTATATTAAGATGTAGGAAAATTAATTGTTGGCACATAAACTAAAGCATATAAAACTAGAATTGTTTTAAAATATAAAATTATGGTTTTATTTTTCTTCCGTTCTGTTCATAATAATAATAATAATAGTAAACTTATAATCAACTTCTAACTTAATTATTTTACATTGGTTACACCATCAAGTAAAATTCAAGAATATCTGAAAAAAATAACTGTACAAACAGACCATATAAAAATATACAGGGTGTTCTAAAATAACCAAGTAGACTTTTATGTGTCTGTCGATCAGTAGTTGGACGTTGTACACAATGTGTTAAAGTTAAAGGAAGACACTTTGAAGAACTAAAATAAACAATTATTGTTGCTTTTCTTATTATTGATGTATTTAAAATAAAATTGTTAAATATCGCATAATTTTTGTTAAAATATTGCGTTCATATAAAAGTTTAGTTGGTAATTTTAGAACACAAAAGTTTACTAGGCTATTTTAGAACACCCTGTATTTAAAAAAAAAAAATTTTTCGCAATTTGAGGATAGCATAATCGCTGTTGATTAAGAAAAAGAAGTCAGAAATAATTGTCAATACGATGAATTAGAATGTCTCTTCAATAGTTCTAACTGATAAAATTCGAAATAGAATTGAAGCTACATGATAAGGAAACAATATTGAACTTTCAAAAAATTATTTACAAACTGTAAAATTTGTAATATTGAATTTTTATAGTTTCATCATTTTCTATTTTTTCTACTTCTGAAGATGTCTGAAGTGTATGGGCGAAAAGTTAATATATAAATATAGAGTATATCAAAAGCTAATATATATATATACACGGTGAACCAAAAGTAGGTGGACAGTACGTTGAATACGGTTTGTGTTATATTATATTATAACTATGGTGTTCATTATAACTATGGTGTTTGTGTTTTATTATATTAAATATTATAACTAAATTTATTTAAATTTTATTTTGTATTATAGTATACAAAAAAATTAAATATGTATTCTCAAAATAAACGTTATCATTTACTGTCCACCTACATTTGGTTCACCCTATATATGAAAATGAAAATGAAAAGGTTTATTGGCAGACTATAGTCCATATGACAAATATTATTAATACAATGACAGTTCACATACTAAGGATAAAAATATATACAATTGATTACAAATACATAATACAGTAATGTCCAAGTTAAGAGGAGCTACAGACAGACGTTTTCCTACTAAGAAGTCCATAGCTTAGAAGATAAACGGCAGGATTCATGGATGGCTTGGATAATCGGGTTGGTTGATTTTTTAATTCTTTGCATTAGACTGTATTGAGCACGTCTTGTTACCTCCGGGAAGCTCGGGACATTGCGGGTAACAAACATTTGCGAAGCTAAGCATCTCATCTCGGGGGTAGTTTATGTAAGAGTCTAAAAGACCTGTTGTACAGCAAATTTAGGGTTCTGCCAGAACCTTTTTTATAATTCACCCAGAGTTGCTCTCCAGTATATATTACTGCAAAAAGTACGAAAGAGAGTGTCTTTAGCTTCTCTTGTACAAAACCGAAAGTTCCTTATAGTCATATTCGCTTTAGCACAAAGGCTTCGAGATCATTTTCTTATATCCGAGTCATCACTCAAGGAGCTAGTAATAGTTTGACCCAAATACATAAACTCTTGTACTTCCTCAATTACTTCACCTTTCATTTTAAACCTAATGTCAGCTGGCTGATTATAGCTTTTAGGATGAAATTGCATAACCTTAGTTTTTGTAACATTAAAAAGAATATCATGTTTCTGCGAATACACTTTGCAGACTTCCAAAACATTCTAGTTTTTTAAATAAAATATTGTGGGTCACTCTATCGTACGCTTTATTTATATCTAGGAAACAGCTATAAAGATTTGAATTACTGTCAATGTATTTAGATATTGTTTCTTTAAGTACATAGATACACAGGTCAGTTGAGTGGGACCATTTAAAACCAAACTGATTAAATGTCCATAGGTGATCATTTAATTGGAGTAACAAGAGTTTTTCTAGTAGTTGCGAGAAGCAGGAAACGACAGCAATAGGCCTGTAATTATTGCTGGACAGAATGTCTCCATACATATTTTTAACCAGGGGCAAGATACATACCCTCATGAACTCTGCAGGGATATGGCTATGAGCAAGCATTGCTGATAAGAGCAATGATATATGCGAGGTCTTCTTCTGAGTAAATGGGAGTCTCGTACACGAGGTTCTTCATGTGTCCCCAGAGGAAGAAATCGAGGGATGTTAAATCGGGCGATCTCGGTGGCCAGGCTACGGGCCCACCACGGCCTATCCATCGGTCCCTAAAAGTGGCGTTCAGATAATCCCGCACATCGTTGCTGGAGTGTGCTGGGGCCCCGTCGTGTTGAAACCACATTCGTCTACGAATAGCCACGGGAACATCTTCCAGCAGTTCCGGCAACGTTTCTTCAAGAAATATCCGATAAACCCGCCCGTCGAGTCGGGCAGGCAGCAGGTACGGCCCAATCAACTTGCCATGGACGATACCCGCCCAAACATTGACGGCGAACCGTTCTTGATGAGCATGCACCCGTGTAGCATGTGGATTTGCGTGCACCCACACGTGAGAATTGTGCATGTTAAACACCCCTCACGTGTGAAACAGGCCTCATCTGAGAACAGCACATAAGCCGGAAAATTAGGCTGCACCGCTGTCTGCTGCAGAAACCAACGTGCGAATTCCACACGAAGAGGGTAATCCCGAGGTTGTAATGCCTGGACTCTCTGACGATGAAACGGATGTAACTGCTGCTCGTGCAACACTCTCCAGACCAGGTCGTGGTTCATACCGAGGATACGTGCAACACCTCGCGTGCTTGCGCTTGGATTGTCCTCAAATCGCCGTAGGATTTCTTCTTCCATGTCAGGAGTGCGCACGTTTCTCTCCCGACCAGTGTCATGCATGTTTGCATGGAATGTTCCAGTTTCTCGCAGTCGCCGATGCAAATGCGCAAACGTTTGGTGGTTTGGCACACGTCTGTTTGGGAAGCGCTGTCGGTACAACCTCACAGCAGCTCTTCCGTTTCCATTGGCAGCCCCATACACCATATTCATGTCAGCCATCTCAGCAGTCGTGAAGCGCTCCATGTTACGCGTACTACGTCCGATTTAAGAATGCCCGCGGCAAGCGCGAGTCTAGCCCACTTCACCTTTTAGCCAATTGCAGCGGCGCCCTCTCGCGCCGAATGGTGACGTCAGCGTTCATACACTTATAGATGAAAAGGGTTTGTCTTGGTGTTGCCTATCCCCCATTACAACTTGTACAGAAAGTTTTCAAACACCCTGTATATATATATATATATATATATATATATATATATATATATATATATATATATATATATATTTTGTATATATATATATATAATTATATAATATGTGTGTGTGTGTATATATATATATATATATATATATATATATATATATATATATATATATCCCCTATCACTGGGGATAGGGGATTTAAAGAATTCCTCCCACGTGGTGCCAGCGTGTCGTTAAAGGCGACTAAAAAATAAGGAACGGGTGCAGGGACTTGGAAACCCCTCCCACCTGGATGTAACTTTCCACAGACAGGAACGGTCAGAGAAGGAGCATTGCGAGGTTTTCCCGCGACGGCTCAGGCTCGGGTGTCTAAATGTGCGTAGATGTGGTCAGGATGATAGGAAGGGAGACATTGGTGCTCTGTTTCGTGAGAGAAGCCTGGAGGTCCTGGCCTTGAGTGAAACAGAGCTGAAGGGTAAGGGCGTGGAGTGGTTTGGGAATGTTCGGGGTGGGGGGAGAGGGCGAGGGAGGGGGTTGCGCTTCTGATACGTGATTGGCTATGCGAATGTGTGAAAGGGTGTACTGTAAGTTAATGAGTTTAAGGCTGATGTGGGTTAGAATGAAAGTGGGCCAAGAGAGGTGGGTGACTGTTAGTGCGTATGGACCTGGGAGTGAGAAGAGCGAAGAGAAACGGGATGCTTTCTGGGACGAACTTGGGTAGTTTTGATGCGAGAGACCGAGTTGTCGTGCTAGGGAACTTGAATGCGAGAGTGGGGTATGTGTAGGCTGACCATACGTACCGTTTTGAACGGGACAGTACCGTTTTTTTATGGGTTCTGTATGGGTTCTGTCACTGAAGAATAATTGTAAGCTCAGTATGTTTATGTACTTACTTTTTCATGAATACAGAATATTACATAACCCCCGTCCCTTTTTTGCCATCCCAATGTCCCGTTTTTGTCTCAAGGAAATATGGTCAGCCTAGGTATGTGCCAACTGAGGGTATAGTTGGGGCACATGGGGTGCCTTGTGTGAATGGAAGTGGGGAAAGGTTAGTTGAGGTGTGTGCTGAAAGAGAATTGATGATTGGGAATACATGGTTTCGTAAAAGAGATGTGCATAAGTACAAGTGGGTGAGTGGTGTCCGAGGTGATAGGGCAATAATGGATTTTGTGCTGATGACGAGATCTGCAAGGGGGAGGTTGTTAGATGTGAATGTGTTGAGAGGAGTGGCAGGTGGAATGTCTGACCACTTCCTGCTGGAGACAAACGTGAAGGTTTGTGGTGGGCGTAGAGTAAGGGGGGGGTAGAGTGTCGGTGAGGTGAGAGAGGTAGTGAAAGTGAGTGAACTGAGAAAAAGGGATTTTGAACGGATGTAGCAGGAAGGTGAGAGAGCATGAAACAAGGGTGTGGAAGAGGAGTGGCAGGTATTTAGTGAAGCGGTGCTGAAATGTGCGACTGAAGTGTGTTGGGTACGGAAGATTTGGGTTGGACATAAACGACGCGGTAGTGAATGGTAGAATGTGGAGGCTGAAATGTTGATGAAGCAAAAGAGGGAAGTATATGCTCGATACTTGTAGAGCAGAAGTGTGCGTGATTGGGAAGAGTATAAGAGGAAGAAACAAGAAGTAAAGAGAAAAGTGCGAGAGCTGAAAGAGAGAGCAAATGAGAGATGGGGTATGAGAGTCAGAAAATTTCAAGGAGAACAAGATGTTTTGGAAAGAAGTGAATAGTGCGAGGAAAATAAGAGGTCAGAGGAGCGTGACTGTAAAAAGAGTCGATGGGAAAGTGATGACAGAGAGAGATGTGAAGACAAGGTGGAGTGAGTATTTTGAGGGACTATTGAACGTGTCGGAAGATAGGGAAGCAGATGTGGTATGTTTGGGCAGAGACGGGGTTCGAAGTATGAAAATTGTGGCGAATGGGTTGGTCCGTAGGAAAGAGGTGGTGGAGGCCAGAGGCAGGATGAAAGGTGGAAAAGCGGTAGGAGTGGATGGAATCGCTGTGGAGCTCTTGAGAAAAGGCGGTGATTGTAGTGTTGACTGGTTGGTACGTCTGTTTAATGTGTGTATGGACAGTTCCCTCAGGACTGGCCAGTAGCGCCCACAGGATTTCCTGATATGGGAGGGTCACTTCCACTACGTTATCTGGATATATATACAAGAAACCAACTCACTACTTCACCAGGCTAACTCGAGAGGAGGGGCGACAAGCTTGACCTTCGTGAAATGAGGAATCATCGCGCGGAACATTTGAGAGGTTGAAAGGTACTGTATATGTAGGTAATATTGGTAATATATAGAGGAAATTTAAGATAACACCACTGTATAAGTAATCTGCAGTATTTATACTGTTATAAGTTAACCAAAAGCAATGAAAGCGCACTAACACATAGATAACAATTTGATATAAAAAAAATGTCAGCTAGTGCATGTAAATATAAAGTTGTTTCACCAGTAATTTAATGTCTCTTAGTTTATTTGCACCTATAATTGCAAACATGTGTATATTTTGGATTCAAACAAGGCTGTGTAAGTATCATTAGATGGTAGTATACCCGCATTTGGGGAGACAGACATGGATCAATTTGAAAATTTCCCCCCTCACTTTCCTTCATGAGGATCCCCCACCGTCCTTCATGACGGTCACCCACTTTCCTTCATGAGGTGTCTTTCAGGGTCTTTCATAAAAAAATCCCCCTTGGGTTCCTTCACGATCTTTCGAAACAAACAAACAAACACTTCTGAGACCGGAGTTAATCGAATTGAGTAGGAAAAAAATTTCATGGCCCTTTTCACGAAGCGTTCCAGCGCGTTCCGTCGTGTTCGTGGCCCCGTTAGTTTAGCTTTCTAGTTGCAGGGGGTCTAACATTCTCACACATCAGACTGATATTCTGTGTGTGTGTGTGTGTGTGTGTGGGTGTGTGTGTGTGTGTGCATATATATATATATATATATTTACTTTACAGGTAAAAACCAAATAGCTGAATGGCCTTATGACTACAGAGTTTGACACCCAGTTTTTAACCTTATACCCTTAAACAATAGAGAGTGAACAGAAAAACTTAAAATGAATATTTGAAGAAGGGTTTCATAAACAAAAATAGATATACGGTAGGACGTACGGGCTCAAAACATAGAGTAACTTGTATTGTGTTCTCGGTCCTTTCCACCGTATAGCTAAACGAATACATTCATTTTTTCCTTCAGGTTAAATATAGCTGTTACAAAAAATCAGGTTAATAGTAGACTATTTACTATTCAAATTCTGAATTAATATTTGTATTATATCAAGTTAAATAAAAATATTAAATAAAATTAAAATAAACTACATTTTATTTTCAATTATAGTGGTAACTTTTGTCTTTCCTAATTAAATTTCATTTATTCTACACTATTATGCAAATAGACTGACATATAAGCGTTTGACCAACATACCTATTATTTACCTTCAATTACCAGCTTAAACATTATTATTATTATTTGTTTATCGTTATTATATATATATATATATATACACCATTAAACCTTATATAAATGAGCACTTAAAATATGCAAAGACGTAGTATGTCTGCATATATCATTGCTCCTATCAACCATGCTTACTCATAGCTATATCCCTGCAGAGTTCATGAGGGTATATATCTTGCCCCTGGTCAAAAATAGTACGGAGACATTCTGTCCAGCAATAATTACAGGCCTATTGCTGTCGCTTCCCGCTTCTCGAAACTACTAGAAAAACTCTTGTTACTCCGATTAAATGATTTCCGATGGACATCTCCTAATCAGTTTGGCTTTAAAAGGTCCCACTCAACTGACCTGTGTATCTATGTACTAAAAGAAACAATATCTAAATACATTGACAGTAATTCAACTATTTATAGCTGTTTCCTAGATATTAGTAAGGCATATGATAGGGTGAACCACAATATTTTATTTGCAAAACTAGAAGACAGGAAGGTTCCCATGTACATATTAAATTTATTGAAATTTTGGTATGCCCACCACTCTTTCACTGCTAGGTGGGACAATTTACTATCCGAGTGTTTTGGCTCATCTTGCGTGGTGAGACAAGGCTCCTTGCTGTCCCCTGTGCTGTTTAATGTGTATATTGACGGATTAATTGCTTCACTTAACGAGGCAACAGTGGGATGTTGTATAGATAACACAAGGATAAATAATTTAGTTTATGCCGATGATATGGTGTTAATAAGTCCCTCTGTTAAAGGTCTGGATCGGCTACTAAAACTCTGCGAAGAGTGTTCGCAGAAACATGATATTCTTTTTAATGTTACAAAAACTAAGGATATGCAATTTCATTCTAAATGCTGTAATCAGCCAGCTGATATAAGGTTTAAAATGAATGGTGAAGTAATTGAGGAAGTACAAGAGTTTAAGTATTTGGGTCAAACTATTACCAGCTCCTTGAGTGATGACTCGGATATAAGAAAACAATCTCGAGCCTCTGTGCTAAAGCGAATATCACCATAAGGAACTTTCGATTCTGTACAAGTGAAGCTAAAGACACTCTCTTTCGCACTTTCTGCAGTAATGTATACGGACAGCAACTCTGGTTGAATTATAAAAAAGGTTCTGGCAGAACCCTAAATTTGCTGTAGAACAGGTCTTAGAGACTCTTACATAAACTACCCCAGAGATGCTCAGCTTCGCAAATGTTTGCTACCCGCAATGTCCCAAGCTTCCCGGAGGTAACAACTTCACTCAGGCAGAGCTGGGCACTTGCGGTTTTTTTGCGGTACTGCGGTACTGCGGTACTACCGTGTTGGTCGGTACCGCGGAAAGTACCGCGGGAAATTTGAATGCGGTAGCGGTACTGCTGTACTTTCAGCGATCCTTTGCAGTACTGCGTTATGCGGTACCGGTTTGGTAGTGCGGTAGTAGTACCGCAGTACCGCAGTACCGCAAAAAAACGCGCAAAAAAACGCAAGTGCCCAGCTCTGGAAGCCTAACAAGACGTGCTCAACACAGTCTACTGCAAAGAATTAAAATATCAACCAACCCGATCATCCAAACTATCCATGAGTCCTGCTGTTTATCCTCTAAGCTATGGACTTCTTGGTAGGAAAACGTCTGTCTGTAGCTCCACTTAACTTCGACATTACTGTATTATTTCCAATAAATTGTGTATAGTTCTATCCTTAGTGTATGAACTGTCATTGTATTGATAATATTTGTCATATGGTGTATAGTCTTCCAATAAACCTTTTCATTTTCATTTTCATTTCATATATACAGGGCGTCCCAAAAAAATGTATACACACTTTAACAGCTGATAGCTCAATTGATGTTTCTTTCTTTCCAAGTTAAACCCATTAGAATTAATAATGGCAGTCAGACTAAGCTTTGAACAAAGGAAATTCATTCTAAAATGCTACTGGAAGTGTGAAAACGCAGTTGAAGTGCAAAGACAGTTTAGGAGGGAGTTTCAAACAGATCCACCAACGCGACTTACCATCACTCGAATTAGAGATAAGTTTGAAGCCGATGGAACTGTTCAGAATGTCCACAAGAAGCGTTCCGGAAGACCACGGACATCGACAAGCCCCACAAAGCAAGAAAGAGTACCGGAAACGTATCACCAAAGTCCAAGAAAATCTGTGCGGCAAGCGAGTCGTGAGGTAGGAATTTCAGAATCGTCTGTCCAACGCATTTTGAAGCGCTGTCAATGGAAAAGTTACATTCCAAGATTAGTCCATGCTATTAATGAAGATGATCCGGACCGAAGAGTGGAGTATTGCGAGTGGTACTTGGCACGATGTGGATGTGGATTGGACGAAGGGGTTTCGTAGAATACCCTCCGCGTTCACCAGACCTCACACCACTAGACTTTTTTTTATGGGGATACTTAAAAGACAAAGTCTACGCTATAAAACCTGCAACAGTCGCTGAATTGAGAGCAGCCATTGAACGAGAATGCACACAAATACCAAACGAAATGTTTCGTGATGTTTGCGATTCCATTGCTTCGCGTTATCAGCAGTGCCTGGACCAGAACGGACGTCAGTTTGAAAACAGGCGTTGACAAAACAATTAAATAATGTCTGTAGATTCTATTACATTTTGAAAATGAAATGTATTGTAATAAACACTGCCTTTATAAGTATTTAAAGTGTGTATACATTTTTTTGGGACCCCCTGTGTATATATATATATATATATATATATATATATATATACACATATGTATATATATATATATATATATATATACACATTACTTTACAACCTTACAAAGGTTCCGCGCGATGATTCCTCATTTCGCGAAGGTCAAGCTTGTCACCCCTCCTCTCGAGTTGGCCTGGTGATGTAGTGAGTTGGTTTCTTGTGCTCATCACCTCACAGAACCAGGTACGCCAGGCTCATCGGGGATTGTTCTGAGCCAGGCGTCTAATCTTCTTTTGAAGATGTCCACTGAAACTTCCTTCGTGTTTCTTAGGTCTTTGGGCAGCTGATTAAACAGTTTTGGTCCTCTCACAACAAAACTATTTTCTTTCAGGGTTAAGGATGTTCCCTGTCTCGCCTTCAATTTGGGAATACGACACACTCTACCGTTTGTACTTTCCACCGTTGTTTGGGGAGTTATAGGGTTCAGACTAAGGTTAGGGACTAGTTTCTCCATTATTTTCCAAGTGTAAATAATGGTGTATCTCTCTCTTCTCCTTTCCAGTGAATATAGGTCTAGTTCGCGTAACCTTTCCCAGTAATTTAGTTCTTTGCACCCGGTGAACTTGGTTGTGAAGCTTCTCTGGATCCCTTCCAGCTGTCTAATGTCTTCTTTTTTATATGGGTATGTTTAGACCAAGCAGTATTCTAATTTGGGTATGATCAGGGTTTTCAGTAGAGGAATTATTACATTCCTATCCCTTCGTTTAAAGGTTCTCAATATCTGCCCCGTTATTCTCTTTGCTCTGTTTATTGCTATCTTATTTTATGTTTCAAATTTCGCATCATCTGTCATTACAACCCCTAAATATTTTTTTCTGGAATTTCTTTGAATTTCCTCTCCATTTGTGGTTTAATATTCCATGGATTTTAGGTTCTCTCTTTTTCCGTACGTAACAGCTGAAATTTCTCGGTGTTAAAATTCATATTGTTGTCTTCCGTCCACTTGGAGATTCTTTTTATGTCGGTTTGTAAAGATCCTATATCTTCTGGGTTTCTTATTTTTCTACTGATCTTTGTCATCCACAAAGGATGTTACTGTGCTGTCTCTGGTAACGTCCTTATCTATGTCAGTTAGCATGATTATGAAAAGTAGTGGAGCTAATACTGTTCCTTGTCGTACTGAGCTGAGGACCTCTGATTCTGATGAAGATATTCCTTGTACTGTAACGACTTGTCGCCGCTCATTAAAGAAATTATATATCCATTTCCCTACTCTTCCTGTTATTCCCATATATTTCAGTTTATGCATTATGATTCCATGGTCACACTTGTCGAACGCTTTATCAGAGTCTGTGGTATAGTACATCATAATTTTCATTACTTTCAAGTGCATCAATAATAATGTTGTAGTGTTCCACTAGCTGTGATAGGCATGATCTGCCTAACCGAAACCCATGTTCATTATCATTGAATTTTTTTATTTTTCTAAAAAGTCGTAGATTTTCCGTCTAACTATTCTTTCAAATATTTTAGTGAGATGAGATGTAAACCACATTGGCCTATAGTTTTTTGCCTCGGATCGCTCTCCTCCTTTATATACTGGGACTATGTTCGCGCTCTTCAGCATGCCAGCTATTTCTCCCGTGTCCAGTGATCGTCTCCATATCCAGTATAGGGGCTCAGCGATTGCATTCTTGCAGTTTTTGTTCAGTGTGGCATTCCATTTATCCGGTCCTGCCGCTAAGTGTGTTTTTAGTTTCCCTATGGCTTATGTAATATCATCCGTCGTAAAGTCGAAATACGTTATACTTTCCCCTTGTAGTTCTTCTTCAAAGAATGCGTTTCTATTGCATATCAATTTGTCAGGTTTTGGAATACTGAAAGATGATTCGTACTGAGCTCTTAATATTTCAGATACTTCTGTTAGCTCATCAGATAAAACACTGTTCTCGTTTCTTAAAGGTCCGATAGTTGCATGGTTTTTCGACTTTCTTTTTGCGAAATTATAAAAGTACTTTGAGTTAGCCTTTATCGCTTCTATAGCGTCTTCTTCTTTTTCTGTATGCTTCTCAATTAGTTCCTCTATGACGTCATCGATACTTTACAGTTTATCATTTAATATTTTTCTGATGTTATCTTTACAGTTACTGAATTTTGCAGACACTCTTTTACTCTTTCGAAATAATGCCCTCTTTTGTCTCTCGAACCTGCTTCTCTTTCCTCTTTGTTGTATTTTATTTATATATATATATATATATATAATATATATATATATATTCGATACGTTTACTCATTCAAAGTAGTTGTCTACTTCTTTTACGCACATTAAGTACGATAAACACAATTGGCAACTCAGTCCACAATCTTGCCAGATAAATTGTACCCAGATATTATTTTCCAAACTAATTAACAATAAGCAATTTTAAACGTATGTAATTTTTTCTAGTGCTTTATGTGTAACGAGAAATAGTTATTATTATTATTGTTACCAATTATAATTTATTGGCCATAAATTACACAGGCCTGCGAATGAGAATTTTTTAAGAGTTGTTTTTTACTAATAACTGATTTTATATAATTCAACTCCAATGATTTTGATCAAGGTATCCATTTTTCTATCATGTAAGGATTTTCTGCAAACTGGAAGGGAAAAAAACAACATAAATAAATATTATTTATTTCAATTTCCATTAGGTACCTATTTCACTTTGTTATGCTAACAACTTTAAAAAGAAAATCGTTTGTTATGCAAACAACTTTAAAAAGAAAGAAGGTTATTAACGTCATTTACATATCCATCTTTATTTGTCCTGAGTTTTCTTTGAGATTTATGCCTTTTAGTCTCGAATGTACGCGCTGTTCCTTTTCTTTTATTTAATAATTCTGGAGTATCCCGTTTCAATATCCAGCAGTAAGCAGCCGTCATGCTGATGTTCCACCTTCACTGATATCTAAGTAGTTTTTAATCAAAATTTAATTGAGTCAATTTTAATAAAAATTACTTACATATGTAATATGAAATATGACATTTTGTGAAAATCTGTACGTGATGGCGAAAATGAATATTATTTTCGGAATCAGCGTGCAAAAATTACTATATAAGTGATAAAATACTTCAGACAACAAAACCATCGCAGGCATGTGTTATCTACTAGCCATTATTATGTATTCATATTCAGAGATAACAGCTGTAAACACGTCACCTTTTATAGTGCTTCAAATGTAAAAATTTGATTTCAAAACACTTTCATGTAACATTGGATAATATATTTTAAATATTTTTACTCAGAAATTAAAATCAGTGATTTATTCCTACTGTAGTTAATTTATTATTTTTTGACGAATAGCTAAATTAATATTCCTTCAATTATAACACGAATTCCCTTATGCGGTGAATTTAAAACAGAAACAGTTTTATAATGCAGAATGTGTAGACGAAAACACGAAATATATCTCTATAAACATGTGTTTATTTTAAAATGGTTGAAACTTGCAAGATTAAAATTTGGTTAATGATTATAGGACCATCAGACTCAATTTAGCAGCGTTACCCTTAGTGTGGTAAAAGCCATTTTCTCCACACATCTGCTATACAGAAAACGGAATTTTGTTTTAGGGGGGGTGAGAGTTCTAATTTAAATGTTTGTTTATGTTCATTCTATAAATTTAAAACATTACTTGTAAGCAATTAGCATCGCCGATTGATATAATTTCTCTTCATTAGTTTACTAATTCATCAGTTTGCCGTAATTATGCAAATGAGCAAAGGATTGCAAAATTTCCATAACGTTATAATACTCTTCAAAACGACTGGACTATAAGCTGCTGGATATACTTATTTGTACATTGAGGGAAGAGCCCCTAATTTTCATCCCTGCAAAGGTACACGGCTACAGATATAAAAATCATTCGTTTTTCTCATTAACGAACTATGAAATCTGTTGGTATTCGTTAGTCAAAATACATAGTGCAAGTACACAACGAATTGAAATTATGGTGAAATCTGGAAACTATCTGTGTACTATTGTAGAGAGAGATGAAAGTATTTAAGCCCAGACTCTAGTCGAAAACTTCGTT
This sequence comes from Bathynomus jamesi, assembly GCA_023014485.1. Classification (NCBI taxonomy): domain Eukaryota; kingdom Metazoa; phylum Arthropoda; class Malacostraca; order Isopoda; family Cirolanidae; genus Bathynomus; species Bathynomus jamesi. Next base: position 426,482 of record JAJOZX010002028.1, read on the forward strand.
CTTTATGCGAACTCTACAACAGAAGTTGGCTAATACGTCACAACCAGTTTGTGAGTATTTTTAAACTTTTTCTCGCATGTTAAATGTTAAACATTGTCTTACAGGAGAGGTTGTGAGGAACATCTCATTCTAGATGTTTCGATTCCAAAATATTTCTTGTGCATGAACAAAAATATAATATAATAATAATAATAATAATAATAATATATATATATATATATATATATATATATATATATATATATATATATATATAATATATATATATACACATATATATTATATACAGGGTGTTTCAGGAGAAAAGGTCAACACTTCGGGAGGTGATAGTATCGGTCATTGTGAGGAAAAAAGTTCATATGAACATGTTTCTAATTCTGAATGGTTACGGAGATAGAGCTGTTTGAATCTACAAATACAAAAGAATTGTTAATGGTAATCAAGAAAGAGAAACCAATTACTGTTTCTAACATTTAATTTTTAAACATTGGCATTTTGAATGGTATCAGATACAGAAATGACAAATTTGTTACAGTTTACAATACGTTTTCGAAAATCCCACTGTCAACCTCAATGCAATTTGCAACTGGTGTGCGAAGATCGCGTGTTGTTCGTCTGAGTTGATCTTGACGTTCCTTTATGCGGGCAGCAACATCCAAAATGCGCGCGAGCAATTCGTCTCGTGTATCCACCTTTCTTTTGTAAACTCGACTTTTCAATCCACCCCCACAAACAATAATCTAACGGAGAGAGGTCTGGAGACCTTGGTGGCTATTGAATGGGACCACCGCGTCCGATCCATCGACCAGGGAAAGTTTGATTTAGGTATTGCATAACCAGACGCGTAGAATGTGGAGGAGCTCCGTCATGCTGAAAGTACATACCAGCGCGTGTAGCCAAAGGAACATCCTCCAATAGTCCTGGCAATTCATTTTGCAGAAATTTTAGGTAACTTTGTCTTGTAAGACGATTCTCTAAAGTAACAGGGCCAATCAGCTGATCATCGATGATACCGCACCACACATTGGCAGAGAAGCGATGTTGAAAATTTGTTTCCACAGTGGCATTTGGATTTTCGTCTGACCACCAATGAGAGTTACGAGTATTGTTGATACCGTCACGGGTGAAAGTAGCTTCATCGGTGAAGAGTATTAATCGAAACAGTCGGCGATTAGCATTTACCCAATGACAAAATTCCAGGCACATGGCAGCGTCTCCTGGTTGAAGGTGTTGTACACGCTGTACGTGATATGGATGCAAGCTTTCCTCACGTAATGGTCGCTATACTCTTGTGTGTGGTACACCGAGACGTGTAGAAATTCTTCGTGAGCTAGTAGTAGAACTACGCTCTACCAACTGAAGAATGTTTTCCATTTCATTCACATCTTGTTGACCTTCACGTTCAGATGAAACATGAGCGCTGGGAAGTGTAACAATCTCACGCAATGTATTGAAAACCCTGGTAAACACTCTTTGATCCGGAATTCTGTTGCACTTCCATCGCAAAAACCGTAGACATACACCATATCTGCATATTCGGCATGTGTGAAGGTGTGTGTCATTCTTAACACTGCTTCAAACACCAAACAATGTCACTCACAACAGTCAGCTGTCGATTGGCTTATGTTACATGCTTACATTACAGCTTACATGGTTCAAGGTTATAGGGGAGGGAAGGGGGAGGAAGAGCTGCGCGAGCATCAGATTCAAACAGCTTTATCTCTGTAACCTTTCAGAATTAGACACATGTTCATATGAACTTTTTTCTCACAATGACCGATACTATCACCTCCCGAAATATTGACCTTTCCTTCTGAAACACCCTGTATATACTGTATATATTAAGGTAGGTTGATTTTGGAACTGTGATCTTGGACTAGTCTAGATAGAAAGGTATTAATGTATAAAAAACGTTGCACCAACTCATATTTGTGAAAATGATTGTATTTTTTGAGGATTGTTAATTATTTTTAAGTTGTAAAATTGCTGAATTTTACGGGTAAAATCGCGCGCGCGGCATTCGCGCAATGTAAACAAACAAAATATCGGACCTTATTTCATCAAAATAATCAATTAAAATTCGGATTTTTTAACAAAACGATGCTTGAAACTTATTGTAAATGCATTATAGATGTTTATTAGTGTATTATTTTGTATTTTTTAATGATATTTACCTATAAAATGTGTAAATTAAGTTATTTTATGATGCGTTCATTTAATTTTGTTTATTTTCAGATATTTCATAAAAATGGTTAAAAAACGGAAGTCTGCAGTGTTAACTCGAAGTGATAGTGCCAAAAATTCAGTGGCCAGCCTTCCCCTTTGGATAAAACAGAGCCTCCTACCCTCCGCCAAGTTATTCAGTACAGTTATTTCCTCCAAAACAGCCACCCGGACTTGAAAGACTATGATATTGCTAAAATGATAGCAAAGGATGTGATTGAGATCTGGCAGGCAGTGAACCCGCGGCTGCCCCTGTATGAGGAATATTATGTAGTGAAATTGGTGGATAAAGTGTGCTTCAAGAAAGCAAAAGAGATAAACAGGAAATCTCTTTCTACAGTCCAGGAGCAGAATCTGGAGGAAAAGCTGGATAAACCTTTTGACATTTCTGCTTGCACCTGTAAGCTACCTGTTCGTCCCTGTGATGACAATGCTGTGAAGTGCAAGAAAGAAAATTGTCAAACACAGCACATAATCTGCACTTGTCCTCCCAGTAAGGTAATGCTATTATTTTTTTAACTTTTAACTGGCCTAACTTAGTGCGATTAGGTGCCTTTTAAATGGAAGGAAATTCAATGCTTGTAATTAAAAAATAGCCGCATTTTCCTCCTGTAATCTTCCTTTCCCCCCCCTGGTAATAGAAATTAATAATCAATTTTTTTTCAGGATTTTATCTCATATTTTAGATCCACTATTTAATGTACTTTAATCTTTCAGGTTCCAGTAGAGCAGAGGCAATACTTGAGAGATCAGAGGGCCAAAATAGGACCCGAGGGCTCTTTCCAGCTGGGATCTGTGGATAAAGCTGCTGTGAAGAGAGACCAGAGGGCTGCAGCTGAAGCAGAAAGATTACAGAGCCAGATTCAACAGCAGCAGGAAATGGATTTGGCCACTTTTGCCTCCACACCTTCACAAGATATTTCTTTTGAATCCAGCTCATCCCAATTAAAGGTGCGACTGGATTTCTTCTTGGTGAAGAAGTTGCTAGTGTCTTAGAGGAGTTTAACAGTGTTCATACCCTGAAAGCTGTCCTCCTTGACAACACAAATACAAACACTGGCTGGGAGGAAGCCTTGTAACAGCTCTGGAAAATAAAATTGAGCGGAAATTGCACACCATTGGCTGTTCACTCCATCAGAATGAGCTTCCTTTCAGAGCTGTTTTCAAGCATCTTGATGGCAGTACCAAAAGTCCCACTGCTTTCACTGGTCCGCTGGGAAAACTCTGTGAAATTGACTACCAAGATCTGCCACAAGTGGAATTCACCAAACTCAGTGGCCCCCTGCATGACATGGAATTTGCTGAGGAGACACTGAATGATCTCAGTACCGACCAGAGGCTTCTTTTGGAGTATGTGCTTGGAATTTCCAAGGGCAAAGTCAACCCAAGATTTGCTGCCTGGAAAATTGGACCATTAAACCATGCAAGATGGTTGACTTTGGCAATTAGATTGATGTGTCTATGGACCAGAGATGCTTACCCTCCAGAACTACAGGATAAGCTTTACCAGGCCATCAAGTTCATTGTGGAAGTGTATGCAGTCAGTTGGTTTGAGATCAAAAGGGACAGCAAGTTCCACAATCAGCAGCTGTACATCTTCAACATGATCCAGAGGATGAAGCAGCAGTCTGAAGAAATCCAGGGTGTTGTTTTCAAGAACCTGAAGTACAACGTTTTGCCTTGCTGCCCGAGAATGTTCTGTACTCCATGATGAAGTCTGATGACTTGGAAGTGAGAGAAGCTGCTCTCAAGAAAATTCTGTCCATCAGGTAAGCATTTATTAATTTAAAAAAATGTGAAAAAAAAAATTTGATTATGGGGATTTATTTAATAAAAAAAAGGCCCGAGTTCTATAAATCCCCATAATCGATTTTTTTTCACATTTTCTTATCCCAATTCCCCCCCCTCTGATAATGGAAATAATCTTACCTTCTTTCTGAAAAAAAATTCGATTATGGGGATTTATAGAACTCGGGTTTTTTTGTTTTGTTTTAATTTAAGTTAAATTAAATTAGCAATTCTGAGACTAATAGGGATTAAATCTTAAACTGGAATAAAAAATAAATTAATTCTTATTCTTTCAGAAGTGGAAAGCCAGCCAAGAAGAGGCTGAAGAAGATCACAGCCATCAACATTGAAGCTACCCACTGGTCAGAACTAATCAACCTTTCTCATAGTGGCATCTGTGAACCTGCTCTCACAGAAGACTTTTCTGACCAGCAGCTTCAAGAAGCATTGTTGAATGGCACCAAGCTAGAACTGCCTGATCTGCCTTCACATTCTCAGAGTGTTGAAAGGGCTGTGAAGCTGACATCTGAAGCTTCCCATACTGTTTATGGACTCGAATCAAGGCACAAACACATTCTGGCCAAAGCCCTAAGCCGCCAGATGAGGCCTTCCTTTGCTTCTAAGGGTTCTTACAGTGAAAATTATGATGATCTTGGGATCTAAATGTGTCTATTTGACTCTGTACATTTTTTTTCTACTTTTTTCCAATAAAATTGTAACTTTTTCAGGATTTTTTTTATGAAAATAGCATGATTTTTTCGGCCGAAAATTGCGAAAATGCGGTATTTTTCGGTACGATTTTTTGACGGTTTTTGAAACGGTCTCCTCAAAAAACGGTTAAAGCTAGGGATCTGAATTTTTTTGTCATTTTGTCAGTTATTATCATATTAAGCCCTGACTATCTCGACTAGTCCAAAGTCGATATCTAAAAAATGCGGAAAATCAACCTACCTTAATATATATATATATATATATGAATAGAAACGACGTAAATAAGGAGCGTCTCTGCACACGGGGAAGAGAAATAACGAATAAATGAAAAATGAGGCGAACCGCCCGGGAATTGAACCCAGGGCCTTCCAATTGCCGGTTGGATGCGCTACCATTACACCACGGACCTCATCAATCATAAATCGAAATTCTCCTACATAGGGCAGAAACCAATGCCCTGAGAGGGCACCCTCGCAAATCGTGAATATGTGCATTTAACTGCAATGACCACGCAGTATATAAATGAATAGAAACGACGTAAATAAGGAGCGTCTCTGCCGGGCGGTTCGCCTCATTTTTCATTTATTCGTTATTTCTCTTCCCGTGTGCAGAGACGCTCCTTATTTACGTCGTTTCTATTCATTTATATACTGCGTGGTCATTGCAGTTAAATGCATATATATATATATATATATATATATATATATGAAGAAAATAACCACGAAGGAAAAAGGAAACACAGAATGGTGCTCAAGCGCTTTCATCTAATGAAATCCTCAGGAACACTGAAATAAATAACAAGGTCGAGACTATATAGCGGTCACAAAAAAAAAAAAAAAAAAAATAGAAAAATATAAATTGTATGAGGAGCATACAAATTTATAAGGAAAACTACCAGAGTTTTAGCACTTTTCCCCTCTTGTCTAAATCCGTTCTGAACGAATTCAAAACAAGATCAAGCGAAAAAAGACCCTGGCTAATGTTACACTTTTACTCCGGACATGACACCCCCATCAAGAAAGCCATATTTTCTTCAATGTTTCTCCGCGCTCTTAGGATCGCCAGTCCGGAATACATGGATGCCGAATTAGAAAATATCAACAGTATTGGAAGTGATTTGTATTACCCACCTGCTTTTCTGGAATCTTGTCTTAACAAGGCAAAACGAACTTTCTATCTTGTGAATAATAACCCTCTCACTTTGTAGAAGAATATTTTAGTACTTCCTTTTTCCCAGGCTTTTCAGGCACTGCTAATGTATTTAAACTTTTGAATATTAAATGTAGTATTTTCATATGACAATATTGTGAAAAATACCATAGTAAAAAATAGCCCTCCCAATAATTCAGGCATTATCTATAAAATTGGTTGTAAACACTGTGATTCCTTTTACATTGGATTTGCACACACGTGTAAAACAGCATCAATATTCCGTTAGAACGGGACAGTCGTCCAGTGCCCTTTTTATCCATTTGTCAGAGTTATCCGACTGTATTGAATGGAATAATGCTTCAATTTTGTTTCACTCAAGGAACATTGTTTATAGAAATATTCTTGAGTCTGCCATTATTCAACTTACAATAATTTTAACATTAACCAGGGCCTTTTTTTCGCTTGATCCTGTTGTTTTGAATTCGTTCAGAACGGATTTAGACAAGAGGGGAAAAGTGCTAAAACTCTGGTAGCTTTTTCATATAAATTTGTATGCACCTCCTACAATTTTTATTTTTCTATTTTTTTTTTTTTTTGGTGACCTATATATATATAGTCTCGAACTTGGTATTTATTTCAGTATTCATGAGGATGTCATTAGATGAAAGCGCTTGAGCACCATTGTGTTTCCTTTTTCCTTCGTGTTATTTTCATCATAAATATTATTCTCGTGTTACTTGCAAACATTAAATGGTTCATAGGTGAATTAATAATGTTAACAGTTTTTAAAATATCAACTATAGATGAGGTGAAAACCTAATAATGATGCAGTCCTAGATTAGATTAAGCGATGTATGTATAGCCGTGAGGTGTGCTTCGGTCAAGCTAACTAAACTTTTACGCGTGTTGTCCTTCATCATTCTCTATATTTTTTCCCCTTTATTGCGTATTTCTCTGCGATACACGATCTACAATTCTACATATTTGCCGTGGATAAAACATGGTGGTAGAACGCTTCAGTAAATATATAAATAAGCCATTGCGGAACTCGACACCGTATTTTAAATTGATGATACGGCTATTAACATTTTATATATATATATATATATATGAAAATTATTTCACGAAAGTAACACGTGAAAAATATTTATGACGAATAAAACCACGAAGGAAAGGAAACACAAAATGGTGGTCAAGCGCTTTCGTCTAATGACATCCTCAGGAACACTGAAGTACATAAAATGGTTACAGCCTATATATAGGTTACAGAAAGAAAAAAAAAAGAAAAAATAAATAACATACATACACACACACATATACATACATACATACATACATACATATATATACAATAAACCAATAAACAGAGAAGTAAAAATTAAAAATTAAAAATTAAAACCTTAAAGGATTACCAGTGAGGCGTACAGATTTGTAAGGAAAAATATCGATTTTTAGCACAAGATCAAATGGATTATAAAAATACAAATTTATACTGGAACTCTGCCCGGGTTTTAACACACTGCTGCCTATGGTCAGGTTTCGATATATATAAAAAAAAAATAATAAAATGCAAATTAAAAGTTAATAAAGTAGAAGACAAGTTTACCAAAGATTTAATGTTTTACCCTTCTTATCTAAATCTGTTTTAAAGGAATTCAAAATAACAGGATCGAGTTGAAAAAGACCTTTGATTATGTTGAAGTTATTTGAAAGTTGGATAATGGCAGACTCAAGAATATTTCTATTAACAATGTTGCTTGAATGGAATAAAACTGAAGCATTATTCCAATCAATACAGCGGGCTAACTCTGACAAATGGACAAAAAGGGCACTGGACAACTGTCCTGTTCTAACGGAATATTGATGCTGTTTTATACGTGTGTGCAAATCCTTTCCCGTCTGACCTATGTAAAAGGAATCACATTGTTTACAACCAATTTTATAGATAATGCCTGAATTATTGGTAGGGCTATTTTTTACTATGATATTTTTCACAATATTGTTATATGAAAATACTACATTAATATCCAAAAGTTTAAGTACATTAGCAATGCCTAAAAAGCCCGGGAAAAATGGAAGTACTAAAATATTTTTTGACAAAGTACGAGTGTTAATATTGACACGATAGAAAGTTCGTTTTGCCTTGTTGAGACAAGATTCCATAAACGCAGATGGATAACACAAATCACTTCCAATACCGTTGATTTTTTCCAATTCGGCATTGATGTATTCCGGACTGGCGATCCTAAGGGCGAGGAGAAACATTGATGAAAATATGGCCTTCTTAGTCGACGATATTTTGTGTATCTGGCCCATGAATCGTGACCTGGATAGCTTCCTCCTTCAGTTAAATGATCAAGTCCCCTCCATTAAGTTTACTTTAGAAGTGGAGCAAGACAATTCAATCCCATTTTTGGATGTGCGTGTACATAGGGAAAGCACATGTTTTAAGTTTAGTATCTATCGGAAAACGACAAACAATTTGTCCTACGTACACTTTTACTCGGGACATGATACCCCCACTAAGAAGGCCATATTTTCATCAATGTTTCTCCGCGCCCTTAGGATCGCCAGTCCGGAATACATCGATGCCGAATTGGAAAAAATCAACGGTATTGGAAGTGATTTGTGTTATCCATCTGCGTTTATGGAATCTTGTCTCAACAAGGCAAAACGAACTTTCTATCGTGTCAATATTAACACTCGTACTTTGTCAAAAAATATTTTAGTACTTCCATTTTTCCCGGGCTTTTTAGGCATTGCTAATGTACTTAAACTTTTGGATATTAATGTAGTATTTTCATATAACAATATTGTGAAAAATATCATCGTAAAAAATAGCCCTACCAATAATTCAGGCATTATCTATAAAATTGGTTGTAAACAATGTGATTCCTTTTACATAGGTCAGACGGGAAAGGATTTGCACACACGTATAAAACAGCATCAATATTCCGTTAGAACAGGACAGTTGTCCAGTGCCCTTTTTGTCCATTTGTCAGAGTTAGCCCACTGTATTGATTGGAATAATGCTTCAGTTTTATTCCATTCAAGCAACATTGTTAATAGAAATATTCTTGAGTCTGCCATTATCCAACTTTCAAATAACTTCAACATAAGCAAAGATCTTTTTCAACTCGATCCTGTTATTTTGAATTCCTTTAAAACAGATTTAGATAAGAAGGGTAAAACATTAAATCTTTGGTAAACTTGTCTTCTACTTTATTAACTTTTAATTTGCATTTTATTTTTTTTTTTTATATATATATCGAAACCTGACCATAGGCAGCAGTGTGTTAAAACCCGGGCAGAGTTCCAGTATAAATTTGTATTTTTATAATCCATTTGATCTTGTGCTAAAAATCGATATTTTTCCTTACAAATCTGTACGCCTCACTGGTAATCCTTTAAGGTTTTAATTTTTTATTTTTTATTTTTACTTCTCTGTTTATTGTATATATATGTATGTATGTATGTATGTATATGTGTGTGTGTATGTATGTTATTTTTTTTTATTTTTTTTTCTTTCTGTAACCTATATATAGGCTGTAACCTTTTTATGTACTTCAGTGTTCCTGAGGATGTCATTAGACGAAAGCGCTTGAGCACCATTTTGTGTTTCCTTTCCTTCGTGGTTTTATTCATCATATATATATATATATATATATACACACACAGACAGAATATCAGTCTGATGTATGAGAATGTTGCTCCCCCTGCAGCTAGAAAGATAAACTAACGGGGCCGCGGACACGACGGAACGTGTCAGAATGCTTCGTGGAAAGAGCCATGAAATTTTTTTTCTACTCAATTCGATTAACCCCGGTCTCGGGAATATTCGTTTGTTTGTTTCGAAAGACCGTGAAGGAACCCAAGGAGGATTTTCTTTTTGTTTGTTTTTGTCTGTTTCGTTTGTTTTTTTAAATAGTTCCCATGAAAGACCGTGAAGGAACTCAAAGAGGAATTTTTTTCTCATGAAGACCTCATATGAAAGACACCTCATGAAGGAAGGTGGGGAACCGTCAGTAAGGTTCGGTGCGGAATCCTCATGAAGGAAGGTGAGGGGGAAATTTTCAAATTGATCCTGGTCTGTCTCCCCAAATGCGGGCATACTACTTCATTATCGTATATTTTCGGTAGATTTTCCGTGTTGTTTTATAATTTTGGTAGATTCTTGTATTCTATGAAAGAATTTCTGATTTTTCGTATCAACTTCTTTATAAAGGGGGGGGCAAAAATGTATGCTCGATTTATAAAGGAATTTGTCTGTTGAGTGTGCCAGGTAAGGTGTATGGGAGAGTGGTGATTGAGAGGGTGGTGGTTTGCACGGTGCAACAGATTGGGGAGGAGCAAGGGGTTTTAGAAGAGGTAGAGGGTATGTGGACCAAGTGTTTAATTGTTTGGGTTGAAGATGCTGTGTGAGAAATACTTGGAGAAAGAAAGGGATTTGTATGTGACGTTAATGGAGTTTGAAAAAGCATAAGATAGTGCTGACAAAAAGGCGTTGTGGCAAGTGCTACAGCTGAATGGGGTGAATGGGCCGTTGTTGAATGCGGTGAAAAGTTTTTACCAAGAAAGTAGAGTATGTGGGCGTGGGCGTAGAGAAGAGGGTGAGTGGTTTCGGTGAAAGTGGGTCTACGGTAGAGGTGTATGATGTTTCCATGGTTGTTTAATGTGTTTATAGACGGGATGGTGAAAGAAGTGAATGGATGGGTCATTGGGAGCGGAGCGGGGGTGAAACATGTTGCGGGAGAAGGTTTTTGGGAAGTGAATCAGTTGTTGTATACAGATGATACGGCTCTGCTGGCGGACTCGAGAGAAAAGCTATAGACACTGGTAACTGAATTCGGGAAGGTGTGTGAAAGAAGGAGCTAAGAGTGAATGTGAATTAGAGTAAGGTTATGTAGGGCTGTAAAAGGGAGGTTCGTGAGCTACTGAGTGTAAGTTTGTATGGTGAGGATATGGAAGAAGTGGCATGTTTCAGGTATTTGGGGTTGGAAGTGGCACGGAATGGGACTATGGAGGCAGAGGTGGGTTACAGTGTGGAAGAAGGGGCAAAGTTGTTGGGTGCCCTAAGAAGAGTTTGGAAGGAGAGATCAGTTTCTGTGGGTGCGAAGATGGGTGTGTATGACGGTATAGTAGTGCTAACAAGTGTTCTACAGAACTACAGAAGCTAAGGCTAACAAAGACCCTAAGATCTACTCTAAGGTTAGCCCGAGAGAAAGAAAAGAGGAGGGGGTTAAAAGAAGAGAATAAGGTAAGGGGTTAAGTAAGTAGCAAAACCTATCATTCTTGGGTTAAAATTAATTTAGAAAAAGAGAAAGAAAGACTCACCATCATCATCAGTCGGCCACTGCCGACACGTCAGAAAAATAGTCGGAGAGAATAGGAAAGGGGTGAAAGATGAAAAGAAGTAAAATAAGAACGCTTACAAACCATGCAAACACAGTCTTAACTCAATGTCATACCATGCAAACTACAGACATGCAAGTAAAGAGAGTTACAGACATGCAAGTAAGGAGAGGATAAGACAGAAAAAAAGGTAGGTAAAGTAAAACAAAAAGTGGGTTAGTTTACGCTACGAGCTACATCTACGATCGTGTTAGTCTAATTTTTTTTTTTTGCTGGCATCACACACTGGCATGTTACAAGCTGGCATTATCGTCAACAGACTCATCCTCGATCACTACCCCCAGAGCTCCTGTTGATAATTGTTTTATTATATTAAACAACGTTAATAATTTTAACGAGGGAGACGGAGAAGGGTGAGGCTGAGAGGGAAAAGGGTGAGGCTGAGAGGGAAAAAGGTGAGGCTGAGAGCGAAAAGGGGGAGTCTGAGAGGGAAAAGGGGGAGGCTGAGAGGGAAAAGGGGGAGGCTGAGAGGGAAAAGGGGAAGGCTGACAGGGAAAAGGGGGAGGTTGAGAGGGAAAAGGGGGAGGCTGAGAGGGAGAAGGGTGATTGTTTTATTATTATATTAAACAACGTTAATATTTTTAAAATGGCTATCTAAACGGTTCTTAAACATATTAACGCTGGTAGAGTTCACGACGGGCGCGGGAAGATTATTCCAATTATCAATTACTTTAAACGTAAAGACGTTTTTAGCAATATTAGTAATGAAACGTCTGCGACGCAACTTAAATCCGCTATTACGAGTATTGCTAATAACGAAAGTGAACAGTTTGTCAAAATTTACGTTATCGATGTTATTAACGATTTTGAAGCATTCAATAAGCCCCCCCTTAGTCTCCTAGTTTCGAGTGTTGCGCAATGACGGAATTAGTTTCGTGGCACGACGCTGAACCCTTTCTAACCTATCAATATCCTCACGCAAATACGGGCACCAAAACTGAACGGCATATTCTAAATGAGGCCTGACTAGGGACTTGTAAAGGGGCAACATAATATTCTTCGATTTAAATAATTACGCGCTATGAAGCCTAACATCCTATTAGCCATAGCGCAGGACTCCAAGCACTGGTTCCTAACTTTTAAATCCTTAGATATGCGTACGCCTAAATCTACTTCTTCGTCAACGCTCGCTAGCTCTCTATCATCCATCATGTACTTGTAATTATTGTTACGAGAACCTATATGCAAAACCTTACATTTGTCTACGTTAAATTGCATTTGCCACTTATCCGTCCACTCCATAATCCTATTTACATCGTCTTGAAGCCTATTTCTATCGTCCTCGTTAACAACCTTACCGCCTATTTTAGTATCGTCCACGAATTTTCACACGTTATTAGAAGAACCTATATCTATGTCGTTAATGTAAATTACGAATAGCAATGGACCTAACACCGAACCATTTGGGACACCGTTACCTACATCCAACCACCCCGATTCACTACCATTAACAACGACCCTCTGTCTCCTAGCACGAATCCTTTCCTCTAACCAGTTAGCTACCTGACCGCGTATACCGTGCGCTTTAACCTTCGCAATTAATCTTCTATGCGGAACTGAATCGAAAGCGTTTTCAAAATCTAAATAAATAACGTCAGCCGCTCTATGCCTATCGTATTCGCGCACTATTTCATTATAAAATTCTAACAAATTAGTTAAACAAGATCTATGGCGTCGAAACCCATGCTGACTACTATTAATCAAATCGCGACTTTCTAAATGTTTGATGATACGATCCCTAACTACGGATTCCAAAAGTTTACCGACAATTGACGTTAAGCTAATGGGCCTATAATTGCTAGCTACTGTGCGGTCGCCTTTTTTAAAAATGGCGTGACGTTAGCTAATTTGAAGTCTTCAGGAATAATCCCGTTTCGAGTGACTGATTAAAAATCTTCGTTAAGGGGCCTACGATAACGTCTTTCAAATCTTTCAATGTCTGGATAAAAAGCGTCAGGGCCTGGAGCCTTGCTAACTTTTAGCCTATCGATATAATGCGCAATCTCACCCTCGTAAACAGTTATTTCATCCAAAATAGTCTCGCTACTAAATGGAACGATATCGTCCACGTCGGGGACATTATTTACGTCTTCTACGGTAAAAACTGTCGCAAAAAAGTTATTGAAAATACCCGCCATCGCCTGAGCGTCAGAAGCCAAAGCGCCATTAACATCCACTAGAGGGCCTATGTTATCTTTTATCGGCTTACGATTATTCGTATTCAAAAATTTTTTGGATTATGTTTACTATCCGCAGCTATAAGTATCTAAATTACGCTTAGCATTCCTAACTGATCTTTTAACCTGACGTCTAAGCTCGATATATCTATTAAAGTTAGCTGCCGTGCCATTGCGCTTATTAAGTCTATACGCTCTATTACGCTCGTTTATGAACTCGCCTATTTCCCTAGTCCACCACTTCGGCCTACCATGATTTCTAGCGCGCTTGGGCCTACGAGGAATAAACTCCCTTTCAATATTCAAAAACTTTCTTTAAACGACCCAATGCAAATTTGTCATTACCCATAAATAAGTTATCCCAGTCCACTACTCTCATCCTATCCGCAAAACTATCAAAATTAGCCCTACGAAAATCAGGGACTTCTATTACGTTACTATCCTTAGTGTTTTCTATCAATAACTTAAACCTAAGAATTTGATGATCACTACATCCTAAACTCTCGCCTACTTCTAAACCTTCGACTATATTTCACCGTTCGTCATCACACTAAAATATTATCACCGCGCGTTGGTTCGGTAACCATCTGTCGTAAAAATTATCTTCCATGAACTCAATCAATCTCAAACCCTCACTTACCAGTAAAAGTCTCGTAATTAACATTAGAGTTAAAGTCTCCGACAATTATACTATTCCGATTGTCAATAAAGTTACCAAGAAGTGAGTAAAATCTAGTATCGTATCGAGGGGTTGAACGGGAGGTCTATAAACAACAACAAAATTAAAACTAATACGCGCCCTAACTTCAACGCATATCGCATTAATTGCTGCCGGAAAATCTTAACCTCGATAGCCCTAAGGGAATTACGAATGTACAGCAAAACGCCGCCACCAAACCTATGTAACCTATCATTAGTAAAGAGTTTAAAACCCGGTATATCAAGTTCCCCCTCCCGAGTCGGTATTTAACAGTGATAGCAACTATATCGTAGTTGCCGGAATAAATTATCGCCTTAAATTCGTTTAATTTATTTCTAATACTACGCGCGTTACAATAAAAGACGTTTAAGTTATTTTTTACCACGGGCCGCGTTTTAAACTATTTTCACGTCGGGCCCGCGTTCCCCGGACCCACAACGTTTAAAGAAGGCTTCGACCTATACAGCTTTCGCACGTTTTCGTCTATTAACCTACCTAGCCTAGCATTACCTATTTCATTAAAATGCACCCCATCTTTTATAAAAAGGCTAGGATCACTGAATTCGGACCACAGCTTTACGAAGGGTACATTTTCCTCAGCACAAATCTCTTCTAATTTATTATTCAAAAATATTGTTTTTGACGTAATCCTAAGACCCAACCCGTGCCTAGGGGTAATACCTAGAACTAAAGACCTATCTGACCTCGCCTTCAGGGACCTAATTAACCCCCTATATCTCTCCAAAAGGTCAGGCACTCTCGTATCGGGCCTATACGAGTCGTTGCCTCCTACCATCGTCACCAACATCGAGTGACGGGAGGCAACGTCAATCCTATCCACTTCGTCTCTAACTCTGTCAACCCTGGCCCCTGGGAGACAGACCCTCCTCCTCTTGGTTGGATGCCGTTCAACGAACTCTTTGTCCATGTGGCGCACTAAAGAGTCCCCAATTAAAATAGTTTCCCCCTCATTCACGTCCCTTTCCAAATGGGCGAAAGGGTTCGAAACCTCGATAGGGGGGATTCCTATCACCTAACGTACGCGGCCTAGCTCCACCCTTAACTTCTCTAAATCCCTCCCCATCTACTACTCTCGGACCAACCTTAACCCTTCCTCAACTCTATCCAACCTTCCCGACAAGCTACCTAAACTAGAAACTAGGTTACGCACCTCACCCTTCAAATTACTAACGTCTTCAACGTTAGTATTGGTTCGGCTTCGTCAACCGTAGCCCTACCCCTGCCCTCATCAAGCGTTGCAAGTCTTTCCGTTACCTCACGTACACTGCGTTTTATGTCAACTATTTCCTCCATTAACTCGCAAAAAAAAACTGATCATCTCGGTAATCGCCATAGGACCGCCGTTATAATCTTAAATTCCGAATACCACCGGTTTACCCTACACCTAACACACGACGCTTTCTGCGACGGCATCGCGCAGTTAAAAATTAGTTTATAACCGTCACAAGTAAGTTAAATTAAGCCGGCACGCTATGAAAACTTCTAAATCGCTAAAAACCACTAATATTCAATTACTTAACTATAATATAAACGCAAGTATATAAAATTCAAAACTTTCCAAAAGTAAAATTAGCAATATGCAAAAGTAGATGCAATATCAGAGAGCTCAGGAAATGCGTCCGTTCAGTACAGAGTCTGGCTGACAATGTTCTACAGATCTACAGAAGCTAAGGCTAACAAAGACCCTAAGATCCACTCTAAGGTTAGCCCGAGAGAAAGGAAAGAGTAGGGGTTAAGAGAAGAGAAGAGAATAAGGGGTTAAGTAAGGAGCAACACCTATCACTCGTGGGTTAACATTCATTCAGAAAAAGAGGAAAAAAGACTCACCATCATCATCCGCCGGCCACTGCCGACAAGTCAGAAAAATAGTCGGAGAAATAGGAGAGGGGTGAAAGATGAAAAGAAGTAAAATAAGAACGCTTACAAACCATGCAAACACAGTCTTAACTCACTGTCATACCATGCAAACTACAAACATGCAAGAAAAGAGTTAGAGACATGCAAAGTAAGGAGATAAGAAAAAAAAAAGTAGGTAAAGTTAAACAAAAAGTGGGTTAGTTTACGCTACGAGCTACATCTACGTTCGTGTTAGTCTAATTTTTTTTTTTTTTTTAATAATTTTATTGCTGGCATCACACGCTGGCATGTCACAAGCTGGCATTCATCGTCAACAGACTCATCCTCGAGCACCACCACCAGAGCTCCTGTTGCTAACTTTGTTTTTTTAAATTAAACAACGTTAATACTTTAAAATGTCTGTCAAGACGGTTCTTAAACATATTAACGCTGGTAGAATGAACGACTGACGCGGGAAGATTATTCCATTTATCAATTACTTTAAACGTAAAGAAGTTTTTAGCGATATTAGTAATGAAACGTCTGCCACGCAACTTAAATCCGTTATTGCGAGTATTACTATTATCGAAAGTGAACAATTTGTCAAAATTTACGTTATCGATGTTATTAACGATTTTGAAAACTTCAATAAGCTCCCCCCTTAATCTCTAGTTTCGAGTGAATACAGGTCTAACTCTTAATCCTATCTTCATAAGGCTTATTGCGCAATGACGGAATAAGTTTCGTGGCACGACGCTGAACCCTTTCTAACCTATCAATATCCTCACGCAAGTACGGGCACCAAAACTGAACGCATATTCTAAATGAGGCCTGACTAGGGACTTGTAAAGGGGCAATATAATATCCTTCGATTTAAATTCGAAATTACGCGCTATGAAGCCTAACATCCTATTAGCTTTTGCGCAAGACTCCAGGCACTGGTTCCTAACCTTTAAATCCTTAGATACGCGTACGCCTAAATCTACTTCCTCGTCAACGCTCGCTAACTCCCTATCATCCATCGTGTACGCGTAATTATTGTTGCGAGAACCTATATGCAAAACTTTACATTTGTCTACGTTAAATTGCATCTGCCACTTATCTGTCCACTCCATAATCCTATTTACATCGTCTTGGATCCTATTTCTATCGTCCTCGTTAACAACCTTACCGCCTATTTTAGTATCGTCCGCGAATTTTGACACGTTACTAGTCAATCCTACATCTATGTCGTTAATGTAAATTACGAATAGCAATGGGCCTAACACTGAACCCTGTGGGACACCGCTACCTACATCTAACCACCCTGATTCACTACCATTAACTACGACCCTCTGTCTCCTAGCACGAAGCCATTCTTCTAACCAGTTAGCTACCTGACCGCGTATACCGTGCGCTTTACCTTCGCAATTAGTCTCCTATGCGGAACTGTATCGAACGCCTTTTTAAAATCTAAATAAATAACGTCAGCTGCTCTATGCCTATCGTATTCGCGCACTATTTCGTTATAAAATTCTAACAAATTAGTTAAACAAGACCTATGGCGTCGAAACCCATGCTGACTACTATTAATCAAATCTCTACTTTCTAAGTGATCGATAATACGATCCCTAACTACGGATTCCAAAAGTTTACCGACAATTGACGTTAAGCTAATGGGCCTATAATTGCTAGCTACTGCGCGGTCGCCTTTTTTAAAAATAGGCGTGACGTTAGCTAATTTGAAGTCTTCAGGAATAATCCCCGTTTCGAGTGACTGATTAAAAATCTTCGTTAAGGGGCCTACGATAACGTCTTTCAAATCTTTCAAATGTCTGGGATAAAAAGCGTCAGGGCCTGGAGCCTTGCTAACTTTTAGCCTATCGATATAATGCGCAATCTCAGCCTCGTAAACAGTTATTTCATCCAAAATAGTCTCGCTACTAAATGGAACGATATCGTCCACGTCGGGGACATTATTTACGTCTTCTACGGTAAAAACTGTCGCAAAAAAGTTATTGAAAATACCCGCCATCGCCTGAGCGTCAGAAGCCAAAGCGCCATTAACATCCACTAGAGGCCTATGTTATCTTTTACCGGCTTACGATTATTACGTATTCAAAAAACTTTTTTGGATTATGTTTACTATCCGCAGCTATAAGTATCTCTAAATTACGCTTGGCATTCCTAACTGATCTTTTAACCTGACGTCTAAGCTCGATATATCTATTAAAGTTAGCTGCCGTGCCATTGCGCTTACTAAGTCTATACGCTCTATTACGCTCGTTTATGAACTCGCCTATTTCCCTATCCACCACTTCGGCCTACCACGATTTCTACTAGCGCTTGGGCCTACGAGGAATAAACTCCCTTTCAATATTCCTAAAACTTTCTTTAAACGCCACCCAACGCAAATTTGTGTCATTACCCATAAATAAGTTATCCCAGTCCACTACTCTCATCCTATCCGCAAAACTATCAAAATTAGCCCTACGAAAATCAGGGACTTCCACTACATTTCTATCCTGAGTGTTTTCTATCAATAACTTAAACCTAAGAATTTGATGATCGCTACATCCTAAACTCTCGCCTACTTCTAAACCTTCGACTATATTCTCACCGTTCGTCATCACCAAATCTAAAATATTGTCACCGCGCGTTGGTTCGGTAACTATCTGTCGTAAAAAGTTATCGTCCATAAACTCAACCAATCTCAAACCCTCCTCATTACCCGTAAAATTCTCGTAATTAACATTAGGGCAGTTAAAATCTCCGACAATTATACTATTCCGATTGTCAATGAAATTACCAAGAAGTTGTTGTTTGGATGTGAGGCATGGATGGCGAATGCGAAGGAAAGGAAAAGGGTGGATGTATTGGAAATGAAATGCTTGAGGACGATATGTAGGGTGAGGCGGATTGATCATGTGAGAAACACGGTTATCCGTGAGAAGTGTGACAGTCGAAGGAATCTTGTGGAGAGAGCAGATGATGGGGTGTTAAAATGGTTTGGGTATATGGAGAGGATGAGTGAGGAGAGGACGATAAAGAGAATTTATGTGTCGGAGCCGGAGGGGAAAGGGAAAGGGGTAGACCGAGGAGGGGATGGAAGGATGGGGTGAGGGAGGCTTTGGGTCAGCGGGGCCTGGACGTCGGGGAGGATGAAAGATGCGAGCTAGATAAAAAAAAGTGGAGCGATGTGGGTATATGGGGGGCAACGGGCTGGCAATTTGCCGATTCATGGTGTATGAAGCGGTCTGGGTAAACCGTGGAGTAGTCTGCAAGGCTAGGCTGTGGATAATGTTGCCCTGAGGCAGGTGCATTATTGTCATGTCAGCTGATGAAGTAAATATGAGCGATTGAGGGGTTTCGTGCCTGTTGCTGACTGACCTCACTGTTTGAGTACAAATAAAAAAATATAAATATATATATATATATATATATATATATATATATATATATATATATATATATTATATATATATATATATAAATATAAATATATATATATATATATATATATATGTATATATATATATATAGAGATGATGATGATAGTGTCTGTTCGTTTATAAACACGTAAACACCTAGAGTAATCTACACCAGGTAAAATTTGGTGAAACAACCAAGGCAGGTTAAAGTAACACATCCACTTCTTGCAGTTTTTTCTTTCAAGTGAACTTGGAGGGAACCCTTTAAACGGCTAGGGAAATCTGCACCAAATATAGTATACATATTAAGGGACCACAAGGGAACGTTTTACTAACACTCTTCACTCTTAGTCCCACACCTTGGGGGAACTGAGAGGGAGCCCCCTAAACGCCTAGGGTAATCTGCACCTAATTTAGTATACACATTAAGGGAGAAGTTTTGGTAAAATTTTGGTAACACACTCGCCCCACCCAGTCTTCCCCTAGGTTGTGTTTCAGGGAGGAGGGATGCACCCTCACAGCTTGCATTCTCTTATATACTGTATATATATATATATATATATATGGGATTGAACTCAGAATGGTCTCCTGAGGTTTTTTCATAATACACACATACCGTGCATGAACAAGGAACTCTTCTGAGAAAATTAAATCCACTATAGTCCGAATAAGTAATGGTAAATGACAAACACTATAGTTCTTTCTTTTTCATGATGTTAGCCCGACGTGGGTAACGGGTCACTCGCAAAGAGGCCGAAAATATAGCTTCCCTCACTTTGGGACAGCATCTAGGGTACAGCTACACCTTGCCTACTATATTCAGAACCTCAATATAAGCAAAAGACTTGTTGCATTCACGTCGGATTGAATACTTTAAAGAAAAATGGATAACTATTGTATTTTTAGCCAAAAACCAAAACTTAAACCTGAACTGGCAAAATTGAGGTGTTCACTTTTCAAGGCACATAACATGTCCGTTTCATGATGGGATTGAACTCAGAATGGTCCCATGAGGTTTTTCATGATACACACAGACCGTGCATGGAACAAGGAACTCTTCTGGAAAATTAAATCCACTATAGTCCGAATAATTAATGGTAAATGACAAACACTACAGTGTTTTCTTTTTCATATATTAGCCCGACGTGGGCAACGAGTCACTCGCAAAGAGGCCCAAAAAACCTCAGGGGACCATTCTGAGTTCAATCCCATCAAGAAACGGACATGTTATGTGCCTTGAAAAGTGGACGCTCAATTTTGCCAGTTGAGGTTTAAATTTTGTTTTTTGACTAAAAATACAATAGTTACCCCTTATTCTTTGATGTATTCAATCCGACGTGAATACAACCAGTCTTTTGCTTATATTGAGGTTCTGAATATAGTAGGCTAGGCGTAAATGTAAACCCTAGCTCCTGTCCTAAAGCTGGATCCTATCTGCTTTGCAGAGAGCTGGTGAGGGAAGCTATATTTTTGGGGCCTCTTTCCGAGTGACCAGTTGCCCACGTCGGGCTAACATCAGGAAAAAGAAAAAACTATAGTGTTTGCCATTTACCATTACTTATTCGGACTATAGTGGATTTAATTTTTCCAGAAGAGTCCCTTGTTCCATGCACGGTCTGTCTGTATCTTATATATATATACAGGGCGTCCCCAAAAAATGTATACACACTTTAACAGCTGATAGCTCAATTGATGTTTCTTTCTTTCCAAGTTAAACCCATTAGAATTAATAATGGCAGTCAGACTAAGCTTTGAACAAAGGAAATTAATTCTAAAATGCTACTGGAAGTGTGAAAACGCAGTTGAAGTGCAAAGACAGTTTAGGAGGGAGTTTCAAACAGATCCACCAACGCGACTTACCATCACTCGAATTAGAGATAAGTTTGAAGCCGATGGAACTGTTCAGAATGTCCACAAGAAGCGTTCCGGAAGACCACGGACATCGACAAGCCCCACAAAGCAAGAAAGAGTACTGGAAACGTATCACCAAAGTCCAAGAAATTCTGTGCGGCAAGCAAGTCGTGAGGTAGGAATTTCAGAATCGTCTGTCCAACGCATTTTGAAGCGCTGTCAATGGAAAAGTTACATTCCAAGATTAGTCCATGCTATTAATGAACATGATGATCCGGACCGAAGAGTGGAGTATTGCGAGTGGTACTTGGCACGATGTGGATGTGGATTGGACGAAGGGGTTTCGTAGAATACCCTCCGCGTTCACCAGACCTCACACCACTAGACTTTTTTATGGGGATACTTAAAAGACAAAGTCTACGCTATAAAACCTGCAACAGTCGCTGAATTGAGAGCAGCCATTGAACGAGAATGAACACAAATACCAAACGAAATGTTTCGTGATGTTTGCGATTCCATTGCTTCGCGTTATCAGCAGTGCCTGGACCAGAACGGACGTCAGTTTGAAAACAGGCGTTGACAAAACAATTAAATAATGTCTGTAGATTCTATTACATTTTGAAAATGAAATGTATTTTAATAAACACTGCCTTTATAAGTATTTAAAGTGTGTATACATTTTTTTGGGACGCCCTGTATATATATATATATATATATATTATATATATATATATATATATATATATATATATATATATATATATATACACACACCTTACTTTACAACCTTATAAAGGTTCCGCACGATGATTTCTCATTTCGCGAAGGTCAAGCTTGTCGCCCTTCCTCTCGAGTTGGCCTGGTGAAGTAGTGAGTTGGTTTCTTGTGCTTTCCACCTCACATAGCCAGGTACGCCAGGCTCATCGGGGATTGTTCTGAGCCAGGCGTCTAATTTTCTTTTGAAGATGTCCACTGCAACTCCCTTCGTGTTTCTTAGGTCTTTGGGCAGCTGATTAAACAGTTTTGGTCCTCTCACAACAAAACTATTTTCTTTCAGGGTTCAGTATGTTCTCTTTCTCGCCTTCAATTTGGGAATACGACACACTCTACCGTTCCTACTTTCCACCGTTGTTTGGGGAGTTATAGGGTTCAGACTAAGGTTAGGGACTAGTTTCTCCATTATTTTCCAAGTGTAAATAATGGTGTATCTCTCTCTTCTCCTTTCCAGTGAATATAAGTCTAGTTCGCGTAACCTTTCCCAGTAATTTAGTTCTTTACACCCGTTGATCTTGGCTGTGAAGTGTCTCTGAATCCCTTCCAGCTGTCTAAAGCCTTCTTTTTTATATGGGGATGTTAGGACCGAGCAGTATTCCAATTTAGGTATGATCAGGGTTTTCAGTAGAGGAATCATTACCTTCCTTTCCCTTCGTTTAAAGTTTCTCAATATCTGTCCCGTTATTCTCTTTGCTCTGTTTACTGCTATCTTATTTTGTGTTTCAAATTATGCATCATCAGTCA
Source organism: Bathynomus jamesi (assembly GCA_023014485.1). Taxonomy (NCBI): domain Eukaryota; kingdom Metazoa; phylum Arthropoda; class Malacostraca; order Isopoda; family Cirolanidae; genus Bathynomus; species Bathynomus jamesi. The sequence continues at coordinate 449,281 of JAJOZX010002028.1, forward strand.
TTTAGGTCTTCGCTTTTTCGGTACCGTAACAGCTGAAATTTCTCAGTGTTAAACTTTATATTGTTGTCTTCCGTCCACTTGTAGATTCTGTTCATGTCGGTTTGTAGAGATCCTATATCTTCTGGATTTCTTAATTTTCTACTGATCTTTGTGTCATCCGCAAAGGATGTTACTGTGCTGTCTCTGTTAACGTCCTCATCTACATCAGTCAGAATGATTATGAAGATTAGTGGAGCTAAAACTGTTCCTTGTGGTACTGAGCTGAGGACCTCTGATTATGATGAAGATATTCCTTGTATTGTAACGACTTGCCGCCGCTCACTAAGTAAATTATATAGGGTCTGTCAAAAAAAAACTAAGCCAATTTGAAATCTCTATAAAATGCACAATTTGATAGAGATTTCAAATATTTTTTTAAACTTAATAAATAAAAGGCTCATAAATAATCTGTGATAATTTTATAACTTTATTTTAAATATTTTAGGAGTTATGCGGTTATTTCTACAGATTGCGAAAATTTCAGTTTTTCTCATTATGTAATATCTTCTTTTTTCTCTTTTTCAGAATTTGTTTAGATTTAAAAATTTTCGTGAATACCTCTAAATATGCCATTCTCACATGAAGGTAAAATAATTATAAAGCATTATAGAGTTGAAAAAGGTTAGAGTGCAAGGAAATTACTTTCTGAATTCGATTATAAAGGATGGACTAGATCAGGTTTAGATTACTTATTGAGAACTATCGATGAAACAGGAAGCATTGAAAGGAAGGTTGGTAGTGGGCGACCAAAATCCGTTAGAGTAGATGAAAATATTCAGAAAGTGGAGGAACGTATCCTTGGTCAAGAGGATTGACCTGGTAGCCACATGACACCTGCTCAAATATCAAAAGAACTAGAAATATCAGAATCAAGCGTAAGAAGGATTATTAAATCTGATCTGCAATTTAAACCATTTAAAAGGGTGCATGGACAAAGATTGTCAGAAGTAAACTGTCAGAAAAGAGCTGAGAAATCCAAACGTATTTTACGTATAATAACTGAAGATAAACTTTCCAAGACATTTTTTACGGCTAAAAACGTTTTACGGTAGAGCCACCAAGAAACTCACAGAATGACCGGGTTTATTCTGATGTTGCGAAGAAAAATGAAATCCAAGATGAAAGACTGTACGCAACAAGGAGTCACTTTTCTTCTAGCGTCATGGTTTCTGTTGGAGTGTCCAAGTTGGGAAAAACTTCAATATTTTTTATTGAGCCAGGAGTGAAAATTAATGCTCAATATTATTCAAATACCCTGCTTGAGAAAATGCTTCCAGAAATGAGAAACTTGGCTAGTCAAGGTTACTTTATTTTTCAACAAGATGGTGCAACATCACATACTGCCAAAACAACCATCGAATATTTGAAAAAGAATGTGCCTGAATTTTTGGAACCGAATAATTGGCCACCTAACAGCCCTGACCTAAACCCTGTAGACTACGGAATATGGGAAAACTTGGCAGAGAGAGTGTATAGGAACAGAATAAGGGATGTCAATCATTTGCGTGAGTTGATTATCGCAAAATGGGCAGAGCTCCCCCAAGAGCAAATAAATCGAGCAATAGACGAATTCAGACCAAGATTAAAAAAAGTGATAGAAATGCAAGGGAATCATATTGAACAGTTCTTTTAATTTTATTAAACTAAAAATTATCTACAGTATATCGTAAAAAAAAAATTTTTCAGGTTGAGTAGGAGAATCTCACTTTTTAGTTAATTATTAATAAAATTAACAATTCTGAAGGTATCGTCATAAAAATTTAAGGATAATAGGTGATTACCTATACTTTATTGTGTAAAAACTTCAACTTAATTAGATAAATGTTTTTGTTTTAATAAAGGTTTGAATTTGGCTTAGTTTTTTTGACAGACCCTCTATATCCATTTCCTTACTCTTCCTCTTATTCCCATATATTTCAATTTATGTATTATGATTCCATGGTAACACTTGTCCAACGTTTTATCAAAGTCTGCGTATAGTACATCATAGTTTTCATTACTTTCAAGTGCATCAACAATGTTGTTGTAGTGTTCTATTAGTTGTGATAGACATGATCTGCCTGACCGAAACCCATGTTGGTTATCATTGAATTTTTTCTGATTTTCCAAAAAGTCAGATTTTCCGTCTAACTATTCTTTCAAATATTTTAGTGAGATGAGATGTAAGCCACATTGGCCCATAGTTTTTTGCCTCGGATCGAACTCCTTTATATATTGGGACTATGTTCGCGCTCGTCAGCATGCCCGGTATTTCTCCCGTGTCTAGTGATCGTCTCCATATCCAGTATAGGGACTCAGCGATTGCATTCTTACAGTTTTTGATCAGTGTGGCATTCCATTTATCCGGTCCTGCCGCTGAGTGTGTTTTTAGTTTCCCTATGGCTTATGTAATATCATCCGTCGTAAAGTCGAAGTCCGTAATACTTTCCCTTTGTAGTTCTTCAAAGAACGCGTTTCTATCGCATATCAATTTGTCAGTTTTTGGGATACTGAAAGATGATTCGTACTGAGCTCTTCATATTTCAGATACTTCTGTCAGATCATCAGATAAAGCACTGTTCTCGTTTTTTAAAGGTCCGATAGTCGCATGGTTTTTTTTTTTTCGACTTTCGTTTTGCAAAATTATAGAAGTATTTTGAATTAGCCTTCATCGCTTCTATAGCGTCGTCTTCCTCTTTTTTGTATGCTTCTCAATTAGTTCCTGTATGACGTCATCGATACTTTGCAGTTTATCATTTAATATTTTTCTGATGTTGTTATCTTTACAGTTACTTAATTTTGCAGTCAATCTTTTTCTCTTTCGAAACAATGCCATCTTTTGCCTCTCAAACCTGCTTCTCTTTCCTCTTTGTTGTATTTTTGGGACATGTTTTTCCACAATTTCTAACGTCTTATCCTCTAAAGTCAATAGCATCTCCTCCATTGTCTTGGACTCGAAAATGGTTTTCCAGTCTATTACTTCCATGCTGGATGTAACATCTCAGTTTATAGCTTTGGAGTGAAAATTAAAAATTTCGAATTTGCTTCTTTCTATTGTGCGTGTTCTTTCCTTTCCTGTTACCTTTATATTAGTTGTTATTTCAATGATGTTGTGGTCCGATATCATAATTTTGGATATTTCTACATTAATTATCAATTAGATTGCTGTTGTTTGTGAATACCAAATCTAGGCAGTTGTTTTTTCTTGTGTTTTCTGTTATTTCTTGCGTTAACATAAATTCATCAGCTAGAGCTAGTAGCACTTTTACCTGCTCCTGGTCTTCTCGTGTGCCCTCCTTGCCCTGGTATATACATATATTTTTTCCTATCCTTTTATATTTCATGACTGGGAAATTAAAATCACCACAAAGAAAAATATTTGGGGCTGGAGAGTGTAGATCTTTTACCCAGTTTCTTACCTCTGAAATGAAATCTGAAAATTTTGAGGTTGGCTTCTTTGAGGGTTTGTACATTACAATTAGTACTTTTACCTGCTGGTCTTCTCGTGTGCCCCCCTTTTTCCTGGTATATACATATATTTTTTCCTCTCCTTTTATATTTCATGACTGAGAAATTAAAATCACCACAGAGAAAAATATTTGGGGCTGGAGAGTGTAGATCTTTTACCCAGTTTCTTACCTCTGAAATGGAATCTGAAAATTTTGAGGTTGGCTTGTTTCATGGTTTGTACATTACAATTAGTACCATATTTAATTTTTCAACTTTTGCTGCTACACATTCTACGTAGCTGTTTGAGGTACTTATAGTCATTTCTGCCATATGCCTTTCGCGTGTGTAAATAGCACATCCTCCTTTACGTCTCACTGTTCTGTCAGCTAGGAGGATGTTATAGTTGTCAATTTTATTTCTTTTTTGTCAATACAGGACTCACAATTTTCACAGTTCGCCTGGAAGTCCTTTAGATGAGTTTCCGTGAGGCACGCAAAATCTGCTCCGGCTTCTTGCATGAGTCCTTTCAGGTATAAAACTTTGTCCGGAGAATGGTTTAATTTAAGGCCCTGAATGTTGGCTAGGATTATTTTTATTTTTTCTCTATCGTTTTCGCATACAGGTGGTTCCGATTCGTTTTCCAATAGGGGTGCCGGTTTCGTTGCCCTGTGGTCCTCCGAGAATTTACCTCCTTTTATCTTTTATCTTTTGTGTGTGCCTTCTGTCCGGCTCTCGGATTCCTATATTTGTCAGCTGATTTTGTAATTGCTGGATAGTATTTAGCAGCTGAATTGTGTTGGCTGCGTCTAACAAATTGTACTCTTCTTTGATGTTCGTTTTTCCTGTTCACTCGTTGCGTTCCTTTGAGGGTGGTGGAAACGGCATTTTTTTCCGCATTTGCAATTCCCATGTCTTGCATAGGTGTTGCAGATCGTAAGATGGAGGAACTTGCATTTCTTATCAAATTTGCAGTATCCACTTGTGTAATGCTTGTTGCATAATGTGAGATGTGCATATATGCACAGCCCATCCCGATATCTGCAGTTCCCTTTCGCGTAGTATTTACATACGATATTTTATATGCTTCTACTTCTTGTTTTGTTATTATTTTCCAAGTTCTTAATTTTGGTATTATAATTATTTTTCTTTGGCTGTTTATTTTCTACGTTTTTAGTTATCATTTTTTTATCATTTCGCTCGTTGGACCGTTTGACTACTTCGCAACTTTTATTTATTTCTTTTCTTTCATTTCTTTCATCTATGTCTTCCTTCCGTATTATATTGTTTATATTGTTATTCGTTATTAAATTGTTGTTTGTTATTATGCTGTTATTCGTTATTTCGTCCTCTCTCTCATCCACCCGGTTTTTCGTTGGACATTTCCGACCCTTGTGTCCCCGTTATTTCAGTCTTTTTTGTAACATTCGAGTCTGCTATCTCCATTTCATTAAATACCGCGAATGAATTTACCGTCTGTGTACATTCGCCACACAGAAATTTGATCACCACGACGTGTTTCGCGTTCGAGACAAGAGTTATTTCCCTATCATCCCAATTCATGCGGATAAAGTCTTGTAGTCGTTAACAGAAATCACACCGAATCGCCGCGTTTTCCGTTGTTTCTAGATTACACAAATTGCAGAATAAGTGAGAATTTAGACCCATAGCCATGCTATTCCTTAATTAGCGTAAAAAGAAATACCCACACAGATTCTTTATTTATTTATTTTTATTTCTATTTCTTTTCTTTCGATGGTCGAAGGTTTTTCGAGGGTTTTCTGACCTTTGCGTTTTATGACCTTTTTCCTGCCTTGTTTCAAACTTTCTCGAATGCCAACCGTATTTCTTTTTAAATATGTACGTTAAAACTGGTGATAAATTGTGTAAGCTGTATTGGACTTCCTTAGTTTTAATAAATTTCACTTTATATATTATATGCACGGATTCACTAATACTTTATACACTTTCGGGTGTAAAAAGAATAAACCGCCGAGTAGTTTATTCCCTTCTTATTTGGGTGTTAATACAGAGAGAAACACAGCACGACCATTCACCACAAGGTACAAGGAATATATATATATATATATACACATATGTGGCTGATCCGTGAATTCTGGGGCGTGTCAGATATAACATACCCAATCCGTAGATTTCTTCCAGAATCGTAGAGAGAGAGAAACGCTTTGTTTGGAAAATAAATCTTGTTTTTCTGGGGCGCCGATTAGATGGGTGTGGAAAGAGAAATTTGAAGGTATAGTAACACCCACCTGCGCTAATATATATATATATATATATATATATATATATAATATATATATTAGCGCAGGTGGGTGTTATTATACCACCAAATTTCTCTTTCCCCACCCATCTAATCGGCGCCCCAGAAATACAAGATTTATTTTCCAAACAAAGCGTTTCTCTCTCTCTCTCTCTACGATTCTGGAAGAAATCTACGGATTGAGTATGTTATATCTGACACGCCCCAGAATTCACGGATCAACCATATATATATACACACACACACACATCTATATATATATATATATATATATATATATATATATATATATATTTTATATATATATATATGAGGGAAATATAATCGCCATAAACCTGGAAAATAGTTTTTAAAAAAATTAACTGGCCGTGACGGAGAGGGCTGATGCATCATAAACATCTGGTTTATGGCATTACCTGGAATATATATATATATATATATATATATATATATATATATATATATTGGGGATCTACCAACATTGGAAATTAAAATTGGAAATCGGAACAGATCGCATCGCTTTAAACTTTATGGTATCCAGAGATCGTTCAAGATAAATATCCATTTATTGCCTCAACTGTGAGAATATATATATATAATTATATATAATATATATATATATATATATATATATATATGACTTACTTGACTTATGTCCCATCTGGAAGTCTCCAGGTTGGATCCCGTCTCATGCGTCGATCCTTTTCCCACTCGCTCCTGTCTCTGGCCAAATCCACTCGCTCTCGCCAGCTTAACTCACTGCTCTCTCTCTCCACCGTCTTCAACCATGTTGTTCTAGGTCGTCCTCTTGGTCGTGTTCCGTGAGTTCTTGCATACAATAGTCTTCTTGGCAGCCTTCCTCTCTCCATACGTTCGACATGACCAAACCATCTTCTTTGTGTGTCATTGGTTCTCTCGACTATGGTGACATTCATATCTGTTATGTTTCTGACGTGTTCATTTGTTAATCTGTCATACCATCTTATGTTACTGATTCGTCTCAAACAGTACATTTTGAACGCAAGTAGCTTTTTCTTCTCTTCTGTTTTAATACCCAACTCTCTGCCCCATAAACTGCTGTTGGTAATACTCTTGCTTTGTATAGTCTCACTTTCAAACTTTGAGATATCTTTCTGTCTTTCCATACCTTCGAGAGTCTATTCATTGCTACATGTCCAAGCTTCAATCTTTCTTGCACTGTACGATATGTCTCTCTATCTTGTGTAAACCAAACTCCCAGGTATTTGAACTCTTCAACCTGTTCTATTCTTCCTGTTGTGTTATTCACCTCGACATCTCTTTTGTTTTATTTACATTTATTTTTAGATTGTACTTTATACACTCTACTTCCAATAGACTAGTCATTCGTTGTAGTTCATCTACGGATTCGGCCATCAGCACAATGTCGTCTGCGTACCGGAGATTATTAATAGTTTCTCCTCCAAGTTTCGGACCCCCCTCAAAGTCGCCCAATGCTTCGCTCATCACCATTTCTAAGAACAAGTTAAAGAGATGCAGTGACAGCGGGCATCCTTGGATAACTCCACTATCAGTCGAGAAACTCTCCGTCGTTATTGTTCCCTTTTTGACTCTAGCACTTGTGTTTCCGTACACTCTCCCTATAGTGTCGACTATCGACTCCTCGAATCCATATCGTCTCAACACCTGTATCATACCATTTCTCCATACCGAATCAAATGCTTGTTTGAAATCAATGAAAACACAATACAGGTCTTTACCATGTTCCCATATTTTCTCCAAAACTTGGCTAAAACTAAATATTGGTTATAGTCCCGGTCGAAATCCAGCTTGCTCTTCACCCAACACCCTCTCTTTTCTCATGTGCATTCTATTTTGTATCACTTTCACCAATATCTTATATGCATGTGGTAGTAGGCTAATTGGTCTGTGATTACTACATAACGATGTGTCACCTTTCTTGTGGATTGGTACAATTATGCTTTGTTCTCAGTCCTCTGGTATGGCTTCTCCATTCATTATGCGTTGATTTAATCCATTAAGCCATTTTGCAACTGGTTTCTCTCCTGCCTTTAGTAATTCAGCTGTGATAGCATCGACACCGGGTGCTTTTTCGTTTGGTAATGACGCTATCTGTTTTTCTGTTTCATCTATCACTATTTCAGGCGTTTCATCTCTGTCAGCCTCCGTCATCAATTCTGGGTATAATCTTCCGTCAATTTGAGTGTTATTCCCAGATAGCACTCCTTGGTAGTATTCTCTCCATATTTTCTCCACTTCTGTAGGTAGAGATGTTTTCTGTCCTACTTCATTCTTAACTATATTTGTTTGAGGATTCCATACCCGTGTCAGATCTTTTACAGCTTTATACAGCTGATTTGAATGTCCAGTTCTGTAGCTAGATTCACATCTTTCACATAATTGTTCGATCCACATCCGTTTACCTTCTCTGCATTCCGACTCCACTTCTCTGCATATTCTTCTATAACTGTTTTGATTTTCGTGAGTTGGTGATATTTTCTTCCTCTTTTTTGCCTGTCTTCTCTCATCGCATTTTTGCAGTATCTCTGGTGTCATCCATTGCTGTTTCACTCTGCTTCTCTTCCCGAACAAGTTCTCCGCTTCTTCTTTGAGTATATCTCTAGATATCTGTGGCTAGTTCCTCTGAAAAATAGATCGCCATAAACCTGGAAAATAGTTCTTATAAAAATTAACTGGCCGTGACGGGGAGATCGTATCGGTTTAAAATTTATGGTCAAAGTTTATTACCTGTGATAATATATATATATTAATATATACAGTATATATTATATATATATATTATATATATATATATATATATATATGTGGTGTGTGTGTGTGTGTGTGTGTGTGTGTGTGTGTGTGTGTGTGTGCGGCCAAAAGTATTCCGCCCTACAACTTTAGAATGAGACATGCGATTGTGTACGCTTCTTGTACTAATTAGTAATTTTTTATAGTTTTCAGAATTTTGTAGAACTTTTTTCCGGAACTGTACATATATACGCTTTCCTTTGGCTAACCTCTCGTTAGCTTCCTCCCGAACTGATTCTGACGAAGGTCAAGCTTGTCACTCCACCTTAGACCTACTGTTTAACGAGGAACTCAGCAGTCCCAGCGTCTTAACCACTAGGATACCCAGGGTTCCCATTTATCTACCAACCATTTTGTGAAAGGATGAACGACTGCTGCGCACCGTTGCCGTCACCGGGTCTCGAACCCGGTGCATATAGTTGTGTGTGTAATAATAGGGGATTTATGGGTGTATAGTCGGGAGTGTACGTGCGTTTGTGTGCGTTTCTTGGCTGTCCAAAGGTTGTGTACACTGTGCCAACTGGCTGATAATGCCTGGAGGCACTGGCTTCTACGCCAACTGGCAAACTACGATCTAATAAGACAGCGGGCGCTCGGATGAACTCTCAATATGCACTTGGCAGGAGCCAGGCGAACACTCCTCTCTCCTTCACCTTTCTCTCTTAGGTTAGGTATACCCCTTTGGGGGGTGAGGCCCTCCCACCTCTCCCCCAAAGAGGTAAGGTTGGCTCCCACCAGCTTGCAGGGGGAGTTCCCTCCCCTTCCCCTGTCTTTTTTTGGCAACCTGGGGTTGGTACTGGGGGGGGAGGGGTTGGCACTGGCACTCATTGCAACATTGCATCATTGCATTGTAATCTAACATTTTGCGGTTATACTACTTGTCCCTAACCTTAGAAATGAAATAGAAACAAATTGGAATGAGAGAAGAGGCAGATTTTGTACTGTCCCATCTGCGGTGGGACAAGGGGCCATGAAAACGAGGATGGAAAATACTCTCAGAATACGAGGCCCGAAGCTCTTCAATGCTCTACCAAAAGAAATGAGGAATCTCAAGCACACCGACCTGAATAACTTCAAGAACCATCTGGACAGATTCCTGTGCAAAGTCCCAGACCAGCCCCAAAACAGCCAAACCAAGCTTTCGTACTATATATATATATACAGGGCGTCCCAAAAAAATGTATACACACTTTAACAGCTGATAGCTCAATTGATGTTTCTTTCTTTCCAAGTTAAACCCATTAGAATTAATAATGACAGTCAGACTAAGCTTTGAACAAAGGAAATTCATTCTAAAATGCTACTGGAAGTGTGAAAACGCAGTTGAAGTGCAAAGACAGTTTAGGAGGGAGTTTCAAACAGATCCACCAACGCGACTTACCATCACTCGAATTAGAGATAAGTTTGAAGCCGATGGAACTGTTCAGAATGTCCACAAGAAGCGTTCCGGAAGACCACGGACATCGACAAGCCCCACAAAGCAAGAAAGAGTACTGGAAACGTATCACCAAAGTCCAAGAAAATCTGTGCTGCAAGCGAGTCGTGAGGTAGGAATTTCAGAATCGTCTGTCCAACGCATTTTGAAGCGCTGTCAATGGAAAAGTTACATTCCAAGATTAGTCCATGCTATTAATGAAGATGATCCGGACCGAAGAGTGGAGTATTGCGAGTGGTACTTGGCACGATGTGGATGTGGATTGGACGAAGGGGTTTCGTAGAATACCCTCCGCGTTCACCAGACCTCACACCACTAGACTTTTTTTATGGGGATACTTAAAAGACAAAGTCTACGCTATAAAACCTGCAACAGTCGCTGAATTGAGAGCAGCCATTGAACGAGAATGCACACAAATACCAAACGAAATGTTTCGTGATGTTTGCGATTCCATTGCTTCGCGTTATCAGCAGTGCCTGGACCAGAACGGACGTCAGTTTGAAAACAGGCGTTGACAAAACAATTAAATAATGTCTGAAGATTCTATTACATTTTGAAAATGAAATGTATTTTAATAAACACTGCCTTTATAAGTATTTAAAGTGTGTATACATTTTTTTGGGACGCCCTGTATATACAGCGTGTCCCAAAGAAATGTATACCCACTTTGTTCGATAATACCAGCTATGAGGATAATAAATATATTACTGTTTATATGTTTTTTAATAAAGAATTTTCTCCTGGATCTAAATATGTAATTATATTTATTAAAAATTGAAGAACAAAACGTTACAGATGTTTAAATTAGAATTATTATTTTCGAGACTTCATGTGCGATATTTTCTAATATTTTTTTTTATGGCCTGGCCTGCCTTTTAACCGACTGTTTTGAGATACTTATGTTTAGTGCCCAGCTTAGCCTAGCCATTTCGTTGAGTTCTAATTAGGCAAGACTACAGTTTTGCTCTAACCTTATCTAACATCTTATAACTCTGCGACGTTTGTTCTTTTCTAACGACAATTTGAACATCTTAGATAAAATGTCATTTAACCATGGAATTTGTAAATTTTTTGAATTAATTAATAATTACAACATTTATGCTTCAATATCAACACTAAACATAAGTATCTCAAAACAGTCGGTTAAAATATTAGAAAATATCGCACATGAAGTCTCGAAAATAATAATTATAATTTAAACATCTGTAACCTTTTTGTTTTTCAATTTTTAATAAAAATAATTACATATTTAGATTCAGGAGAAAATTCTTTATTAAGAAACATATAAAAAGTAATATATTTATTATCCTCATAGCTGGTATTATCGAACAAAGTGGGTATACATTTCTTTGGGACACGCTGTGCATATATATATATATGATGAATAAAACCACGAAGGAAAGGAAACACAGAATGGTGCTCAAGCGCTTTCGTCTAATGTTCCTGAGGATGTCATTAGACGAAAGCGCTTGAGCACCATTCTGTGTTTCCTTTCCTTCGTGGTTTTATTTATCATAAATTTTTTTCACGTGTTACTTTCGTGAAATAATTTTCATATATATATATGATAGCATTAAACCTGCTTGGTGTATGTATTAGGGTGACCCCAAAAAATTAAAGTTGAAAATATCTTTCTCCAAAAGGCCATCCGTGTTCCATATCAAAATGTAAGAACTCATGCCAAAAATTGGACAGATCATACAATATTTAGAGGTCGCGACCAGTTCCTATGTTTTTAGGATTTGAAACAAAAATACAATATCAAAATTTATTTCAAAATTTAAAGTCAACAGCACAGAGCACATGTTATGCAAAAATATACTAGAACTCATATGTCATAGCAGTTAATACGACTGCACTAAATCCTTGTATATCAAACAAACAACGTCACACCCGTTACTTTCTCTTCGTCAAAGCCAACTTCGTCGGAACTGGCAATCTTTTTCGGTGGCTGGCGACGAGTCGCAGTAGGTATTGTTTCTGGGTCTCGTCTTTCGTCAGCGCGGTATTGTAGGACTGAATAAGATCGACTCCTCTTTCGGCACAGTCGTTGACGACCTTGAGGAGCCTGCACTTAGCCTTAAGTAACTGGTAAATGAAGTCTGTCAGCCAGAGGGAGGGAGGTTTTTTCAAGAATGTCTTGGCTTCATCTTGTCCTTTCATGGAGAGTATATCGAATATCTTCAAAGACCGGCTCGTGATGTACGACGCCAATGAAGAACGATGATCGAACACAGTCCCGTCCAGACGTCTCAAGAGTTTTTGGTTTGAGGGACGTAAGAAGTTGTCAACCATAGCTGCTTTGGTGATCTCGTCGACGCGATCGTCGAAAAGGGCGAGAGGCGCGAGGTGCTCAGAGAAGTACCACAAATGGCGATAGAAGGCCTTAACAGCCGCCTCCCTGATGGCACGGTCAGGATATTCATGGAGGAGAGCAATTAGGATTAAGTCGTTGAGGGGGGGGCCCTCTCTGGGAGAGGGCCTCGTGCCAGTAGCGAGCGTAAATAAGAGAAACGAAGAGGCAAATCTTTGTGACCCCAGCTGTCTCTTGGGCCGTCAACTTAATCTGGCTCCTGAAAAGGAAGATCTTCAGCGAGTATATTGCCATAGCCATCCACCGCGCGTTGTGCATAGCGCTTGGCGCAAGAAAGGACGGTTCTCCGTCGGAGGATCCCCCTAGAAATATATGACAGAGCTGAAGGAACTCTCCATAGTCATCCCGTGGGAGTTGGCTCTTGACTGCCTCCGAGTAAAATGACATCATCTCCTCTCGTAGGCCATTCGGCATGCCAACGAAGAGCTCGTCTCCAGCAGAACGGAAATCAACTATATTAATATCAGGCCAGGTCTTCTGGAAGCGTTTGAAGATTCCACTTCAGGCCCACCGGTTGGTGTCAGGGCGAAAGAAAATACGGCCGACAACATTACCTCGAACACGTGATGAGGGCACGCAATCCAGATGAGCTCCTTGTCCAGAGCCTTCTCAATTAGGGTGCACGCACCCATATTCAGCCCAGTATTGGTTGCCGTCGTGTCGAAGACTAGTCCCTGGATCATGGGTTTGAGGTTCCATTTCTCCAGCGTTTGGACACATGCATTGCACTGCTCCTCTCCCGTGCCGCGGCCGATCTTAGGGACGGCAAGAAGTTGCTGTTTCACCACCAGTCACCAAGATGGCGACGCGATCCACAAGCTTTTTATTGCCGGCGATATCTGGAAGCAGTTTACCGTCCCACTGGAGAAGCAGTGGGCTGTCCGGCGAGAAAACAGCCTGTTGAGCAGTTGCTACTGCCTCACGAGTGGTGACCCGCGCTCGCTGAATGGTGTTCCGGGATAGCGCCACAGACTCCAGGCCATGACCGAGCGCTTGCGTGACGGCTCCTACGACGAACATGGCAGCGCGGTCAGGGAGTTTCACTCGGTCGAGCGCGGCGGCTACTTCCTTGGTCACAATGGTTTGCTTCGATTTCTTATTCCTTGGCTGATCTTGACTGGATGGTGACGGAGCTTGGAAATCATCTTCGGACTCCGTCGATGTGGAGGAGCTACAGATGTTAGCAATGGCGGAACTAGACGGAACAGCCGTATTCGCCTGTTGGGCGCTGAACATGCTTTTTTCCTTTCGAACACTGGCCTGATCACTCCTGAGGCGCTTGCGAGTCTCCTTGTTCGTCAAGGTCTTGTCGATCCCGGACATACTCGCGCTCGAGGGATCCTGCTGTTGCATCCGCAGGAACTGTTTGTCTTCTTCGTCCGTCATAATATTGAGGGCGTCTTTTCGTGAGATGTCAAATAGTTTGGTGAGATTCTCCTTGAATTTTCTTTCCTTGATTCGGCACCCGTCTTTCGGTTTCAATCGGATTTTCTTCAACCCACAATATTCTTCATAGAGCTTCCGAAGCTTGCGCACGTCGGAGTCCACCCGCTGGGTCGGAATTCGTGCCTTGTCCCAGATTGTCAGCGCTCTGCCTATGGTGGCCATTAGCACTGTCGCCGATTGTGGATCCCTTCTGGTGGTGAAACATAAAGTTCCTGAGAATAGCCCCGTTTGTTGGCAGGCCAGATCCCAAGATGTCCGGGTCCGGCTTACCCAGGAGCCAAACTTTCGGACTGCTCTTTGTCGATGTCATGGTCTTGGCCTGTGGAATGGAAGATAAAATGGAAATTAGAGCTAAAGAACCTATACATATGTTTTATGTAGAATATAAAACAAACAATTTTAACAATTTTAATAAACTTTTATAAATTTTAAATTTTTTTTAATTTTCAACAATTTTAATAAGCAATTCATTGTTCCAAATTGCTTATCAAGGTCAGTGCAGTAAATGAATGACAGAAAAACTAAGCATAGTGTCCGCCACTGGTGAAAAGTTTAAATTGCCTTATTGGTGTGATTCACTGCGCGGCGTAACCCAGATGGCAGGAACACAACAAAAACACGTCTACACCTGCCGAGACTTGGCGACCAACTGAGCTAGTGGGAAGAGTGCATTGCTATCATATCATATAGTGATTCTTTGGATATAGGTTTACAGTCTACAGTGGCGTTGCTCGGCAAATATTTATTGTAGAACATAATGGTGACCCAAAATTACTGAATTATGGAATTTAGATATTTTAACCTTGAGGTCGCGACCTCTAAATATATAATTTTTAACATCCGAATCCGCATCCGCACTTCTGACTGCGGATGTTATGCGGATATTACCTCTAATAAATTATGCAATTTACAGTTAAATTAGCTTAAAAGTAGCTTACAAGGCCCAGTCATGCACATTTCATGTAAAGTATTAATTATTATTAATGAACAAACAAATATATAAACCTCAAAATATAAATACCTGGTAACACAGAAAATTGAATGAAACTTGTTTCATTGAATTTTCTGTGGCTGAAACTCTTGAGAAAGTTTTTATTTTTATCATATTGAAAACATTAATATTAATTTTAATTCTTATGCATTGCCTGCCATAATAGTAATATCACGAAATTTGAAAAATTATGTCATATATTCATAATTCTATATTATATTGATAGATTAACCTCTTAACGGCCAAGGTTTTTGTAGGGTTAAGTTATGAATGCGTGTATTGGAAACGGTACAAATTTGACCCAGTGGTCCAAAAGTGGTTAACTAAATATCCGCATCCGCATCCGCATCGGCGGATATTGAAATTAAAGATCTGCATCCACAGATGTTGAAAAACTGACATCCGGTCCACCACTAATATATATATACATATATGGAATTGAACTCAGAATGGTTCCCTGAGGTTTTTTAGCTCCTACTGATGTACAAGTTCACTACCGCGTATTTTATCATAGTAATCAATTTTGTAATCAACAGTTTAAAATATGTGAATTTTATTGAACACCTCTAATTTCATAATCTATTCTTTTTATATTTTTCTTTTGTTAAGCATCATTTATTTTGTACTATATATAAAATAAATCATTTGATTTAAAATTATGCAACATTTTGTAAACTTTATATTGCATTTATTATTATTTTTGCTATTATTGTTATTTTTTGTTGTCACTTACTATTACTTGCCACTTTCACTATTTTTTATGTGATAAACAAACTAAATGCCATTAATTTTTCTTAAAAATCCTCCATGCTTCCATAATCAGATGAGAGTACTGTGAATATATTAAAGCCATAACAAATATCTGAAAGTTGTAAAACTCTGTCACTTGTATTCTTTTCTGAATAAAGTTTTGAATCTTAAAACAATAACGATACCGCTGCAAATAGACTATAACCTATAGTTTGGGGAGAACCAGGAGATATTCAAACGGTAAGGGTAAAATGTTTTACTAGGCTATAGTCTTTTAGGAAAGTTAATCTTGACTAAGCCTCTTTAAGGATGTAGTCTGTCCGAAACAATATGGCTGAGCCCTCAAACACTCATGCTGCGTTTGCAGCTGGGACAGAAAATCAAGATCGTTCATTTGTTTCATGTGACAGATTCTGTGACGCAGATGCAGAGGAACTTTTGCAGAGAATAGAGACAAGGCCGCCTGCAGCCTGACAGGCCATTATAGGCACTACCAAAGTACAAAATATATAACTCTCAGTTATGATTAATATCTCCCACTAACTTCTTGTTTTTGCTACGTAAATTTTGCAGGGTATCATAAGCACTACTATGTAATTCAGATATTGAAAACAACGTTAAATACGATAACACATTTTATTCCTGCTTCACTCAAACTCAGTATATTGCATCACATATATAAGTTGGCTGTAAATGTAATAAAGCACTAAGGAATAATTTAAACTAATAATTACTATAAAGCTGCTAGCAGACGATTTATTTACACAATCCATTCATTATTATAGTTTATTAAATATCAACTATAGACACGTGCCTAGTGTACCTACAGTATATTTGTGGGCGTCCTTGTACGGTAGCAGAGATCCACTCAACAGAAAGACAATATCAGGAATTGTTAGAAAATTTCAAACAAAACGAAATGTAAGTAATCAATATAAGGGTAACAGTGGAAGGCGAGAATCCACAAGAATTGTGCAACACGTAAATATGGTTCATGAAATTATTGCGCGCAGTCTGCAAAAATCAATTCGACATTTGTCAGAAGTAGGTATTTCACGAACATCTGTGCATCGTATACATTTTCCCTACAAAATTCATTCACAAGCTTCACTGACTACTGCTCAAAAACGAATGGAATTCGCAATATGGATGTTAGCAAAGCGAGAAGAAGATCGTGAGTTTTTGAAACACATCTACTTTATTGACAAGTGTTATGCACATCTGTCCAGGGAGATTAACAAACAAAATTTCGTTTCTGGGGAAGTAATGCTGGCGCTCCAATAAAGCTACCACATAATGTTGCTAAACTCAACATTTGGGTCGCTGTTGGGTGGTATGGTGCAGTAGGTCAATACTTCTTTGAAAATGAAACTGGAAAAGCAGTACCGGTAACGCAAAATTCATATCATCAGATGCTACATGATTTCTCCTTACCAGAGCTATTTAGTTTGTCCCGTAAAAGAAACAAGTGCATTATCCCAAATCCACAGTGGTTTCAGCAAGCACTTTCACACAATGCTTGCGAAACTTGCAACTTCTCCTTTCATGAGACAGTGGAATGGCTCCCATACTCATCTTACTTCACACCCCCTGACATTTTATGTGGGGTCACATAAAAGACAGGATCTATGGTAAGACAATTGAAGACCTAAAGACCAAAGTCTATGAGGTAATCAACATCCCAGCTGAGCTGTTTCTAAAAATTATACCACACATTTGTGTCAGGTTGATTATTGGGTTACAGTCTACCTGCACATCCCCAAAAAGTGCCAAGAAAAAGATTGGATGTCATTTTATGTTAATGCTTGGCATCCATGCTAAAAATTTTCCTTTGGGTATATCAAACATCACTAGGGTGGATGTCCCGCATACATTTTTATTTAAGGTCAAAGGTTAATGGGTGCATGTTTTAATTATAATTTTGAGTAATCTCGCTTATTCTATCATACTTATATATGTTCTCAAGTGAAGGTTTTCCATTAGTTTTACAAATATATGCATGAATTCTATTTCTGAGTGGAGAAACAATAAGTATCTTGAATTGTGGTGACCTAAACATGTATAATCAAAAGTCGAATAGGTGGGACATTTTTAATGAGTTTTTCTTTCGTTTCAGAGAGTGAATAAGTGAAATCGGAAGATGGAGGTTGACCAGTAGTTCTCTTGAAAATGAAATCTACTTCTCTTATTACATCCCATAAACTGTGCATAATATGCCAAAACTCAAGTAAGGAACCATTAAGAAGTGCAACAAAAGATGGAAAGTTACGGGTAAAGGAATATGTACAGAAACGAAGGAAATTTAGAGACCCTTCCACTATAACACTGTTGGACAGACTGGATGCAATACCTGAAAGTGAATGGAATGGTGACCAAATAAAATGGCATAAGGCTTGTTACAGTTCT
The DNA here is from genome assembly GCA_023014485.1 of Bathynomus jamesi. Taxonomy (NCBI): domain Eukaryota; kingdom Metazoa; phylum Arthropoda; class Malacostraca; order Isopoda; family Cirolanidae; genus Bathynomus; species Bathynomus jamesi. The sequence continues at coordinate 467,240 of JAJOZX010002028.1, forward strand.
TTCAAATCAGCGAATCACCTAAATCGCCTTCAAAAGAAGTTTGAAGAATCTTCTAATGTCCCGTGAATTCCTCACAAACAACTCGTCGACAAACATCCATTAGGAAGAGTTCATGTTCTGTCAGAAGGATGAAAAACAAAGTGTTCACAATGTTGAAACATTTTAAATCTGGATAGATATTAACTTACTGTACTCAACTTTGGACCCTGTTATGAGGTTGCCACCATCTCAGATGCCTCTTTCAGTTTGAGCGTAAGATGAGAAAGCTTTCTAGTCCTGGGGCAACAAGTAAGAACTATGCCATGATATAACTGTGCACAAGTCTTGCAAATGGCTTAGCGCGTGGTCACAGTTATGATATGGGTAACGTCTGGATGAAATATTTTAGATCATAGGGAATGACAGAATGAATCAGAAATACCACAGACATATTTGTCCAGAAGGCAAACATTTCATGAAGACATTAGGAAGATTCTTGGTCACAAAGCTAATTTTGTACGTCCTTTGAACCCTAACGCACCCCTGATTATGTATCCTGGGGACAAATCTGAGTTTGTTATTTCAAATACATCAACAAAGGCTACGAAAAGGGAAAAGTTTGCTGCTTCAGATGCAGTCTTCAGAAGATTTTTCTAAAAAAGATATAGTACTTCATCAGTCTCCAGATACCAGCTTGTTCAGGAAATGGTCCGCGTTGCTATTAAATTAAGGGCAGATCTTCAATATACTTCGGGACATTCTGAACATTGGAAAGGCTTAGATCAAAAGCACACAAGGTTCCTTAGGATTCTCTTTGAAGGTATATCCCTTTTAGAGGAAACAGAAGAAGACTTCGAAAACAATGATATAAAGAGAAGAGAATGCAGCATCGCACAGGATGGTCTATATATAGCTTTTCAAACAGCACTAAACGTCCAATATAATTTGTAATTTGTTTCATGCACCCAACCATGTTAATGGAATTGAGACTATTCGTAGTTTTGATAACGCTATTCCCACCAGCCAACCATGTTAATGGAATTGAGACTATTCGTAGGTTTGATAACGCTATTCCCAACAGTATTCTAGACAAATATGTACAGAATAGATACATGTATGTTCCAGATAACAGTTGCTGGTCCTTTGATGATCCCTTTCTCTCGCAACAATATAAATGTCTTGGAAGCAACCATGGATGGAGAGAACACATTCCATTGCATGCAGATGATGTCTTGGCAGCGTAGATCTGGCAACCAGCTCACAGATGAAACCGCACCCGGCGTTGATAAAAACAGGAAGCTCGACCATGAGGTTTTGAAGCGTTTCCATGAACTTGACAAGGCTAAATTACTAGCCAACAGCAAACCAACACCTGTATTCCCAGATAGTACAAACTTTGACATGGAAAGCTGGTTGAGCGAAGAAACACAGATGAATCAAGTTTCGACAGTTAATATGTTATGAGTAGTAGCCAAACAATCTGATACTTATGACCAGAAGGTTTCATTGTTGGGTGCATACCAGAAAGCCTGCTGTTCCTCTAACTCACATTTAACGACAGCTGGAATGCTTCCAGTTCTACAATCTCTTGCAGATGATTATAACAGTATAACACAATGAATACTGTGATAAATCGCCCGTTTCTATAATCAGACACCTTGGCCAGCACTATACAGTTATTATAGCAGATCAACCATTGTTTAGCAAGTGAAAGAAGCTAGTTTGGGCAAACCAAGAAAAGTAAGGAACTGCTATATTCCGTATGGGAGGTCTACGTGTATGCTTCAACTTCCTGAAGGCAGTCATTTTTCATCCTCTTCAACACAATTTTTTATATTTTAACCGTACTTAGTATTAGTATATATCAGCATCATACTGCCAGATTAGGGGAAGGTGGGGGAATGGCACGCGGTTAAGAATAAACTTTAATATCCGCTTTGGTATTGAAGATATTTTTTGAAGATATTTGAAAATTTTTGAAAATGTTTGTATTTTCTCTGCTTGGGCTTTTTTTTGTAAGTCACTCATTTTTTGAGATTAGTTACCAATAAATGGTAAAGTATATAAAACCAAAAATTGAGGTATGAGTGGTATTCTCCAACGCGTGGGGTAGTACGGTTTTACGTGCGGGTCAATAACGCGCATACTGGATTATCCGAAGAACTTTGCAAAACCTTTTATTATCTTGCAATTCATACTCAACCATGAGTAATTCAAATAAAAGCATAGATTAAACGTCACATCAGACTAAAATAAATAAAAACAAAGATTAGAAAATTAGCACTGAACCTCGGCTTCATTAAAGGCGCCAATCCCATTGATGCTGGTGCCCTTTGGTCTTCTCAAACTGATCTGAAGGTTCCTTTTCAAAAATAACTTCAACCAGTCTTTTCCGGGTTGCTTGGACTCCTTCTTGAAGTTGTGTTTGATGTTGTTATTTTCGACAAATTCATAAGCCAAATGTTGGAGGTCAACAGGTGTCAAGCCAAAAAATATATTAATCAATTTAAGAACATGGTCAGCCAATTCTTGCCCTTGCGCCTTAGTAAATATCGGCATTCGTCTCAACTTAGCAGCATTTAAAGTACTACCTTTCAATCTGTTGCATAAAGTTGACTCAGGAATACTAAAAGCCCTCTCGACTTCACGTTTAGGTCGCCCTGTTTCAATGGCGCGTATTACTGTCAGTAGCTGCTTTGCGGTATTCCCCTAAAGAACATGGACTCTGTTCGTCGGACACTAGAAAATAAAACAATCAGCAAAGTAAATCTATTAATGCATAAAATAATCTTCAAGCACTACAATATCAAACACTATGAAGAAAAACACAAAATCACCAGACCAGTGTACTCACCTGTTACCATACACACACAAGTGAAATCGTGCCAATCACAGATTCTCAACATTTTCATTTATGAAGGTTGGTGTCACAACCTATCACAGCCTGATTCACGCTGCCCATTATCGAAAAACACATGTACGGGGAATTACCTGCTGCGCGCCATCCCTCCACCTTCCTCTAATAGATTTTTCATGTAAGACTGCACTCGTTTGAGCTTTGACTTTAAAATTATCTTAAATAAAAAATACATGCGGGGCATCCACCCTAGTGTTGTTTGTCATACTTCAAGGAACATTTATTGCATGGATACCGAGCACGAACAAAATATGCCATCATATACCATCATATGCCGATCTAGCAAGAAGACTATTAGAAAAAATGCCAATTACACTGAACATTTTGTTTAATTAAGGTTAATAAATTCCAATGTTTTACGTACAATATGTTTTTGCGTCTAGATTCCTTTTTTTTAGCTTTGAACATTTATTCCCAGAACAAAATCGGGATAATTTTGGGTACACCTTATATATACACACAGTGTATATGGCATATATATAACAAAATCGGGATCATTTTTCGGACACCTGATATATATATATATATATATATATATATATATATATATCGGGCTACGTCGTGGCCAATGTTGTGACCCCGCTTCCCGGAGATCTGAAGTTAAGCGACATTGGGTCTGGGTAGTAGTTCGATGGGAGACCGTCCTCTGCGCCCAGATTATGTAGCGACCCGTGATGCGGATCCCACGTAAAGCTGTAAGTCCCCTCCGTCATAATTTTTATGACCTTAGATGTTGCGAAGGAGATTAACCCCCCCCCCAAAATATATATACATATACACACAGTATAGTTTATTAACTTTAATTAAACAAAATGTTCAGTGTAATCGGCATTTTTTCTTAAAAATACTGTATATATATATATTATATATATATTATATATATATATATATATATATATATATATATATATATATATATATATATTTTTAAAACAAAAAAATTTTTAATTTTCACCCATACACTTCAGGCATGTTCCAAAAAGGGTTATAGAAATTTTAAAATAGTAAAGTTCATAATAAAACTATAAAAAAAAATACAATATTAGAAATGTTATACTAGTTTAAGAAATAGGTTTTTGAAAGTTAATCGTGTATCCTGTATATGTTGAATATTCTGAATATCCTGTCTATTCTGAATATTCTGAATATCCTGTATATTCTGAAATCGACACTGATTTGAATTTCATTAATTAAAAATATTTAATAGTATTTTATGTCATTGAAATTTATATTTATTTCTGATTTACTTTTCTTAATTAACAGTGGTTCTGTCAGTCTCAAATCGTGAAAATCATTTGTTTTATTTATTTTCCAATAATTATAAAACCAAGTCTTTCACAATTTGACTTTGGCAAAATCACTGTTAAGAAACCTAAGCCAGAAATGAATATTAAATACAATGAAATGGATGCTGTTTAAATAATGGGTGATCCAGATAAATGGGACCATAAAAAAAAGCCAAATATTCTTAATATTTAATTCCTTTCATAAAAACTATATATCATTCGAAAGAGTAGAGTTACAAGTTTATTATGAAATATTTATTTTTTAAAAATGACTCCTTTCAAATGTGCTCCATTAGTTGCCAAGCATTCCAGTGTTCTCGCTTGTAAGTTCTGCATCACTTTTGCAAGAGTGTGCGGTGGTATGGCCTGTATCTCATTTGTGATGGCGGCCTTCAATTCTTGCAAGGTCGTTGGGTTATTTCTGTAGACCCTACTCTTTAAATATCTCCAGAGATAATAATCTAAGGGAGAAAAATCCGGAGACCTTGCGGGCCATTCAACGTCTCCAAATCTTGAGATTAACTCGCCTGGAAACGTTTGACGCAAAACTGCCATGCAGTTCCTCGTGGTATGGCAGGTAGCTCCGTCTTGTTGGAACCATTGGTTTTCTAGACAAAGATCTCTTAATTTAGGAATAAGGAAATCGGTCAACATTTTTTCGTAGCGATCACCATTTACAGTGACCGTGTTTCCGGTGGAATCCTCGAAAAAGTACGGCCCTATGATCTGAGATGCAGTAAGACCACACCAAACAGTTACACGCTGACTATGCAACGGGACTTCGGTAATATTCAATGGATTTTCTGTTGCCCAGAAACGACAATTTTGTTTGTTTACAGTTCCATTCAAGTGAAAATGGGCTTCGTCTGACATAATCAAAGTTGCTAGAAAATTGGTGGTGTCATTTACCTTCTGTTGGATCCATTGACAGAATTGTCGTCTTCGTGCGAAATCTCCATCGTTTAGTTGTTGCACTGTTTGAATTTTATATGGAAAGAGCATTAAATTTTGCTTGAATATACGGTGTGTTGTTGTTCCATATCCAACTCCTAACAGCTGAGAAGCACGTCTGATGCTTATGTTAGGATTATCCTGTACAATTTCATGAGTTCTGTTAATGATCTCGTCTATCCTTGCTGTGCGCACTCTTCCAGTTGGTTTTCTTTTTCCAATGCTGCCAGTTAGGGAAAAATTTCTGACACACCGACGGATTACTTTCTTAGAAGGTGATTTTGACATCTGAAAATTTGTCTTGAAAGATCTTTGAGCTGAAACTACACTTCTTCCATGCTCATAATATTGCTCAGTTATGAAACGCAGCTGTTCCACAGTCCATGCAGTCATCTTGAAGGGTTAGTTTTAACTAACACTTTTATTTTGTGTTGTATCTTATCTTGTCTTGTATTGTCAAAACCTATACAATCCTGTACAAACTTGTAACTATCCTCTTTCGAATGATGCGTATGATTTTATAAAAGGACTTATACTTTAAGAGTTACAGGGGTTTCTTTTGGGTCCCATTTCTCTGGATCACCCTATATATTGTAATTTTAAATAAAACTGTAAAAATTGTTTCGGATGTCTATGAAAAATCAATTGAAAACAACTTTTTAATGATGGTGTTTGAATTTTAGTCTTAAACTATAAGGAAGATTATTAGTCCACCCTGTTTGGGGTTTTAATGTGCACTTTTGAAAGAAATCACCAAACTTGGCCTAAATGACCTTTCATATGTCCTCTTCATCATCTGATATAGGGCACAAACTTTTGACCTCATTAACATCACCTAATTAGCATAAATCCAATATGGCCGCCACCGCACAGGGGCGTAACTGGAGTGGTGTATATCTCACAAACTACAGCTTTGATTTTAACATATTTAGTATGTAGATTGATAGTTTAGATGATGAGAAATCGAATGGAATAGGTTTCATGACCTTACGAGTTCAAGATCACGAGAAAAGGTCAAGTTCACGGACATTTTTGGGCTAAAATCGCTATAATCTGCATTTCTCAAGTGCCACAGTTCAAAATTACACTTATTTAGCATACAACTAGATATAATTTTTAGATGGGGTTCAGTTAGAGTTTGTTCAATGTGATTAAGTGGTGAAGGTCATTGAAAAGGTCAAGGTCAAGGTAATTTTTGTTCAGAATAGTTACAAAAATGCATATCTTAGTAGGGTGTGTCAATTTTGGGGGTGAAATGACTAAATTGAAAATCATGTGATTTGGTAGCAATTTAATGTAATCATTTGGCATACAAAATAATATCCTTGCTTCAAAAACAATAAAAAATAACTCCTACCTACATCAATTTTAATTAAAAAATTCCATTTTTCCGTAAATTCGTAACAAAATAACAAATGTGCGCAAACATCCTATCAACATTTAAAGTGGCAATAAGATATCATTCAGAGTCTTTATTTGAAAGTAACCAATGCAGTCATGTCCTTTTTGCTGCGGTTCCTTGACATCAGCATTCGGCTTGCTACTTGCGCTTTGATGTAGCCTTCTCGCCTCTCGTGACTGTAAACTTCACTAGCTGCTTCTGTGACCATTTTCACACATCTCTCCACACTCTGAGTGTGAGAAGGCCACTTTGGCACTTGCATTGGGGCCTCTTTAAGTTGTTTTAAATCTTTGTTTGTTATACATGTTGTCAGTGGTGGCTCCAAAACTTCCGAACTCAAGTTAACTAATTCTGACAATTTCGTGGCATTGACGTTTATCGGAGGTGCCTTCCTTGTCTGAACAGAGCAGTCTCCCAGCTGGTCATCATCTAGTGATGTTCCTTTAAGCTTTAGAATGATTTCCACAGCCTCAGTTCGCTCTTTGGTACATTGGCTGCAGAGCATTGCTTGCAAAACTGCCTCTGGCCTAGCATACCAAGCGGACCTTCTCACCACAGGTAACACGATGTCCACCACTACTTTCCTTTGGGTTCTCAGTAGCTGTAATTGAAACAAGATGTGGTTGGGCCCCTCCATCCACATTGGATTAAATTTTACATTGAACCAGTGAGGAAGATAAAACCCAATAATAAATTCAACAATCAACATCAAATTCTGTAGCATTTTGCCCTTCAGTGCATGTTTGGAAACCCAAATCCTGCAGAAACGAATCGCTGTAGTTAACGAACGACTGTGAGTTACGGGTCCAATCTCCAAGAGAGCCAGATTTTGAGGCAACTCCCCTGATCTGATTGTTTGAACAATACGATAAGTGTAAGATTGATCCGTGCTGAGGTCTTTGATAACTTCTTCAGACAACACTGGAAGGGGAGGGCCTACTTCGACCTTTGGAAATTTTGTATTTATTACTAATTCCGTTGCTTCATCTAGCATGTTGCCAAGGGGGCCTGACCACTTGTTGTTGCTCTTTGTAGGACCATCAAGTTCCTGGATGAGACGACGAAGAGGTAGTTCCCCTGTGTGCAAATCACATACAATCCAAACAAGCCTTCTTCCAAGTTTTTTCTATAAATGCGTCATAACACCGCCCTGCTATCCAGTGTTCACCGCAGTTGAGTCTCCACCAACGGCCTGCAGTGAACTGCCAAGTCTTCTTTCTTGAAGTCAACATATTATTTGATCAGCAATTGCATCTGCATGTTGATTGCCTTCTACTTCTGCTTCAGGAACAAAGTGAAACAAATAGCGGCCACCAGGTTCGGAACACACAGAGTAGTGTTCTTCTTTGATGAGACCGGGAAACTTTCTGTCCATTCCCTCTACCTCTAGGAGAACTTTTGTGTCATCTCTTCTTCCATCAAACAAAAGGCAAGAGAGACCTTCCTCCTTCAAATCTTTTTCATGCTGATCAGATATTCCCTTCATTATTTTTTCTTGTGCTCTTCTTATCCTATTATGATCTATCACTAAGGATGTATCCTCTCGGCTGATGAGGCCTGCATCTATCCAAGCGGCAGTGGCAATCTCTGCAGTCTCTCGTAGCCCCGTATGGTGGCGAATACTGGCAAGGGCAATGTTTGAGATGTCTTTAATGTTGTATTTCATTCTCTTCGGCGAAGGTTCAGATGGCATTTTGGAGCTATCATCTGATGTTGCTTCTTTCTGTTCAACTGAAGAGCTTTCAAAGAAGTGAGTAACCTCTTGATAGAGCTCTTCATCTCTTTGGGTGGCTTCTTCACTCTTCTTTTTCTTTCTTTCTTCCCTCTCTCGGATTTTCTCTTTTTTCTTAGCAATAACAATCTGTTTTTTGGTTTCTGAATAATCTGCCGAACCAATCTTCATACTTCCTTGGCCTCCTGCCTTTGTTCTCTGCGCCTTTATGAAAGCCAGCTCCAAAACAGAGATCTTCTTCTCACGAGGACAGCGACAATCAATGTGAGGGTGAGGTTCTCTTCTGCATGAGGGAGAACAATTGGCTTCAGAATATAACTGTATGGGACACTGGCAGTTAAAAATGTCAAGAAGAGTATCAAGTGTGTGCAGAAATGTATTTTTCTTTGTTAGTTTTCCTTTACCAAGTGATGTCTCAACTGCTTTTTGCCACAGCTTCGTTAATTTTAGCTCAATAGTTCTATACTGATTGAGTACAGGTGGTTTGAATAACACATTAGCTTTTTTCCACTGATACAGAAGAGGAGGAATCATGTCCCTTATGAGCTCTTTCTCTGTGTAGTTCCTTCTATCCTTTGTATTTTGTTCACGAAGGAGTAACCCTAGTCTCATCATGTCTCGCACTGTTGGTAGTTCTGATACGGGAAGCTCCTTGCTGTACCGACTAACAGGCTCAAGTGGCATGACGACTGACCTCTTGTCTTCAATTTTGGCATCTTAGGAATATCTGAAAAGAAAGAAAAACATTTAAGTATTTTATATCAATTACGATGTTTCAAAGTTTAGTCATTCGATGTTCTAAAATTCAATAAAAAAATATTTCATGGGATTACAACATAATTAGACAAGAATATGATAATAATAAATAATTGTAATAATCAATAATCCATACTTACAGTTAAACTGTAGTATTCGTCTAGTAGAATAACTATGAAGTACTGTAGGTACAAGAGCAATAACAGCAAACCACAGTCTATGACATCTAAGAGGCAACTGAGGACTGAGAGTGAGGGACAGTTCTATTCATGTTGTGACTTGTACATTGTACAACAACTCTATGACCTTGAAAACACTCCATATGCGATCAGTGGGATAATTCTGTGACAGATGAATAGTTAATCAATTTATGTCCTATTATTTCGTAAAAGAGTCAATTTCTGAAACTTTAAGGTAAAATTGATGTAGGTAAGGTTTATTTTATTTCATTTTGGTTGGCCAATTTCAAGTTTTGACATGAAGAACGTACAAATATATGCTGCCGTGCTTGATTGACTTCGCTGTAGTGGGCAAGTTGAAGAGTAGAGTGACACAACAAAGCTTTCGATAGTAGTCACATCTTCTGTAGATATTTCCAGCAGCCTACCCATCAGTCGGCGCAGGTCAGGAGTAAGCTCCGGTCTTGTGGACCACTTGTCAAAAGCTGACTTCTTGCCCGTACCGGACAAAAATGAGGTGGTATCTGAGCCGGTCAGAGCGTGAAATGCAGGCAGTGCCTGGACTTTGGAGGGAGACATACACTGGCAAATTTCATGAACGGTAATATAGCGGAAATACTTGCCCATGCCAAAGGCAATCCAGAGCTTATCACTTCTAATCACATCAAAGAATGATAAATAATGCGAGCACATCAACGTCTGTGTCATTTGCTGGAATCATGACCCGCTTGTAACCCTGCTTTACAGCATTAGCTGCATGTAGCATAACTCTCTTGTCAAACTCCTTATAATTAAAACTGCTCAAGGGGTACTTTGATCGAATACTGGGCCCTCTGGGTCTTCGACAGGATTTATCAGCACACCTTCCTCCCATGTGGATATCACGACTTTCCCCTCATCAAACACGGATTGTGCGATAACACCTGCTAGCAAAGCAAAGAGCTCTTCTTTGTTGTGATTGTCCCTGAGTAAACTGTCCCAGTTCCTTGGCAGATTTCCATCACCAGTAACCTTTGTCCGCACACCTTTTCCTCTATTGCCTCTGGCAGTCTCCTTCAAGCTCATCACTGAATTCTTGATGGAGGTCGGGATGCTTCTGTGAAAAGTTGAGCATATCTCTGATGTGGACGGAAAGCCATCTGGCATAGTGGTAGCGGTCTAGAATGAAGCACCACGGGCCACCTTAGCCATGGTTTCATTGTAGAGCCTGAAGTCACCCACACGAATTGATCGCACGAATCTCAGCAAGAGACATTCGAGATTATACATAGTTTGTCAGTACTTGAATTGGGTGATCCTATATTCATCTTTCTGCACTAGTGGTCGAAGCAAAGAGGCAGAGAATCGCTTTCACCACAGTCAGTTACATACGATTCGTAAGTCTCCTGCCGAAGAATGGCGAGTGCCAAAGTCATTACTTGATGATAATACCGAGCCCTTGTCACGTGGGACGCCTTAATCATGGACTCAGCTTTTTCCGTTGTGGTGACTTGTGCGTCAGAGAGTACTGATGTCCATCCACTGTCATTCAGCTAGTCCCCGATCAGCTTCATGATCATCATCTCTGTATGGAGAGGCCCGAGCATCTCAACGTAGTTGTCTTCATTGTAGTTGCACTCCTTGCTCCATTGGAGTGCCTTGGCAATCGCGTACAGTGGCTGGTCCAATGCAGTGACTGGAGTCTGGCCTTGATTGGGGTGTTCTATTGCAATCTTGAGGAGCAGTGAACTTGTTTATCTTGATGACACAGTCATGTATGTCAGTGTAGCAATGTGGCAGTTGAGCAAGCTTTGATGTAGACCTGGCACCTTCACGATAAAACTGTGCGCTTCTCTCAGAGCCAGGGTTCGTTGCAGTTGGTAGCTGGGTGAGAAATGTAGCAGAAGCATGTAGCGCTCCCTTTGTATCACGGCTGGTGGGGTTTTTGTCAATGTTTTCTGCAATGCCGATAGTGGTCAAACCCTTTCGCAACTTTGGACCGCAGGGTGCACCCTCTCCCTCAAACATTGCAATGACCGAGTTAACCAGCTCAAGTGGTGTTTGTGTTATTCGTTGATACAAGATACAGATACCTAACTTGTTCAGCTGATTGACCACATCCTCACTTTGTGTTTTGGTATGCACTTTCAGAGCGATGTATAGCTATGGGAGTCTCCCTATCCGCCCTTTGGTGAACATGAGTGCTTGATGTTTTTGACCTTTTCTTCACAGCATTGAATATAAGCAGTTGGAAGATTGACAGGGTTGCAGCTTTCCTTTCATCTTCCTGAAATTGGTCATCAGCATCACTAGACCGGGTTACCAGTGAAGGACCATGGACAATCATATCAACTAGGGCACATACAATTGGAGGAACAGATTGTTTTTGAGTATCAATCCAAACTCCCCCTCAAATTTCTGTGGCCTATCGAAGAGATGTTCTCGGACTAGTTTGGCAGCTTGAGACAGAATTAGCCCATCATTATCAGGGCTACGATTGAGCTCACGCTCAGCCGCCTTACCTACGGCATCAGCATGTTAACATGGTACTTGTGCCATAATGCGTTTCTGGAAACAAGTGCTATGAATACGATCTGGAGCTACTCCACCTAGATCACTGAGTAGAGACTTGTACGTTCTAGCAAGCAGCAACGTAAAATGGACCCTCTGACTCGTTCTCAGTGATGTATGCTACTACTTCTGCTAATGCAATGCTCTCGAGTTCCTCCTGAGAGACCATCCCCTCACGCCGCTGTCTGCGTAGCGCAGCATTGTTGTAGTAATGTGTGATACAGTGTTTATGGTATACAGCGTCATGGGCAAACAGATCACCTACTAATGATAATTTCCCAAGCATACGAAAATCCCCTATATTAGTAGCCCACGCTCGCACATTAACATCAACAATGTCTGAGGAAACTTTGTGCAACTCGAATTCAGAATTGTCACCTTCAAAGAACAAGCACACGCAGACAGCAGATGCACTAACAGTCTTTTGAGAGTTCAGTCTTCGAGTTTTTGCTTGACTTGCATGTACTGAGCTATTATTATCGTCAGGCGAAGGTCGTTTTTCATTCAGCCGAGTTAACCGGAATTTGGTCTTGCATCGGTCATGGAACTTGGCCTTGTTGTCCATGATCGTCCTCCCGAGGTTGTCATCCTCAATCAAATTTTGTGGTACAGCCATTGGTAGAGAGAAAGTGTCCTTGAATGCTGACGGTCCTTCTACGATGGTCCTGTACCCAGCTCCCTTGTCACTCCTCTTGCTGATGGCAGGACACACGGTATTACCACCCGTCTTCTGACATAGACAGCATATCGACCAGTACATCTTGACATCGTTGTCATCTGACGCCATCGTAGATGACCTCGTGACAGCACAGACTTGCAAGGCAAAGAAATGGACATAACTATACACAATCTTAAAAAAACTGCCACTATGAATTGCAAATATTTGTAACATTTTGAGCTTTGGTCACCGACTTAAGCAATTCAAAGAGATTGCTTGCCAGTTTCTAGACTGTGTAGATGCATGTCAAATAAGTGTAGTTTAGAGCTTCAGTTAGAGAGAAATGCACTTGAGAGCAATTTTTGGGCCAAAAATAACCAAAAATGTCCGAGACCTTAACCTTTTCGCGTGACCTTGACCTCGTAAGGTCATGAAACATATTCCATTCGATTTCTTATCATCAAAACTATCAATCTACATGCCAAATATGTTAAAATCGAAGTTGTAGTTGCTGAGATATACACCATTCCAGTTATGCCATTCCAGTGATTTCTTTCAAAAGTGCACACACTTTCCCAATATGGACCCTAACAGGGTGAATTATATATAAGACTGCAGTAACCGCAGATTTTATTTTTTTTTTAGAAAAATTAAGAACACGCAAAAAAAAATAAAAATATATGTGTATATATATATATATATATATGAAAAATTATTTCACGAAAGTGACACGTGAAAAGTATTTATGATGAATAAAACCACGAAGGAAAAAAGAAACACAAAGGGGTGCTCAAGCGCTTTCGTCTAATGACATCCTCAGGAACACTGGAGTGAAAGGACAGATCAAGGCAATATATAGGTTACAAAAATAAACATACATACATACATATTCACATATATATACATATATATATATATATATATATATATATACATATATATAGTAAGCATAGAAAAAAATTGTGGGAGGAGCCAACATTTATATGGTCACAGAAGAATAAAGAAATAAAAATAAATATAAATATAAATTGAGAAAAAATTAATTACAAAATAGTGCCTTAGTGATATATATGTCACAGCCTAAATAATCATAAAGAAATAAACAGGCAAATAAAAAAACCCATAAATACATATACATACATATATATATATATATCATATATATACACATATATATATATATATATATATATATATAACGACACTTTTAGCACTTTGGCCGACCTTCAATATAAATTCAAATGGCTTTTTTATGGAACAGGTCACAAAAGAATAAAGAAATAAAAATAAATATAAATATTGTAAGTGGAGTCTACCAATTCAAGCTCAAGAGGGAAGTTTTACAATCGATTTAATAGATGCTGCCAAATTGATATATATGTCACATTATTAAAAAAATAAAAAATTGAAAGATAAATTTTGAGAGGCACACCAATTTATAAGGGAAAAATTACCACATATGCATATTATAGTCACAAACGAATAAAAAAGTACAAGTAAATATAAATTGGAAAACAAAATGATGCCTAGATGATATATAAAGAACAATAAAATATATATAACATATATACGGTATATATACGAAATATAAACGCAATATATACAGAATATATATATATATATATATATATGCATAAGGGAAAAAAATTACCAAATTTGTTTTTATAATTATTGTCTGAGAAAACGGTAGGTCGCAAAAGAATAAAGAAATAAAAATAAATATAAATTGAAAAAATTACAAATAATACACGTACACATGTATACCCGCATACCCAAAATATATATACATATACACACATATATACAAACACACACACACACACACACACACACATATATATATATATATATATACAAGCTTGACCTTCACGAAATGAGAAATCATCCCGCAGAACCTTTGTGAGGTTGTAAGGTAAGGTAAGGTACATACACATATACATATATATATATATATTTAACTGCATACATACATACATACATACATATACACACATACATACATACATATACACACATATACATACAAACACATTTAACTGCAATGACCACACACATACGCACATACACATACATACATACACATACACGCATACAGCAAAAAATTGAAAAATAAAATTGTAAGGGAAACAACAGACAAAAACAAATTTTTTACCAAAGATTTAACAACCTGCCCTTTTTGTTTAAATCCATTCTGAAGGAATTCAGAGCAACGGGATCAAGTTGAAACAGACCTTTACTCATGTTAAGGTTATTTGTAAGTTGAATTATAGCCGACTCAAGAATATTTCTATTAACAATGTTGCTAGAGTGAAACAAAACTGAAACATTATTCCAATCAATACAATGGGATAACTCTGACAAATGGACAAAAAGGGCACTGGACAACTGTCCCTTTCTAACGGAATATTGATGCTGTTTTACACGCGTTTGCAAATCCTTTCCCGTCTGACCTATGTAAAAGGAATCACATTGCTTACACCCAATTTTATAGATAATGCCTAAATTATTGGTAGGGCTATTTTTTACTATGATGTTTTTCACAATATTGTTATATGAAAAAACTACACTGATATCCAAAAGTTTAAGTACATTAGCAATGCCTAAGAAGCCCGGGAAAAATGGAAGTACTAAAATATTCTTTGACAAGGTGCGAGTGTTATTATTCACACGATAGAAGGTTCGTTTAGCCTTATTAAGACAAGATTCCATGAACGCAGATGGGTAACACAACTCACTTCCAATACCGTTGATATTTTCCAATTCGGCATCGATGTATTCCGGACTGGCGATCCTAAGAGCGCGGAGAAACATTGAGGAAAATATGGCCTTTTTAATAGGGGTGTCATGTCCAGAGTAAAAGTGTACGTAGGACAAATTGTTTTTTTTTTTCCGATAGATACTAAACTTAAAACCCGGGCTATCCCTATGAACACGCACATCCAAAAACGGGATTGAGTTGTCTTGTTCCACTTCTAAAGTAAATTTAATGGAGGGGACTTGGTCATTTAACTGAAGGAGGAAGTCATCCAGGTCACGATTCATGGGCCAGATACACAAAATATCGTCGACGTACCGCAACCAAGGGATGCCAACCCCCAGGATTCTCGGAATGTAAGTAATTTCAAAAAACTCCATATAAATATTGGAGAGAAGGGGCGACAAAGGGTTGCCCATGGCCATCCCAAAAACTTGTTGATAATGCTCGCCATTGAAAGTGAATTTACAATCCTTGATACAAAGCTTAATAAGCTCCAAAACAGTGTGTGCAGGTAATGGTAAATCATAATTATGTAATTCTCTGGCGAGAAAGTCAAGCATATCATCAATCGGCACTTTTGTGAACAATGAACAAACGTCGAAACTGATCAATCTATCGTTGGTATTAATGCGAACATTATTCAATTTTTCAGTGAGATCCATGGAATTTTTTACGTGTGAATCAGAGACAGTTCCAAGAATGGGGGACAAAACATTAACAAGCCATTTGGAGAGTTTATAGGTAATAGAGCCCACCGAGCTAATAATAGGGCGCATAGGGTTACCCGGTTTGTGGGTTTTAATAAGACCATAAAGATAAGGCAGAGCAGGTGAAGTGGACAAAAAAAGGGGAATTAAATCCTTATGATCTTTGAGAATGCGTTTCAAGCCACTATTGAAAGATTTGATGACATCATCCTGTGGGTTCTTCCTAAGTTTCACGTATGTGGCGGGGTCCTGAAGCAGCTCATTCATCTTTCCAATGTAATCCACTTTGTCCATAATGACTAAGGTGTTAGCCTTGTCTGCTTTAGTAATATGGAGCTCACTATCTTTTTTTAATTGTGAAAGGCTATTGCGGAAACGTTTAGGAAAGTTATCTTCGTAAGAAATATTCGCAGCACCATAGACCAGGCCTTTAACTATGTTAACTAAAAACTGAGGAAGGTTACACTGTTTTTCAAAACGAGCAAGACTATGACAAATTTGTAAAGCAGTAGGTTTTTTAACAATATAAAAGGACATACCAAATCCAAGGGCACTTTTTGCATCGTCACTAATGTTTTTCGAAGAAAGGTTCAAAACACACTTTGAGCTTGCTTTTTTACTCCACTGACTATTTCGAATGAGACTTTTAATTTTGCGATCCAAAATGTTTCGAAGTGAAGAAGTTCTCCGACGCAACTCGTTGTAAATTTCATCAAACAAAGGTTGGATCCACGGTTGGGGAATAACAGTCAAAACATTACGTTTGGCAATGCCTAAATTTTTGAAGGTGGACCACTCATTTTGTCTGGTGACTTCAATATGTTTCTTTAAAATTACTCTGCTAAAGTTGTTGAACGGATGGTCGTCCATTTCTCTGAGGCGAATCGGAAGGAGGGACTTGGGAAGGACCTGCTCCTCCAGACAATTAGTAAGAAACTTCCGTCGGATCCGAATTGCATGCCCCTTCATTAATGTAGAAGCAAACACCGACACAAACGGGGACAATAGAGGGAACAGCAAGGCGAAGGAACGCGTGGTGTTCATTATATGAAAAATTATTTCACGAAAGTGACACGTGAAAAGTATTTATGATGAATAAAACCACGAAGGAAAAAAGAAACACAAAGGGGTGCTCAAGCGCTTTCGTCTAATGACATCCTCAGGAACACTGGAGTGAAAGGACAGATCAAGGCAAAGTGCTAAAAGTGTCTTTATATATATATATATATATATATATATGTGTATATATATGTATATATATATATATATATGTATGTATATGTATTTATGGGTTTTTTTATTTGCCTGTTTATTTCTTTATGATTATTTAGGCTGTGACATATATATCACTAAGGCACTATTTTGTAATTAATTTTTTCTCAATTTATATTTATATTTATTTTTATTTCTTTATTCTTCTGTGACCATATAAATGTTGGCTCCTCCCACAATTTTTTTCTATGCTTACTATATATATGTATATATATATATATATATATATGTATATATATGTGAATATGTATGTATGTATGTTTATTTTTGTAACCTATATATTGCCTTGATCTGTCCTTTCACTCCAGTGTTCCTGAGGATGTCATTAGACGAAAGCGCTTGAGCACCCCTTTGTTTCTTTTTCCTTCGTGGTTTTATTCATCATATATATATATATATATATATATATATATATATATGTATATATATATATATATTTGGCCGGGTCTTTTTTGGAAGTTTAATTTACCCTGTATTACGAAAGTTTGTGTACCTACATAGGAAGTATCATGACAAAGTTTCAAGCTTTTATATAAATATTTTGAGGTTCCACAAGTCACTTAAAGTTTTGGTGATTTTTTCCGATACTCCGTATAGTAAACTACAGCTCTTTGCTGACTTGCCATGATAGTTTACAAGGCAAATCACCCAGAATTCAATAAGAAGAGGTGGCTGTAGGTCGAATTCCACACCATGACCAGCCCAACCTCCCTTCCATTAGTTTTTACATGTAGTTTATTGACATTTGTATTCGCATTTTGACTGAAATGTAGGCATGTTTGATCTTGAAGCAATTCTTGCCTTTATAAAACCATCTCTATCTTCCTGGCCACAGAAAGAAGCTGATGCTTCTGTTACAAGTTTGACATGTCTTTTCACAGCTTGTGAATGACATGGGTACTTTTTCAATAGAGGGTTAGTTTCATCACCCCATACGATAAGCTCTAACTGGGTTTGTCAAGGTTTTTGTCAGAGGTGGTTCATGTCTTGGGTAGTCTCCAAATCGAATTAAATCTGTGTAGTCTCTTGCCAAGAAATTAATTTTAGGCCGTCTAATTTCTCTAATGCCCGAGGACACACTTTCCCTGGCTAAGAGAATGCGCCGGAAAGCTAACTCTCTCATCACTTTCCTTTCATCAAATAACATCGAGACCAATAAAGTTTCTGGGTGAGAAAAATATGCCCCTCTTTCAATAACAGCATCAATGACTGCCTTAAGCTCATCAGATAGGTATCTTGAACTAGCTATCATAAACCAGAGGTGCCTTGGTCTCTGGTAATAGTAAGGATTTCACTTTATATTAAACCACGTTGGGGCATAAACGCGAACAATGAATTCGGTCAGAGTTTTCAAGTTTTCTGAAGGCTTTTTGGTCGCAACATAAAGTCTAACTATCCTGTTGGCTGCAGTAAGCCATTTGGCATGGTTCAAAGAAACTGGGTTGCAGTTTTCAAGGTTTCGGGAACATTGGCCTTCTATGACTGCATTACAATTTTCCATGAGATACTTTTGATCTTGGCTTAGATCGAGATCCCCCGGAATAGAAGGCATATTACTATATTTGATTGCTTCAAACTTGACAACTGGCATCTTTTCGCACGCAGTAAGACTTTTGCCAACATTTCCAGCAAGGGCTTTTGGTCCTTCGGTTTTACCATCCAAATAATTAAACAAATGGCGGAGAGGTAGCTCATTGGTATGCAGCAAACACACGAACCAATGAAAAGGAGTATTGTAGTGTACCTCTAGTTGTCTGATAACTCCATTATGTATGCCAGTGTTTGCATTGGTCCCATCACGTCCAATGACCTTCAGATTGTCTACCTTAATATTGTTACTGTTAAGAAACTTTATCACTCCCTTAGAAATGTTAGTTGAATTTCCAGTCACAGGAGAGAAGTGCCCAAGATATTTTGATTCTGGTTCAGCTATAAGCGTGATGTGTTCCTCAGTAATTGTTGTACTGTAGTACCTCCCATCCTTACAGATATTTGCTTTAGTTAAGTCCTTTCTTCCATCAAAATACAATGTTTCTATACTTTCTTCACTTGATTTACTCAACACCTCTCTGATCTTCTTTCTCTGCCGTCTCACCTTATTCTTATCCACAACAGTGTGATAATCTTCAGAGGTAATGAGACCAAAATCTTCCAGAACGGCTGCACCAGCTCTGTCTGATTTTCCGAATCGGTCACAAGTTTTTGCTGATGAAGGCAATTTGCGAGTGAGCTTATGTGCTTCACCTAATTTCTTTATACCTTCCTCAATGTGATCATCATCACGCTCTCTATCTGTATCTGCTGATGTGTCAGAATCAGGAATTGTATGAAAGTTATCCCAGTCCATTGGCTCTTCCCTAAAAGTGGATGGGTTATTGATATCTCCATCTTCAATGTTTTTAGAAAATCGTGCTCTTTCTTGTTCTTTACGCTCAGATCTTATTTGCAGTTTCTTCGTTGTCTGTAAATCAATACTGCCTATTGCCATTTTTCGTGCACCTCTTTGGTCAATTAGGAAAGAATGTTCCATGTCAGGAACTTTTAGCTCTTTTTCACAAGTGCAAGAAAACAGATCATGGCATTTGCAGGCAGCAATATCAAAAAGCCTTTGATTTTTGGATTTGAACGCGGTCAGTTTAGATTAAAAATCTTTCCTTTTTCTACCAGTCTTCATCATATTTTTAGATTTTTCATGACAATCCTTTACTCTGGCTAATATTTGCTGTTCTAATATTGTTGGAATTGATGCACTTTTCCAGATCTCTTTTACCTTTGATGCAACTATTCTTGCCACATCATTAGCATTTGGCTCTTTTTTCCCCTCACTACCTATAAGTAAGAGATATCTTGTTTGTAAATATTCTTTTAAAACGTCTTCATATAGGGGAATTTGATTTCCACTGAGCTCAGCTTTCCCAAAAAGGGAAATAGCTTGACTCATGATTTTTTCAACAGTTGCTTTCACTTTTACGGCCTCAGCCATTTCGGATAATTTGGGAAAGTCACTCTGTTAGTGTAACAACGCGTATTTAACTATTCAAATAATCAATTCTGAAAAGAAAAATTGTATATATAAATTATACATATTCTGGACGAAACACAGTCAAGAAAAAACTTAATAGCAACAAGAATACAAAAAATACAAGAAAATCTTAATAAAAAATCATAATTGCCAAATAATTAATAAAGTTTACGTATTTAAATAAAGTTTTAAAAGTTTTAAAGTTTTTTGTAATGTTTTACGTTTTACTTGCAATCTTCAGAGGACTTGCGGAACATTTAAAACTTGATCAATTTATTTTTTTAATCATTGTTGAGCATTTATAGTGCATCTACAAATTTATTGGACACAGGCATGTGGAAATTCACAAATTTAATTTTTCGACCCGGCCTAATATATACAGTATATGAAAATGAAAATGAAATGAAAATGAAAAGGTTTATTGGCAGACTATAGTCCATATGACAAATATTATTAATACAATGACAGATCATATAGTAAGGATAGAAATATATACAATTGATTACAAATAATACTGTAATGTCGAAGTTAAGTGGAGCTACAGACAAACGTTTTCATACCAAGAAGTCCATAGCTTAGAGGATAAATGGCAGGACTCACGGATGGCTTGGATGATCGGGTTGGTTGATTTTTTAATTCTTTGCATGAGACTGTGTTGAGCACGTCTTGTTACCTCCGGGAAGCTCGGGACATTGCGGGTAGCAAACATTTGCGAAGCTGAGCAACTCGGGGGTAATTTATGTAAGAGTCTCAAAGACCTGTTGTACAGCAAATTTAGAGTTCTGCCAGAACCTTTTTTATAATTCACCCAGAGTTGCTGTCCGTATATATTACTGCAGAAAGTACGAAAGAGAGTGTCTTTAGCTTCACTTGTACAGAATCGAAAGTTCCTTATGTTCATATTCGCTTAAGCACACGCTTCGAGATTGTTTTCTTATATCCGAGTCATCACTCAAGGAGCTGGTAATAGTTTGACCCAAATACTTAAATTCTTGTACTTCCTCAATTACTTCACCATTCATTTTAAACCTTATATCAGCTGGCTGATTACAGCTTTTAGGATGAAATTGCATAACCTTAGTTTTTGTAACATTAAAAAGAATATCATGTTTCTGCGAATACACTTCACAAACTTTTATTAGCCGATCCAAACATTTAACAGAGGGACTTATTAACACCATATCATCGGCATTCATTAAGTTATTTATCCTTGTGTTATCTATACAACATAACACAAGGATAAATAACACAAGGATAAAAAAAAAAATATATATATATATATATACACACACACACACACACACACACACACACACACACACACACACAGGGTGTTATCAAATTATATTTCATAAATTAGTATACATACTGAAGACGTCGAAGTGAACAAAAAGTTCCTATTAACATAAATCCGCAATCGCTTCGTTTCCGAGATTCATTGCTTTTTTGCCGAAGACGATGCTATTCTCTGTACACCTATTGTATGCATTTAATTTTGTATGCTTTTAATTTTTCTAAAAAAGGAAGAATAAACCCCAAATTTAGCCAATGTAATTACTTGCTCATACTTTAAAATAGTATATAAGAAATAATATTTATTTACCAGCATATTTCAGCTCTGGCAAACGAGTTCGATTCAATACGAGTAATCGAAGAAATCGAGAAATAAAATCCTTCTTGAATTCAATTTGTTGGACAAAAGTTTTGCTTTTTTTTTGTAACGAAAAGAATTCAAAATATCGTAATAAAACTTTTCATTTAAAAAAGTGATATATATATATATATATATATATATATATATATATATATATACAGGGTGTCCCATAAGTCCAGCATCAGAGGAAAAACAATAAAAAAAGGCAAAACAAAAGCTTTTATTTACAGAACGTGCTCAATATGTCCACCATTGTTTTCAATACACAAATTCAGACGTGATACCCAGTCAGCAAGCACACGGTGAATGATGTCAGGAGTAATGGTGTTACATGCCCCCGCAAATGTTCAACACTCCTAATTTTCTCTGCGTATACCAGCGCTTTCAAGTGGCCCCAGAGATAAAAATCTAGTGGCGTGAGATCCGGGCTTCTAGCTGGCCATTCCCCAGGCCCTCGACGTCCTATCCAATGACCAGGGAATTGTTGGTACAGGTATTCCCTTACTTGGGTGCTGTAATGTGCAGGAGCGCCGTCTTGCTGGAACCATGTTGGGAAATTTCCTTCTTCGTTCAAGACACTGGGAAATGCTTCTTCGTTGAGCATACGTAGGTAGGTGCCTCCAGTGACATGTTCATCGAAAAAGAGGGGGCCTATGATGCGATCCTTCCAAATGCCACACCATACCATCACCCGAGATGCACCTTGTTCCTTTGAAGAGGTATACCAGTGAGGGTTGTTTTGAGACCAGTAGCTGGTGTTCTGTCGATTTACCTCACCATTTCCATAAAAAACAGCCTCGTCACTGAACAGAATGGTGGACGGGAAATTGGCATCCCGAGCATAAGAAAAATATGAATTATGGTTTGTAGAAATAGAAAAATATGAATTTCTCCTATGATGCCGGACTTATGGGACACCCTGTGTGTGTATATATATATATATATATACATATATATATATACATATATATATACGGGGTGTCAGGAAATGATTCCCCCCCCCCTGTAGAGCAAAAACTAGAAGAGATAGATAAAAACCGGCGAGACCACTTGAAAGAGCGTTAAAATCTGAATAAAAACCATTATATTCTATTCCTGTGATTTTAATTCTTACCATTTTTTTCCCCACAGAAACCATGGCATCATCTATTTTGAACGATTCAGAGAAAAAGCGAGTTCTTGACCGCATTCGAGCTGTCACATTTCGTGAAACAAAGGAAGCTGGTGCAACTTTCATAACTCGACACTGGGTGGCTGAAAGATTAAAAAGATCAGAAGACTTTGTCAAAAGGAATTGGAATAAGAATCCTGAAGATTGTGAAACAGAATTTCGAGGAGGAAGACCGGAGAAATTATCTCAAGAATCGAAAGACATTGTGCTTGCTGCATCACGGCGCCGAAAGAAGAGCTGCTCTGAGGTAGCGAAAGAGATACTTATCCGTCGTGGTAAGATAGTCAATCGGCAACTTGTGCATCAATTTCGAGTTCGCCAAGGCTTGAGTGCTTGGCATGAAATAGCTAAGCCACGGAAGAGTGATCTTAATATTGAAGATCGGCTATGGTTTTGTGATTATCTTGAGGAATGGGCGGAAGACGATTTCCTTCACTTGGTTGTCAGCGATGAATTCTTCGTTTATGTCTCCAGAAAACCAAATTTTCAGAATGATCGGGTTTGGGCAACAACTCCTGATGAAGTCCCAGACGACCAGAAGTATCGAGAAATAGTAAAAAATTCAGCATGTGTGGGTGTTTTCATTATGTTCTCTATTCGGAAGCTCATCTGGGTTATCAAACCAAGAGGAACCAGTTGGGATGGGCCTTATTTTCGAAATGTAATTTTAGCCCAACATGTAATTCCGTTTTTGAAAGACCCCGAGTGTGTTTTGAATGTTGAACAGGCAACCTTTCTTCACGACAAAGCCCCCTGTATGAAAGCACTTGCGACTCAACAACTGCTTAAGGACAATAACTGATTTTTTCGGAAATAATGAATGGCCTGGCAATTCTCCCGATCTTAATGTCTGTGAACATGTCGGATCCATCATGAAGGATCGGGTGGAGTCCTTAATGCTGGAACAACCCATTCAGAAACCCAACAGAAATTATGACTGCAAAGATCAACGAAGTCCTTGAAGAAATGAGTCATGATACCGATCTCTTTGAGACACTTCTGGGATCATACCCCCGTCGATTAATGGCCGTCAGAGCTGCAAATGGGGGCAACACCCGATATTAAAACAAGTGTTTTTTATTAAAAAATTAAACGCTCTTTCGCGTGGTTTTGTCTGTTTTTTCTATTCCTTTCAGTTTCTTCTGTACAGGGCGGGGGCAATCATTTCCTGACACCCTTTATATATATATAATGGGATAGAACTCAGAATGGTCCCCTGAGATCTTTTATGTTACACACAGACCGTGC
The DNA here is from genome assembly GCA_023014485.1 of Bathynomus jamesi. NCBI lineage: Eukaryota > Metazoa > Arthropoda > Malacostraca > Isopoda > Cirolanidae > Bathynomus > Bathynomus jamesi. The sequence continues at coordinate 491,482 of JAJOZX010002028.1, forward strand.
ATGGAGCAAGGAATTCTTCTGGGAAAATTAAATCAACTAAAGTTCGAATAAGTAATGGTAAATAACAAATACTATATTTTTTCTTTTTCATGATGTTAGCCCGAGGTGGGCAACGGGTCATTCACAAAGATGCCCCAAAATATAGCTTCCCTCACCAGCTATCTGCGAAGCAGAGAGGATCCAGTTTTGGGACGAGATCTAGGGTTTACAGTTACACCTAGCCTAATATATTCAGGAACTCAATATATGCAAGAAACTCATTGCATTCACGTCAGTAGTATGGGCGAAAAAAGAGAGAGTGCAATGCAATTGCAAATGTTGATCACTGTTGCAAAGGAAATGCTTCAAAAGGTTATGCAACAAGGCCGAATGTTGCAAGGGGTTTTCAACAAGGGGAATGTTGCAAGAGGTTACGCAACAAGGGGGAGGAGTTATCCCCCAAGTTGCAATGAACTCCCCTAGCTTGCTGGGAGAGAAGCTGGGAAGGCCTCATCCCCCAAAGGGGTATACCTAACCTAAGAGAGAGAGAAGGAGGAGATAGAGGAAGAGAGGTGTTCGCTTGACAGGAGCCAAGCACATATTAAGACTTCATCCCAGCGCTTGCTGTTTTATAAGCCCCTAATCAGCCAGTTGGTTTAATCCGCCAGTTGGCACAGTGTATACAACGTTCGGACAAATACACGTACACTCCCGCCTATACGCCCATAAAATATTACACACACACATACAACTATATGCGCGATTATATGCGCTGGGTTCGAGACCCGGTGACGGTGCATCCTTCCATGGTTGGTAGATAAATTGGAACCATGGTTATCCTAGTGGTCTGTGTTAAGCTGTAGGTCTAAAGTGGAGTGCAAACATCCTTCCACGGTTGGTAGATAAATGGGAACCCTAGTTATCCTAGTGGTTGCTGGTTAAGCTATAGGTATAAAGTGGAGTGTAAACATCCTTCCACGGTTGGTAGATAAATGGGAAACCAGGGTATCATAGTAGGGCTCCCGTTAAACTGTATTGCAACACTCGATCATGTTGTTTATCTGTTTGTTTATTCCCTCCCTCTCTCTCTCTCTCATATATATATATATATATATATATATATATATATGAGAGGAATTAGCCACAGATATCTAGTGATAAATGGGAACCCTGGTTATCCTAGTCGTCCGTGTTAAGCTGTACGTCTAAGGTAGAGTGTAAACATCGTTCCACGGTTGGTAGAAAAATGGGAACCCTGGTTATTCTAGTGGTTGCTGGTTAAGCTGTAGGTCTAAGGTGGAGTGTAAAGCTTGACCTTCGTCAGAATGACAAATTTCGGCTGAAACCATCGAAAGCAAAGGAGAGCCTATATATGTACAGTTCCGGAAAACAGTTCATCTAAAAAATTCTGAAAACTATAAAAAATTGGTACAAGAAGTGTGCACAAAAGATCCAAAATTTATAATTAGCAATCACGTCAAATTGCATTAATTAACTCTCTCTCTCTCTCTCTCTCTCTCTCTCTCTCTCTCTCTCTCTCTGAAGGGCTAACTTGAATGGGATATTAAGGTCTTTTTCATCTGTAACTTCTGCAAATTAAAAAAACTAGGACAAATGATACACATAGCATTAAAATGAAGGTGAAAATATGCTGCACAAATAAATAAATAGAAAGGAAATATGAAGAAGATAAAGGAGGGAAATGAAGAGAAGAAAGGCAAAAGCGATATAAACAAAAACCTGCCTAGACAAATCCTAATTAAACGATGTAAATAGCTGAACAATAGAAGGACATTAATATTTATGGAAAAAAAAATATATATATATATACACAATTATATTAAACATCGTTCTGAAATTTGCGTTTAGTGGCAACAGTTTGGCGGAAGCGATAGATAATATCGATTTTAAAATTCCAATAAATAAACTTCTTTTCGCAGGAGTTTATTTCGAGATAATAAACTTTGGGGGTTAATGAACCACATCCACCACCCATCTCTCTTATTTTTAAATAAATTATTTTACGAGATTGTATCGTGCGCTCGCGCAGGACAACATAAACTTCACAACTACGAGAATTGTTTCGAATTCATGGGTAAGTGATTTTAAAATTATCTTCCAGTTTCTGACGAATTTTTTTTCAGAGGAAATAAAAAAATTTCCGAATCTATTTTAGATGGGCCAACATAAACCGATTTATAAATTTATCTTCCAACCTCGTTAAGACCCTCATATAATTGGATGTTTATTATATGTTCAAATCTCCCTTCCACCACCCTTCTCAGTGGCGCCCCAGAATACAAGATTTATTTCCAAACAATGCGTTTCTCTTCCACGGCTCTGGAACGAGCAAGATATATTTGACACGCCCCAGATTTCACGGGGCAGCCAAACACAACCATGTGGGCGGAGCCCCAGGACCTCTGGTTGGTAGATGGCTTCACTCACGCATTATGTTCCGCCCAAATTTCACCGATAGCCAATCGGAAACTCACGAATCGGGTATTGTGGGATGTTCACAAATACGACCTTTCTATAAAAGGGGCATTTTCATGACAGGCTTCCAATTCAGTTGTTTTTATCGAACAGTGCTTTTGAAATACCTCGCCATGAGCCAATCGCCGCAGCTCTACCTTTCTCTGGATTTGTTTGAGGATAAAGATTTCTACGCAGAGGCAAAGCGTGTAATTTTCAACGCTGTAGACCAGAATGAACTTCTATCCACGCAGACTGTTGCAGAAATTTCTGACGCCGAGAACGATTTTCACGCTAAGGACTTCACAGAGATGTAAGTAATTACGTAATAATTTGTGATTATATACAATGGTTCATTCATTGCAAGTATCATAATTTTTAAAATTCGTAATAAAACGATGTGAAAGGATATCAGCCCAGAGGTCGAGGCCCGGTCTCTATTCATATAAAGTATATATATATATATGTATATGTGTTAACCCCTCCGTCTATGGCCTGGGTTGGTTCGAAGTCGACGAGGGTTCTAGTTAGGTGGCAGAAACGGATGTGTGACTTGCAGTAGTTTTCTTCTATATTACTCTCCGAGTTCTTCTATAGTGGCTCGGAGGGCTCTGGTAGACTTACTAAAAATTCTGAAGATTCCGGACTCTTCTTATAGCGTATCCGGAAAGTTTAATGACTAAGTTCTTCTGAAGAGAGCAAGGCTTGAAGGATAAGATAAAGACTATCTTCTACTGTAATTTACTGCTAAAATGTACAGGTAGTGCTCAGCCTCTGAATTAGCTTCTGAATTACCATGGAAGATTTTTACTGGGGTTTATATACCCCAAAACTGCTAACATCATTATTATTAAATGCTAAAAAGGCTGCATTATTTTTGCACAATATTCGAAAATAAAGTAAATTTTTTAGCTGTGGTAAGGCTTGAACGAGTAAACAAAATATTTGAAGATGAAACCATATTTTTATCTTAAACCGCGACTTTTCAGATCTGATGTTATCATGATCTGCCAAGTTAACTAAAAGTGGAAATCGGACTATGCATCTTTACACTAAAATATGCATATGAGTAAAATTTTAAGGTTTAAGATGTACAATTTAAATGCTTAGGCAAGACATGATCTCATCTTTTATAACGAAAGAGAATGTATACAAAATATGAACATTGCAAAGCTTAAGCAGGATTCCTTATTACGCGAGATTTAAAAAAATGATTATGAAATTTTAAAAAAGAATAGGTCACCAATTATTTGGCAAAGTAGAAAGCAAATCAAAAATTTTATCCAAACTCGCGTTGGGCGATTTTGGTCCTTATGTAAAAATGAATACACACACGTACATACATATGAATATAGGCATTATATAAAGTTAAATATATAAGAATATACAGGATTATATAAATACATGAACCATATAAACACATGAATTTTAAAATGGATACAATAACTTTATAAATGAATACAAGAATTACATGAAGAATACGATAGTATAGGAATATGGGAATTATTTATGGTTCATTTTTACAGGGCTCTTCTCTCTAGAATGATATTAATATAATAATGTAAAATCCTAACTAATGCTAACTAGATGATAACTGTGGTTTTTATAATACAGATTTATATACACAACATAAGTCGGGTGGTTAAGTCTAGTTCACGTGGTCTGGGTACGCACTCTTGGTCGTGCATAAATAGTTTCATGTCGTTCGGTGTCTCTTGTTTTTCTTTGTTCCCAGAACGATTTTTTCACCACAAATATACCGAGGATAATAGCACATACAATAATGATGCTAACGGCATCATTCCATTCAGGGGCATGTAGCTCGGGTAGGATGGTTACAGGGTTTATGGAGAGATGTAAGATCTCTATGACGGGTTTAAATTTAATTTGCGACGGGAAAGGGTATGAGTTATTAATGTTAACCTTGTACGGGTTGTATATTTGGAGGGTTTTTGAATGCAAGGAGCAACCAATTGGTAGCCGAATAACCATAGGGATTGTGATGAGGGAATAATTCGACGGACACTCGAGAGTAGCGGCAGTCCTGTTCGCGAGAGAAACCCAGATGTCTGGTCTAATTCGTAGTTGGACGGTTTTACGGGAATGAAATTTTTTAAATGAACATACCGGGGCATGCTGGTCACGAATTAAGTCGATAAAGCAAGACCTAGTAGTTGGAAGAATAACTGGTTTGAGTGGAGGGCAAACGAGTTGTTTATTTGGTTGCGGGAATCGGCAATGCCGGACGTCGCTATCTGACATCATAGAATAGGCTGACAGATCTTTGGTGAGGAAAAGGTAAGGTGGTACGGTGGGTAAATACAATCGATAGACATTAGAGTTGTATTGGTAGGGTGTTGGGAAAGGGTGAAATTTATATACGTCATAAGTGAGGACATCGAAAAATGGTATAATTATGAGGTATGTGTAGGGGCGTGGTCCATGTACAGTCCAGGTGTATTCTAGAAATTGGGGTAATTAGTGTGGTTGAGTGGGAATATGGGTGATAATTTTAATTGTCTGGGCGGTGTGAATCAAGGACTGAAGTATTTCCCATGGTATTAGGGTGGAAAGAGTGATTTTTCCATGGGCTAGCTGGGTTGCACGCAAAACCTTGGAATGAATCGTAGTTATTCGTTGTAAGTATTTATCGATTAGGGTTACTTGTAGGTTCATTATCTCTATTAATTCTAGATATCTTTTGTGTTCTTTGTATTGAGCTAACATGGATTCAAGGTATGTGAATCTGTCCGAAAGGGAGTGGAGGAAGCGATTGTTTTCGTGTATGACCTAATAGTTTGTTCTAACATGTGTCCATTATACTGTCGATTTCGCGCGAAGAGATTCAATTTAATTCAATTCTTTTAATATCTTCGGTTGCTAATCCGAATAAACCTTTGAACAGTTTCCCTCCTATATCTATCAGTCCCCTTTTACTTCTTTGGTTAAAGTTTTCTGATTTTTAGTTTCAGTTTGTATCCATGGTAAGGCTAATATTTCTGATAGGGCGCGTGCTGTAGTTTGAATATTTTCGAGGGTATTTTCTAACAGAACGCGACTAATCTGATCTTTTCCTTGGAAAGAATTCTGGACTTTACTTTCAAACGTTTTTAATTGGGTTTGTATCTGAAGGAGATTGATTTTAATTCTAGCAGGGGGTTGCAAATTTATATAAAGGTCTGCGTGCCCTTTCAAAAATTTACCTTCTGCAAGTTTTTCTATAACAACTCCGGTAGAAATTTTAATGCTAGGGCTACAAGAGTAAATAATTTGGAAAATTATAAGGGGGACAATTTTATTCATTTCTACGCCTTAGGTTATACGGAGCTGGGGGTGGCTGTGTGGATACTTGTGTTTGTGGGCGAAGGGGTCGGCCTCGTTTTGGTGGCAATGGGGGTCGACCGTTGAGCTCGGATTCTGAGCGGGTTCGTTTCTTATGTGAAGGTTCTAGTTCACGTGGGTGATGCATTTGCGGGCGGTATGTAGGGTCCGTGCGTCGATCATCAATCGGTGAGGGTGGTGACCGAGGAGATGGTGGAGTTGGAGGAGAGTTCCACTGAGTGATCCTCTCGAAGGAGTTTCTCCAGAGTCTGGGTTCGATGGAACGCTTGGCTCCGGGGCCTCCTCTTGTTCAGAGATTGGCTCGAGTACTGGTGGTATTACGAGGTACCAATCTTCGTCATGGGTAGTGGTTCCCGCGGTGACCACTTCAGTTTTTTGATCCCTGCCGATTTGTTAATATCTTGACCTTTTGAAGGATAGGCGGCTCGAACGCCTGGCAGCTTTTTTGGGAAGGTGTTGTTCGGAAGCTATCTTCAAATTGTCAGCGTGAATGATCTTTAGTTTGGAATGATCCCGGAGGTCGAGGATTTCATAACGATTTTTTCCGAGGTTTTTCATAATCCTATATGGGCCATCCCATTTTGGGTATAATTTGCGATGAGCACCTGGCGGTTTCACGCTCTTCAGATAACATCGCATACCGACGATTATAGTCCGTTGACGGGGATGACGCCTATGTTGCTCTTGCTCCATCTGTTGGTTTCGGTCGAGGGCATAGCGGATTATGTCAAAAATCTTGAAAGATCGTTCAGCTAGTTGCTGATTTGCTTCTGCCATTTCGGAAGATGTTAGAACTGCCGGGTCGGTTTGGTCGGGCAAATCAAAAGGTAGACGCTTGTCGTAGTGATAGAGGACGAAATGAGGGGTGTCCCCGATGGACACATTATAGCCATTGTTGATGGCTGTTTGTACCATGGGAAGGGAATCATCCCATGTACGGGAGGATGCATCGACAACGTGGCGCAGGGCTTCAAGATCTTTCGATTGTGCCTTTCCACTAAGCCGTTTGCCTGCGGATGGTATGCCACAATGTGTATTTTTAATTTTACACATGTTACAGAGTGACTCGAACAGTTTGGAAGTGAAACTAAGGGCGTTATCCGAGATTAGGATGGAAGGAGTGGTATGATTTTGGATGACGCGTTCCACTAGGGCTCTTGCCACAGTTTCCGAGGTCTGGTCTGGAATGGCGGCTACTTCGCTGTAACGCGAGAAGTGGTCCGTAAACACAATGATGTACTGATTTCCCTTTGATGTTTTGGGAAATGGTCCCAGTATATCCATTCCAGTTCTTTGCCAGGGCCTTTGGCATACTGGATATTTATGCATCGGAGCTGTGGATGGTACGTTGCCCTTATGCTTTAAACACGACGGACATTCGGCGATGTATTCTTGTACCTTTCTGTTCATCTCGGGAAATGGTATCGCTCCAAAAGACTCTTGATGGTGCGATCCGGCCCCATGTGTCCATACAAAGGTGAGTCGTGACAAAGTCCAATGGCTATATCGACGAGATCCTTTGGTATCTCCACGAGGTCATTTCCATCTTCGTTCCTGAAATGTACGAGCCCATCTTTGAGGTTGTACTGTTCTTTTACCTTCGATGGTTCCTTTTGTTCCAGGCGCGCCCGAAGGTTTTGGGTGTGTTGGTCCTGTTGTTGGGAGTATTGCAGACACTCGTAGTCGAACACAGGAAGAATTCCTATTTTATTCACTTGGGCGTCGGGCTTGAGTCTCGACAATCCGTCTGGAATAACTTGCAGTTTTCCCGGTTTGTATACGATTTTTGCTGCAAAGTCCTGAATCAACAGAGCCCATCTACTCAATCGTCCTTCAAGTAGCTTGTCCTTGAAGAGGTACGTGAGTGGCTTATGATCAGTCTTGATGGTTACATCGTAGCCATAGACGATATTTCGGAATTTTTTCAAAGCCCAATATACCGCTAGGGCCTCTCGGTCCGTAGTGGAATAATTCCGTTGAGGTGCAGAGAGAAGTTGACTGGCATAAGCAATGGGTAATTCCACACCGTCTACGTCCTGTAACAGGACGGCTCCTAGTCCATAGGAGGAAGCATCTGTGGCTATGATGAAGGGTCTTGTGTAATCAGGATATTGTAAATGGGATGACAGGTTAGTTTATTAATTAAAGTTTCAAAGGCATGTTGGTGATCGGATTCCCAGTTAAATTTCGAATTTTTCTGGAACAAATTAGTAATGGGTTTAGCAATATTTGAAAATTGGGGGATAAAGTTCCGATAGAATCCGACAAAACCAATAAATGCACGGGCGTCGTCGATGGTTTTGGGTACAGGGTACCTTTCCAGGGCTTCGAGTTTGGCTGGATCAGGTTTAATTCCTGTGGACGAGAGTAGGAATCCTAGGTATACCAGGGATTCTTGTAAAAAATTGCACTTTGCAAGCTTCAGTTTAAGGTGTGCTTTTCTCAAGTGTGATAGCACATTCTGAAGGCGTTGAAAGTGTGTTTTTATGTCCGAACTGTAGACGATAATATCGTCAAGATAAACGAGAGCTTCGACACCTAATAGGTCGGAAAGGACTATATTCATCAACCTAGAGAAATTAGCAGGCCCATTTCGGACTCCGAAAGGTAAAACCTGGAATTCGTAATGGCCTCGGTTAGTGGAGAAAGCAGTCAATGCCCGAGATTCGGGACTGACCTCCATTTGCCAATAACCCGATGCTAAATCGAGGGATGAAAAAAAGTTCGCTTTCCCTACGTTCAGAATTGTTTCCTGCATGTTTGGAATCGGGAAACGGTCTGGGATGGTAATGTTGTTCAGGCGTCTAAAATCTATACAAGGGCGAGATGTTCCGTCCTTTTTGGAGACGAGAATCATAGGAGCGGACCAGGGACTAGCTGAAGGCTGAATGACATCCTGCTCCAACATGTCCTTGATGTGTTCCTCAATAGTGACTAATTGGGAATGTGGAACCCGATAGGGAGGAATGAAAATGGGTTTGGAATTGGGTTCCAACTTGATTTCAAAAGGGACCAAATTAGTTCGGCCCAGAGGATCTCCTTTTAGGGCAATCACATCTCTATTTCTTATCAGGAAATCGAGAAGTGATTCCATTAGTTTGGGATCCTGTAAAGCTGGTGACTCCTGAAGGGAGTGCTCCAGACATTTCTTATATTCTTCTTTTAATACTGAAGGATTTAACTCTAAGGAACTGGAAACACGATTTATCATACTGATGGGGAAATCTGAATCTACTTCTACTGTGGAAACAGTTCCTATTTTCTGATTTGAAGTTAATTCTATAGGACTTTTTCCTTTGTTTAAACAAACAACAGGGATAGCTGAATTCTGACTCTGACTAAGGACTTGGGCAATAAGAACATCTCTTTTGAAATTACTTTTCTCTGTAATCAGAGTACGCTCTGACTCTAATAATTTTCCTTGACTGTCGACTACTTTTGCTAGGAAACAAATCTTCTCATAAGGTGCTACTGTTATATGCTCGGTAGGGCATATGAAAAATTGTGAATCTGACTCTGGTTCGGCGACTAAAATTTGCCTTATGGGCGGAACTGAAGCTGGCTGAACTGAAACTGGCTGACTGGAAACTGGCTGACTGGAAACTGGCTGACTGGAAACTGACTGACTGGAAACTGACTGTGTTGATCCAACTGGATTCAACAACTGGAACTGATTACCCTGGGGTCTGATTTCTGGAGCGGTTGTCCCTCTGGATACAACCGGCTGACTTGAACTGCTATCAAGTGGAGAGGGTTTCCTATTTCTTTTGGAAATCTGAACTGGGCTAATTCTATTACCATTAAGCTGTCTGTCATTCTCACGGAGATGGTGTGTCCTATTTTGACATTTTACTAACTTTCCGGATGGGTAAATCTCCCATTGATTCCAGTTAAAAAAATCCATATCTAGTAGGATATCTGTCTGAAAGGTGGCGACTGTGTCCACTATGCAACATTTCGCGGGGTATACCGCGTTTCCAACTTCTAAATATAACTCAATTTCTCCGTATGTAGGTATGGGTGTGCCCGTAACTCCTCTGAGTTGGCAGGATGGTGCCTTAAGTTCATATTTGTAATTTGTACTCTCTAATAATTCATCTACACATTGTTTCTTAATTAACGTCGCGTGTGCTCCTGTATCTAGGAGAGCAGTTAAATCTTGGTTATCAGTGCTACAATTTATTATTAAATCTAGGACGTCTGCACCTATTATCCTGATGGGAGTTTGTGTGCGTATCTGGGTTCATTACTGTAATTTAGGAGGGAGGAGGTTGAACTGCCGCCTCCAATGTAGGGTCTAAAAAAGGGCTCGAATGGTCTTCTATGGGACCTGGGTCATATTCTACGGGATTACCATACGCTGGAGGGTGTTCTTGAAAACTGTACTCTGGGGAAAATGATTCCTCCACGGGTACTTCTACGTACCGAACTAGCTGACCTTGCTGGTTGTACTGAGGTTTGTACATGGGGTAAGAGTGTGGTTGACCCTGTGGTCGTAATCTATTGGGTTGGTGGTTCGACTGAGGCTGGGAATGGACTGGTTTCTGGGGATTGGATGACTTTTGGGATACGTTTTGGGAACGTGGGTGGTTTGGTTTCTGAAAGTGGGGTCTATACCCTGCAGGGGCTTTATCAGCACACTTTTGGCGATCGCCACGGCGATGACCATGTTCGTGACAGTGGGAGCAATAAGAGGGATAATTGCACTGACTTATCATGTGCCCAAAGCTATCGCAGTTAAAACACTGTGGAGGAGGGCGTGTATTCTGGGTTTGGGGGGCTTGTTTCTGGGGTGGTGTTCCCTGCATTGGCCTCGATTTATAGGGTTGTTGTTGTTGCTGTTGGTGTTGTGGCTGCTGCTGCTGAATGTAATGTACAGGGGTTTCTCTACCCTTTCGGTAGTTCTGGTTTGCTAAATCGGGGTAATGTTCCCGTGTTTTGTTTATGGCTACACTTACAGGTTTGTCAACATTTAAAAACTCCTGAAACTTTTTTTTAGGTGCTCCGGGTAGGTTTTGGTAAATGGTTGTGCTACTATTAGATTTCTTTGTTTCGAAGTGAAAGTTATGCCACATGCATTTTCTGCGGCACGGAGGGCTTCTCCTACAAGTTTTGTGTTCGTGTAATAAAATTGTTTAAATCTTCGTGTTCCTCTTTCTTCCATTTAGCTTGGAAGACTGCTTCTAACGTGGCTAAGGGTTGTGCAAGTGTTATTTCTTTAAAAAATTCTAATAAGTTTTGTTTAAAATCGTCCCATGTTGTAGCTTCGCTAATTGATGGGACGTAGGTGACTGTGTCATGAGCATTCCCTTCTTTAGGGTCGATAAATCTTTTTGCTTCCCTAATTTTTATATCATCATCGGGATGTTTTCGCGTAAGAAATGTTGCTCTAAAGATTCAATCCAAGGTCTTACGCGTGGTTCAACAAAGCGATTATCTATGGTCCCCTTAAAAATTAAAACAGTATGGGAAGGTTTACTAGTCTGCCTAAGTTAATATGCTGGGGGGGGGTTTGAGACTGAGACATATTGGCTTGTTCTGGATCTGAAGTTTGTGTGTTTGGGAGTATGTTTGAAGGGCGCGGGGTAGGTGGAAAAATGGGTGTAGGTAAATTTTCGATGTCAGAAAGCGCACCGTCTGAATCGCTCATATGTGAAGGTACTTATTAATGTGTTCTAATTAGGTCTGCTTGACCGATCTTAATTTATGGAATGATCACTTAAGGGGTTTTCCTAACTACACTATCTAAAAAAAATAAATGCACAACAATTTGCCTAACTAGGGGAAAATTTGAAAAGATTGCAAACAAAACTAAAAAAATGTAAGCAAGATTTCACTCAAATGTACGTGAAGGTATGGTAATACTATGTTTGGTACATTAAATAAAATTATACTATGCTAACTAGAATAGTGAAAATAACTGTGAAAATAACTGAAAATAACTCTGTGACAATAACTCTGTGAATAACTCTGTGAATTTAATTCTGTGACAATAATTCTGTGAAAATACTGTTTTCAATAAAAAGAATGTATCACTGGTGTTGAATGTTCACTGTGTTTTGTGTTAATTCTGGCTCAATACTAAATATTAACTTAATAATACTGACTTTTCAAATGTTTAGAGATTATTTAAAAAAGAGTTTTTTACTTAACAAGATTCCTACGGCGAAATCCTTAGAGACGTGTCCTAGAGACGTGTCTTGCTGACCACTTGTTCTTGGATGAAAACTAGGCGTGGAGAACTTGGAGTCGTGACACACCGGTTCAAAGGTGGATGTGATGAACTGGAAGTCGTGACACGCCGGTCAGCTGGATGTTGATTTTAGTTCCAGGGTCTGGAGGACTGGAAGAATCCTGGATGCAGAAGTTGTCAGTTGTGAAGATCCTGGTTAAAGGGTCGCCAGTTGTTAACCCCTCCGTCTATGGCCTGGGTTGGTTCGAAGTCGACGGGGGTTCTAGTTAGGTGGCAGAAACGGATATGTGACTTGCAGTAGTTTTCTTCTATATTACTCTCCGAGTTCTTCTATAGTGGCTCGGAGGACTCTGGTAGACTTGCTAAAAATTCTGAAGATTCCGGACTCTTCTTATAGCGTATCTGGAAAGTTTAATGACTAAGTTCTTCTGAAGAGAGCAAGGATTGGAGGATAAAATACAGACTATCTTTTACTGTAATTTACTACTAAAATGTACAGGTAGTGCTCAGCCTCTGAATTAGCTTCTGAGTTACAATGGAAGATCTTTACTTGGGTTTATATACCCCAAAACTGCTAACATCATTATTATTAAATGCTAAAAAGGCTGCATTATTTTTGCACAATATTCGAAAATAAAGTAAATTTTTTAGCTGTGGTAAGGCTTGAACGAGTAAACAAAATATTTGAAGATGAAACCATATTTTTATCTTAAACCGCGACTTTTCAGATCTGATGTTATCATGATCTGCCAAGTTAACTAAAAATGGAAATCGGACTATGCATCTTTACACTAAAATATGCATATGAGTAAAATTTTAAGGTTTAAGATGTACAATTTAAATGCTTAGGCAAGACATGATCTCATCTTTTATAACGAAAGAGAATGTGTACAAAATATGAACATTGCAAAGCTTAAGCAGGATTTCTTATTAAGCGAGATTTAAAAAAATGATTATGAAATTTTAAAAAAGAATAGGTCACCAATTATTTGGCAAAGTAGAAAGCAAATCAAAAATTTTATCCAAACTCGCGTTGGGCGATTTTGGTCCTTATGTAAAAATGAATACACACACGTACATACATATGAATATAGGCATTATATAAAGTTAAATATATAAGAATATACAGGATTATATAAATACATGAACCATATAAACACATGAATTTTAAAATGGATACAATAACTTTATAAATAAATACAAGAATTACAAGAAGAATATGATAGTATAGGAATATGGGAATTATTTATGGTTCATTTTTACATATGTATACATATATATATATATATATATATATATATATATATATATATTAATATATGTGTGTATATATATATATATATGTTCCTCTGTGTATTTTGGTGAAAAAAATAGATTCTTTTCTTAATTAATGTCCATTCTGTATCGCCTTCGTTATTATTTCGGTATATATATATATATATATATGTATATATATATATATATATATATATATATATGCACATATATATACGGTGTGGTTGTAATAATACACTTCTACTCCCAACATTTTATCGTAATTTATAAAGTTCTACAGGTAGGATTTTAGAAATATTAAAAACTTTTAAGATTACCCGGTGCTTACTTTTGAAACATGTCAGGATATCTGCTTTGTGGTTATAATTTGCCAGGTATCCTAATCATCCTTTTCACTTATTGTAACTCTTTAATTAAACTTTAATTTAATTTAAATTTGGACATATATGTCAACAACCGGATGTGTAGTACACTCAGCTAATCTTCCTTTTGAACTGTAAATTAGTGTACTTGTAACGCCTTGCAGCTTTCTCTCTTTCTTCTTATATATATATACCATATTTGACGGCTTACAAGATGCTGCGCCGTGAAAGACGCACCTTAATTTTGGAAAGGTAAATTCAAGAAAAAAGTTTTTGATGCACTTTATTGTTAATACAATGGATATGTAAAATTCAATAAAAAGAAAACCCAAAAGCCAATAAAGAAAGATAATATGATTATTACTCTTATTATTTGTTATTAATCAACTTCAGATTACGCATGTGCTGTATTGCCACTTTCGGCTTCTAAGACGCAGGGCGATTTTTTAAGGTATTTATAAGGAAAAAAGTGCGTCTTATAAGCCGACAAATACGGTATATATATATATATATATATATATATATATATATATATATATATATACACCTTTGTGTGTATTTTGGTGAAAAAATAGATTCTTAATTAGTGTCCATTCTGTGTCGCCTTCGTGATTATTTCTGTATATGTATATAGGTATATATATATATATATATACACACACACGGTGTGGTTGTTATAACACTTCTACGCCTCACATTTTATCGTAAATGTTTCATTAACGGGTATCCTCAATTATAGCCTAGTTTGCATTAGCACTGAGCTATGATTTCTGAACACAATTCGATTTATGAAAAAATGGATTTTAATTACAAAGAATCAGTATGAACTAATCATGTTAATTTCTCCTTAAAGGGCCGATACGGAGCTCGAACATGTTATAGCAAGTTTTCGTGACAGCTTTGATGAAAAGGAAATAATTGATTTGGAGATTTTACCGCGCAGCCCGCCCATGGGCCTGAATACAGGGGTCCAGGTATTGGCTCACATCCGTCCGACGAATGTCAGGTCATTGAGGAAGTATTGTAAGTTTTTTGTGGTTAAGAACAAAACACATTGTATTTTCATTAAATTTATTAAATGGTAGAAAACATGTACAAAGCGGCTTAGAGCTAGCGTCTATTAAATAAGCCTTAATGGAGACATTTTACAAATGTATATACACCTTTACACAATATAGATACAATTATATAGACACGTTTACGCAACACAATGAGTGCGAACGTATGGGAACCTTTTTTTATTTGTCTGCATACCGTTTCATCATTCATTTCAGTGCCGCACAAATCGAATAATTTAAAAAAATTATAAATCCCTTCCCACGTGACATGTGCAGGAGAAATGAAAGGCAATACATGTCGAAGGTATTACTAAAATATACTTGGAGGCGGTAAGGATTTCATACAATTTCAGGAATATGTATCTGTTCGATAAATTTTAAAATAACAGGATCACTCCAGGGTTGAGTACCGAGTGAATCAAAATAGTACATTCTTTCCCTATTTTTAAAATAGATTGCAAACCAATGAACCCCCTCAACCCCAACAATGTCGGTGTTCACGATAATCCCATACCAATCTCCCGTAGTTGGCAATTTCAACATTTCATTCTTTGGAAACACGCCGATAAATTTGGAACGTGTGATTCGGTCACTTTTCATTACTCTCTGTAGTGTATTCGCGTCCATTTTAAAAGTCTGTGACCACGTTCCTAAAATGGTCAACTTCTATTAGAGCCGTTGATTCGAGGTACAGGAGTACGCTAATAGGCGCATCTATAGGGTTGGCAAATTCAAACCTGACTGAGATGTTCCCACTCTGTTGTGGACTTAAGTGTGTGTTTACGCCAGCAGACAAGTCAGGGGTAATATTATATCAATAAAGGTTAAGCCAAACCTAAGCTCGTCACAGGCACCGGCATTATGAGCCAGACTGCTATAAGCTCTCGCGCAGAGCGGGAACACAGCGTCTGATGAGTAATCAGCAATCATAGGTCCCCCCCAATGCGACGCCATTTACGTATAGATTTATATTTTTAAGGCCGAAATTCTCGAATTTAAAGGCGCTCTTTTTATATTTTCCATTCGTCGAAGCGTGATCCTGCATTCCAATTAATATTCTTTTAGGTAGAACTCCCAGGGCCACGTTTACTAGCTGCTTCTAGGCCAGCTTTGCGGGCACCGTGTATAGTTTGATCTGTATTCTGTTAATTGGGTATTTTACTGGTGCGTGTATTAAATTTTTTTCAATTTCTACATATTTCGGGGAACTTAATTTCACTCGCCATACACGTAAGTATGTCTTCATGATGTGAATCACAACGGGTTTTGCGCCCTCTTCTTGATGAGGACCCAGATTTATGCAGATCTCAGGACACATGCGGTTGAGCTTTATTTTCATGTCGACGCCGTTCATAAGCAGTTTCTCCTGGAACGTGAACTTCTTTTGAAAAGTTGAGGACATTTTCCAGATGGGCTCGTAGGTCATAATACCCCGTTTCTGCCGAGATGTTAAACTGATTTAAATACACCTCACACTGGCTGAATATTTAGTGTAGAGGGTTGGTTTCAGGGTATGTAGAGTAACTATCAACGCAGTCCGATCCATCTGAATGGGCTATACGCAGTTTAGTATACATGTGAATGCAGCTTGGATAAAAAACGTATGGGCCTGAGTTGGGTATCACGAATTCTATAGGGGCACTCGGTGAACTAATTGTTTTTAATGGATTAATTGTAATAAAGTCGCTATGCTCAATAGGAACCTGTGTAGGGGGCATATCAAAGAGGGACAGTTTTGAATGTTTTTTTAGAGCTTCTTTAGGTTCCACCCATTATGTCTTCTACCCCGTTAAAACCTCATTGTAATGCCTTCCTCCCGAGGTATCTAGCACCCCTCTTCAACAAAGGGACAGCCGTGCGTAGTATGGTTGAAAAATTGAGCCAAGCCCACTCTCACGCTGATATCTCACTCCTCGATAGACTGTGAAAGGCCTTCGGGTCATTACAACTGAATGCGACGAAAGTGTAGCTTCACTGTTAAGCGCTTATCACCGAATGTGTGAATTTTCCCTCGATCGTTCTTATATATATTGAGATATTGGTTAATAGATTAGGCGCAACATTCACATAATGGAGCTTGTCATATGTAACGCTCAAACTCTTTCCCCTATGGTTGGGAATGTGTACAATGCGCAGCAGGCGCGCCTGGGTGTCCCCAACAAACTGATGATCTAGGACAATGGTCGGCAAACTATCACCCGCGGGTCAGTTGGTGACCCGCTGAAAAATTATGGTGACCCACCACAAAAAAAAAATACATGAAATACATGAGAATTTGCTGGAATTAAAATATTTCAACTTCCTTGGAACTGAAGATATGAAGATGGAGCTGAGTGACCTTAGAAGTTCGTCTTTATGGACAGATAAATTTAAAAACTTTTGAACTAGCCTTGGGAAAACGGAAGAAAATCATCTACATATGATATCTACATATTGGGCATCTCTTCCGTCCAAGTTTTCTTCTCTTAAGAAAATAGCTTTTGTTCTTTCAGCATTTGGATCGAGTTATACATGTGAGCAGATATTTTCACAAATGAAATTCATAATAAATTCATCACGGAACAGATTCACTGCAGAAAACTCAACTTCATGTGTCTTACTAAAAAATCCAACTATTCCCCAAACATTTCTAAGTTTTCAAAGAAAGTGAAGCAGTACCATAAAAGCCACTGATTTAGTTTAGTTCAATTTTTACATATAATTTTTTATTTTATTTAAAGGATTGTTTAAGTTTATTTGTCTTTAAATGAAATGAAGCAATACCATAAAAGTCATTGATTTGGTACAATTCAGTTTTTACATTGAATTTTTTATTTTATTAAAGGTTTGTTTAAGTTTATTTGTCTTTAATCGATATACCTAAAAAAACACCTTATAACTTGTAAGAAAATATAAAAATAAGTAGTAGTAGTAAAACAATTTTGAGTACTGACCCATTATACAAGCGATATAAGACATAAGTGTCCCATTATAAAAAAAGTTTGCCGACCACTGCTCTATGATATTGCTGTAAATATAGCACATGTCTGAGGAGGGGTAACTTTCACCCAATTTCTCCAATTTCAACTGATACATTAAGCTGGACAAGTCATGTTGTGCCTCGTGAAAGGTATCTCTTTGGAGGGCTGCACCATATCGACACTCGGCAACAAATTTGAACAGCTCTTTGTCGTTAATATTTCTACTAAGCGTTGATTTTAACTTCAACGTGCGTGCAGGCGTGTCTATGTTTACGACTTCGAAAAGCAAGTCATTTGTCAGGTACGACTTTCAAGACTCTTGTTTAGGCCCGTTACAATGTCCGTTGCTGTGTCATAATGACCGATTCCTAGTACAACATTTGTACTATAGTACTGTACCTCACCGAACAGGACTGATCTCATAGTGTTGTCTAAGGTTATGCATAATTTTTCACACTCATCGACTCTTCTCAGGATCAGAAATATGATCTGTTCATTTTCAAGAGTAAAAAATTTGGTGGCTAGCTGGAATTCACAAACATCAACTTCGTACGAATCACGTTCCAACTCAATGGGCCCATGGAGTTCTGTTACAAAGTTGGCCAGGGTGTTGTTAGGATGTACAGACAGAGAGGAAGAGGACGGGAGTATAACATAGAAGTGGTCAGGCGCCATGTTGCATACTATTTAAGCTTCATTATTGCAGCAGCTTTTATATAGGTGTTGAAGCTTTCTGGGTACCCTAGCCATTTCATTAGGTACATTTTTCTCTTTCCTGAACCTTTGCTGCCTAAAATGTTTTAAATTTTAACACACTTTTTCCTAAATTAAATGTTACTTTCTGCAACTTCTTGCGGTAAAAGCCTTCAGCGATTTCCTCCCCATTCAAATCTTCAACATAACTCATCATTATCTCGCCTTTAGGTCTCAGCAATAATTTTAAAAATCTCACGTGTCCATCCCTGCTCAAATCTCTTCACTAATTTATTTCCAGAACGTGATAGCCTAACATAATCATTGATTTTGAAATGTGTAGAGTGTGGTAGCGGTGATCCATCTCTTCTAACCTCTTTGCGCGTACCTCTTTCTAAAACTTCGTTAGGTGTTGTACCAATCGTAGAATGGCGTGAGCGGTTGTATGACGATACCAATGACACCAGAACGTTTATATATCTGTATGTGTTTTTATGGGTAAAACAGCGATGCATGCGTTCTTTTATGGTACGTTGAACTGTTTCAGCTAAAGAGGCCTTATGTATAGAACTGCTAGTGTAGTAACTGATATTAAACTCCCTCAGCATGTTCTGAAAAGCGCGGCTTATAAATTCTTTCCCCATATCCGGAAAAAATAGCCAGGAACCCTGTTTTCTTTCAACATCAGCGTTTTGGTAGCTTTCGCAATTGTTTCGGGCGATTTATTTTTAGAGGAATTATTCACAGATATCTAGATAATACATCTATTATGAATAGGATGTAGCGGTAGCCGTCGTTATACATTGAATATCTTTGCATGTCTGTTAAAAACGCTTCCCAAATAGAGTGAATCGAATCCGCTGTTGTCTTGGCCGTTTTAAACCTTTTTCTCATCAACATCTTTTTCCCTACTCCTTCATTGCAAACACCTCTGTACAGTCTATTAACATTGCCATAGGAGGCGGGGTTAGAAATGTCATAATAGCGTTTTCTTAATATGGCATAGGAGGCGGGGTTAGAAATGTCATAATAGCGTTTTATTAATATGCCATAGGAGGCGGGGTTAGAAATGTCATAATAGCGTTTTCTTAATATGTTAGCCATTTATGTATTTTAGAGACACGTGGATAAGGTTGGCCGTTTGGTCTCTTCTTTCTCCTCCTCAGAGGTGCTATTGTTGGGGGTGATGGCGTACTCAGTTGTGACACATGCGAGACTTGCTCCAAGTCTTTTAACCTATTCAGATTTCCTATCAATGTTTTGGGGACATTTATGTGTTCTAGTCTTGTTTTAATATGCTTCCATCCTGTTCGTGAAGGCCTGTCCAACTTTCTCACCAGAACATGGACAATGTCGCGATATTGGACCCCTGTACCTTTGTTCCTTCAACAATGCCCTCGCCTGTATCGGTCCACTGTATGATGGGGTCCTCACTCAATAGATTATAAAGACTTAAGCCTTTATTCTTCAATGTATGTGAGAGACTGCTTTTTAATACACGCTCGATGTGTTGCGTTCCGTTATTCTTTGGTTGGTCATCTCTAACGTCGGGCCCAGATCCTTTGTCGCTATGCTCATCGTTGCTACCGCTGTGCCTAATAACCACGGGGAGCTTTGTCGGATTCTTATAATCTTCGTTCTCATGAAGAAATTTGTACACAGTCTCTTGGTACAAGATCCTTTTCTCATCAGGTGACATTTCACTGTTGAATAGGGCTAACAATTCGCTTTCCCACAGTTTGACTTTTACAACCGAGCGCACGTATTATCTTCTTGTAACGACGTAGGCGAGCCTTCTGAGGGGATTTCATTGGCACATTACATTTTATAACATTAAGACAGATTTCACATATACATATACAACGATATCAGAGTCGATATTTTTAACAAACATCTGTTGTAGTGTCCGGGGCAATCGTTTCACGATATTTCTTTTTCCTATTTGTCATTCTGGAATATACACCGTTTCAGGCTCGTTTGGGAATATATTCGTTCTTTGAAGCATCCTAAAAGTGTTTCGCGGGTGAAGGTCACAAAGAAAATATCCGTAACGCTGACTTGTGGTTTCTTTATAAACCGCCAAAAACTCCTTACGCTTATTCGGAAATATTTGATTGGCTAATACCGCAATTTGTGACACATCTCTACCTTGCGCCAATAAGACTAGATATGATGTAGTTAACGACACATCGCGCATATATCTATTTTTGAAAAATAGATTCTGATTGATGAAGAATACGCTTATGTTAAGATGGTGGGAGAACACTGTAAATGTCTCGGCAAACGTTTTATCCATTTCCAACATGAGATCATCAATTACAATGATTGTATGCTCATTTCCATTTAACGAATTAACGTCATAAACACCTTTGTGGAACAAAATATCATCTTGGTACTTGTTGAACACTGACTGATACGTCGAATAGCACCATATTACTTTATGCACAAAAATTTTTTTTAGAACATCTCCCACTTATCTTTAATGATTTTAAGCATAAACACAGTTTTACAACATCCTGTAGGGCCAGATAGTGTACATGTGGTGGGGCTTGTGAACCTGAATTTTTCTACAGATTCCATCTCTAACACGTTACACCCCTAAGTGGGTCATTTACAAAATATAAAAAAATTTAAATGCTGCTCCTCATATTCTTGTTTTACTTCTTCCACAGAACCGTGAATGACGACGAAATACAACCCCTCTTCTTCGATATTACAAGTGACCCCGATGACCGTGTAGCTACAGACTCCACCCCCGCTGACGAACCCTCACCAGATATACCTGCAGCACGCTACAATTCAAAGCGGAAGCATGAAGAATAAGGTAGGTTGATTTTGGAACTGTGATCTTGGACTAGTCTAGATAGAAAGGTATTAATGAATAAAAAAAGTTGCACTAACTCATATTTGTCAAAATGATTGTATTTTTTGAGGATTGTTAATTATTTTTAAATTGTAAAATTGCCGAATTTTACGGGTAAAATCGCGCGCGCGGCATTCGCGCAATGTAAACAAACAAAATATCGGACCTTATTTCATCAAAATAATCAATTAAAATTCTGCTTTTTTAACAAAACGATGCTTGAAACTTATTGTAAATGCATTATAGATGTTTATTAGTGTATTATTTTGTATTTTTTAATGATATTTACCTATAAATTGTGTATTAAATTAAGTTATTTTATGATGCGTTCATTTAATTGTGTTTATTTTCAGATATTTCATAAAAATGGGTAAAAAACGGAAGTCTGCAGTGTTAACTCGAAGTGATAGTGCCAAAAAATTCAGTGGCCAGCCTTCCCCTTTGGATAAAACAGAGCCTCCTACCCTCCGCCAAGTTCTTCAGTACAGTTATTTCCTCCAAAACAGCCACCAGGACTTGAAAGACTATGATATTGCTAAAATGATAGCAAAGGATGTGATTGAGATCTGGCAGGCAGTGAACCCGCGGCTGCCCCTGTATGAGGAATATTATGTAGTGAAATTGGTGGATAAAGTGTGCTTCAAGAAAGCAAAAGAGATAAACAGGAAATCTCTTTCTACAGTCCAGGAGCAGAATCTGGAGGAAAAGCTGGATAAACTTTTTGACATTTCTGCTTGCACCTGTAAGCTACCTGTTCGTCCCTGTGATGACAATGCTGTGAAGTGCAAGAAAGAAAATTGTCAAACACAGCACATGATCTGCACTTGTCCTCCCAGTAAGAAGATAATGCTATTATTTTTTTAACTTTTTACTGGCCTAACTTAGTGCGATTAGGTGCCTTTTAAATGGAAGGAAATTCAATGTTTGTAATTGAAAAATATCCGCATTTTCCTCCTGTAATCTTCCTTTTCCCCCCCCATAGGTAATAGAAATTAATAATCAATTTTTTTTCAGGATTTTATCTCTTATTTTAGATCCGCTATTTAATATACTTTAATATTTCAGGTTCCAGTAGAGGAGAGGGAATACTTGAGAGATCAGAGGGCCAAAATAGGACCCAAGGGCTCTTTCCAGCTGGGATCTGTGGATAAAGCTGCTGTGAAGAGAGACCAGAGGGCTGCAGCTGAAGCAGAAAGATTACACAGCCAGATTCAACAGCAGCAGGAAGTGGATTTGGCCACTTTTGCCTCCACACCTTCACAAGATATTTTTTTGAATCCAGCTCAGGAAAATCAGGAGAGGTAATATATTTTTTTTCTTATATCTTATCCCATTTTTACCCAAATTTATCCCTACTTTTTTTCCCTATTTCCCCCCTTTTTTCCCCCATTTTCGCTTTAGTAATTTATTCTTTTTTTCGCCCATTTTCGCCGACTTCTTACCTGAATTTTTACCCATTTTTTCCCCCTATTTTCCCACTTTTTTCCTCCATTTTCGTTTAAGTAATTTATTCTTATTTCCGCCATTTTCGTCGATTTTTACCCATATTTTTCCCTTCTTTTTCCCCTATCTCCCCCCATTTTCGCTTTAGTAATTTATTTTTTATTTTCATTTCAGCCATCTGGTGGTGAAGCTGAAGAGTTCAAGCCAAGGAGGCACCCAAGTGGAGGTTACAGCTTTTTGAAAACCCCCAGATATGCCATGGAACTGATCAGGGGTGATGTTTCTTCCAATCTTGGGGCAAGTCTTGCTAATGCCGTCCTCCTGGACTTACAAGCTATGGACCTGCTTAAGCCTGGCCTTGATGTGAAACAGATAATAGTTGATAAATGGAAAATGGACAGGGAAAAAGCTAGAATGAAAGTGAAAAGTGATGAAAAGCACAATGAGGGTCTGGAAAAGTTAGTCTGTATTGGGGTTGATGGGAAAGTTGACAAGGACACTTTGCTGTACAGAGAAGTTAAGGATGAAAGTGGGGAGACTAAGCTGAAGAAAGGAAAGGGACAAGAGCACCATTTGACTTTCACAAAGGAGCCGGGAACTGAAAGTGGAACATATCTTACTCACAAAGTCATCCCAATTAAAGGTGCGACTGGAGTTCTTCTTGGTGAAGAAGTTGCTAGTGTCTTGGAGGAGTTTAACAGTGTTCATATCCTGAAAGCTGTCCTCCTTGACAACACAAATACAAACACTGGCTGGGAGGTCTTGTAACAGCTCTGGAAAATAAAATTGAGCGGAAATTGCACACCATTGGCTGTTCACTCCATCAGAATGAGCTTCCTTTCAGAGCTGTTTTCAAGCATCTTGATGGCAGTACCAAAAGCCCCACTGCTTTCACTAGTCCGCTGGGAAAACTGTGAAATTGACTACCAAGATCTGCCACAAGTGGAATTCACCAAACTCAGTGGCCCCCTGGATGACATGGAATTTGCTGAGGAGACACTGAATGATCTCAGTAACGACCAGAGGCTTCTTTTGGAGTATGTGCTTGGAATTTCCAAGGGCAAAGTCAACCCAAGATTTGCTGCCTCGAAAATTGGACCATTAAACCATGCAAGATGGTTGACTTTGGCAATTAGATTGATGTGTCTGTGGACCAGAGGTGCTTACTAGTGATCTACAGATCTACAGAAGCTAAGGCTAACAAAGACCCTAAGATCCACTCTAAGGCTAGCCCGAGAGAAAGGAAAGAGTAGGGGGTTAAGAGAAGAGAGGAGAATAAGGGGTTAAGTAAGGAGCAACACCTATCATTCGTGGGTTAACATTCATTCAGAAAAAGAGGGAAAAAGTCTCACCATCATCATCCGCCGGCCACTGCCGACAAGTCAGAAAAATAGTCGGAGAATATAGGAGAGGGGTAAAAAATGAAAAGAAGTAAAATAAGAACGCTTACAAACCATGCAAACACAGTCTTAACTCACTGTCATACCATGCAAACTACAAACATGCAAGGAAAGAGTTACAGATATGCAAGTAAGGAGATAAGAAAAAAAAAAAAAAAAGTAGGTAAAATTAAACAAAAAGTGGGTTAGTTTACGCTACAAGCTACATCTACATTCGTGTTAGTCTAATTTTTTTTTTTTTTTTTTTTTTAATAATTATTTATAATTTTTTTTTAATTTTTTTTTTTTTTTATAATTTTATTGCTGGCATCACACGCTGGCATGTCACAAGCTGGCATCCATCGTCAACAGACTCATCCTCGAGCACCACCACCAGAGCTCCTGTTAACTTTCTTTTTTAATTTTAAACAACGCTAATACTTTTAAAATGTCTGTCAAGACGGTTCTTAAACATATTAACGCTGGTAGAATGAACGACTGACGCGGAAAGATTATTCCATTTATCAATTACTTTAAACGTAAAGAAGTTTTTAGCGATATTAGTAATGAAACGTCTGCCACGCAACTTAAATCCGTTATTGCGAGTATTACTATTATCGAAAGTGAACAATTTGTCAAAATTTACGTTATCGATGTTATTAACGATTTTGAAAACTTCAATAAGCTCCCCCTTAATCTCCTAGTTTCGAGTGAATACAAGTCTAACTCTTTAATCCTATCTTCATAAGGCTTATTGCGCAAAGACGTAATAAGTTTCGTGGCACGACGCTGAACCCTTTCTAACCTATCAATATCCTCACGCAAGTACGGGCACCAAAACTGAACGGCATATTCTAAATGAGGCCTGACTAGGGACTTGTAGAGGGGCAATATAATATCCTTCGATTTAAATTCGAAATTACGCGCTATGAAGCCTAACATCCTATTAGCTTTTGCGCAAGACTCCAGGCACTGGTTCCTAACCTTTAAATCTTTAGTTACGCGTACGCCTAAATCTACTTCCTCGTCAACGCTCGCTAACTCCTTATCATCCATCGTGTACGCGTAATTATTGTTGCGAGAACCTATATGCAAAACTTTACATTTATCTACGTTAAATTGCATCTGCCACTTATCCGTCCACTCCGTAATCCTATCTACATCGTCTTGGATCCTATTTCTATCGTCCTCGTTAACAACCTTACCCCCTATTTTAGTATCGTCCGCGAACTTTGACACGTTACTAGTCAATCCTACATCTATGTCGTTAATGTAAATTACGAATAACAATGGGCCTAACACTGAACCCTGTGGGACACCGCTACCTACATCTAACCACCCCGATTCACTACCATTAACTACAACCCTCTGCCTCCTAGCACGAAGCCATTCTTCTAACCAGTTAGCTACCTGACCGCGTATACCGTGCGCTTTAACCTTCGCAATTAGTCTCCTATGCGGAACTGTATCGAACGCCTTTTTAAAATCTAAATAAATAACGTCAGCTGCCCTATGCCTATCGTATTCGCGCACTATTTCGTTATAAAATTCTAACAAATTAGTTAAACAAGACCTATGGCGTCGAAACCCGTGCTGACTACTATTAATCAAACCCCTACTTTCTAAGTGATCGATAATACGATCCCTAACTACGGATTCCAAAAGTTTACCGACAATTGACGTTAAGCTAATGGGCCTATAATTGCTAGCTACCGCGCGGTCGCCTTTTTTAAAAATAGGCGTGACGTTAGCTAATTTGAAGTCTTCAGGAATAATCCCCGTTTCGAGTGACTGATTAAAATCTTCGCTAAGGGGCCTACGATAACGTCTTTCAAATCTTTCAAATGTCTAGGATAAAAAGCGTCAGGGCCTGGAGCCTTGCTAACTTTTAGCCTATCGATATAATGCGCAATCTCAGCCTCGTAAACAGTTATTTCATCTAAAATAGTCTCGCTACTAAATGGAACGATATCGTCAACGTCGGGGACATTATTTACGTCCTCTACGGTAAAAACTGTCGCAAAAAATTTATTAAAAATACCCGCCATCGCCTGAGCGTCAGAAGCCAAAGCGCCATTTACATCCACTAGAGGGCCTATGTTATCCTTTACCGGCTTACGATTATTTACGTATTCAAAAAACTTTTTTGGATTATGTTTACTATCCGCAGCTATAACTATCTCTAAATTACGCTTAGCATTCCTAACTGATCTTTTAACCTGACGTCTAAGCTCGATATATCTATTAAAGTTAGCTACCTGGCCATTGCGCTTGTTAAGTCTATACGCTCTATTACGCTCGTTTATGAACTCGCCTACTTCCCTAGTCCACCACATGTAGCGGATGCGGATGAGGATGTTTGATTTAAACATCCGCGGATGCGGATGCGGATGCGGATGGCTACATTTTCGTTATTTTTTAGGATATATTCGAGATTTGTTGTGTTTAACGTATATAATAAGTTATTATATAGAGAGAGCTGTAGCTATAATGTAGTATAATTGATTAATTGTACAATAATTGCTGTACTTTTCTCTGAACATATAAAATAATATCAAGCATCTAACTAATATAGAAATCAATCAGTGAATTCGTCTGCAAATAAATTCGTTATATTTTGTTGAGTTTCAGCCACAATTAGAAACCATAATTGTGTTACCAGGATGCGGGACGTGAACGCAACTCAAATGCACCCCACCGACCTCTTTCCCCAACCTCCACCCTTATAGAAAGAGATCTTTAATTAGCTTGATAACTATTTATATTAAGTTTAAAGTTTTATTAGCCATATTTATAAATGAGTAATTAAAATAAAGTAAACTAAGATGTTCATCGTTTAATGTTCAAACTTAATTATAGGAAGGTTATGCTTAAGGAACATTAATTTTTCTGCCTTTTCTGCGGCCAGTCTGTTTCTCTTTTCATCATATATTAATCCAGCACTGCTAAATAATCTCTCGTTTGGTACGTTTGTTGGAGGACAGGCTAAATGTTTCCTTGCAAGTTTACTCAAGTATGGATAGATATTCTGCGTATTTTTCCACCAACTAATAGGATTGTCACATGCAGCCAGGCGTTTTTCTTGGTGATAGCTCTCGATCATTTTTACTACATCTTTTGACATCGCGTAGGTCTCGTCATTGCTGCTTGACTCAAGAAACTGAGAGACAGATTCTGTGATAGATTTGCTTGTTGAAGGTGTTGGTTCTGTCACTGAAACTTTTATTCTTTTGGTGGGTGGCGAAGCGACAGATTCAAGAGATTGAAGCTCTTCAACTGCTTTGCCAAGTGATGATTTAACTCGTTCTAATGTACTAGGTGAAAATAACTTAGCTTTGTAACGTGGATCTAAGTAGGTTGCAAGAGAGTAACTTCATACAAGAACAGCCTCTCGTCTTGTCGCTTGCATCACTTTTTCGCACAATGAACTAGTTCTATTAATATAGTAGAATTTGATAATTTCCGCTTATTAATGACGTTTTATCTCAACGGTCCACATCCGCACGACATCCGCAGTCCAAAGTGCGGATGCGGACGCGGATGCAGATGTGAGAAAATGTGCGGATGTTCCGCGGATGCGGATGCGGATGTGACCTACATCACTAGTGCTTACCCTCCAGAACTACAGGATAATCTTTACCAGGCCATCAATTTCATTGTGGAAGTGTATGCAGTCAGTTGGTTTGAGATGGAAAGGGACAGCAAGTTCCACAATCAGCAGCTGTACATCTTCAACACATTCTGGCCAAAGCCCTAAGCCGCCAGATGAGGCCTTGCTTTGCTTCTAAGGGCTCTTCCAGTGAAAATTATGATGATCTTGGGATCTAAATGTGTCTATTTGACTCTGTACATGTTTTTTTTACTTTTTTCAATAAAATTGTAACTTTTTTCAGGATTTTTTTATGAAAATAGCCTGAGTTTTTCGGCCGAAAATTGCGAAAATGCGGTATTTTTCGGTACGATTTTTTGACGATTTTTGAAACGGTTTCCTCAAAAAATGGTTAAAGCTAGGGATCTGGAATGTTTTGTCAGTTATTACCATATTAAGCCCTGACTATCTCCACTAGTCCAAAGTCGATATCTAAAAAAATGCGGAAAATCAACCTACCTTAATGAAGAAGAACTCTCCACGTCAAGTATAAAGCGTGCCAGGATTGCACCGGTTGTTAGACCCCCATTAATAGAGCCCCAACCTTCTACGTCTTACAACACAACCCCCACAATAGTACCTTCCTCAAATATCCCCATTTATTCCTGTTCAATTCCGGGTACTTCCTCCACGCCAATAGCAGCAGCTTCTCGTGCTGTGGAGGAAGGTATAACATTCGAGTTGGTGCGCACCGATACCCCCAACCACCCTGCCCTGATTAGAAATCGGTACGTGGTCGGGGTTGACCCTGGATCACTGTATAGCAACGGTGTTGGACTGCACGCGTAGTTGAACGTATTGTGGATTTTGCCCTTCAGAACCGCGACGAACGTGAAGTCCGGACGAGGTTGTCCTTCAGGTTCGGTTCAGACGACGGGGATGTATTAATAACTGTCAGACGCTTGGCATCTGCAGACATAGAATATATCTTGGGCGGCTTAATGCAGGCCTCTCAAAGTAGTACAGCCTTCAATATGGACAACTTCATGCTAGATATTGACAGAGTATTCAGGGTTGCGGGTCATAGTGCCACACCTTATACTCTTAATTTCAATTCTCAGTTTATTTACAGAAAGCATATAAACGTCGATCGTGGTTGCGGCTTTATAGCAACAGTCTTAGTTCATATGTTCACTGTACTAAATACGATCGCGTATAATATCTGGCTACCTACGGTTGTGCAACGTCACCGTAAACTGGCTTCAGATTGTAAGCTTGAGTGTGAGTGTAACATGGGTCCTGAAGAGCTGAGAAGGGTCGAGCAGGAAATGAATGTTCGTATAGTTGTATTTGGAATGGATGATCGTCGTAGGACTGTGTATGTTTTTAAAAGCTGTGTGAGCGATCGTGCAAGACCTCTAATTATTTTAGGATTGTCAGGAACGTCGTATCTTCCCATCCATAATATAAGGACTCTCTCCGCGAGTTATGATAAAAGGCGAAAATATGGAAGGCATCATTATTTGTGAAAGGGATGTGTCGAGTTTTCTGATGATATAATGAAACATTGTAAGGATTGCTACATCGTATGTGAGCAGTGTGGAAACCCCAAATGTGAAAGTCGTGTAGTTGAAGCAGAGAAGAGGGAATGTAACGTGTGTAGACGTATATTTTTCAATAATAAATGCTTTGAGCTCCATAAATCAATTGACACTTGCAGGGAAATGAAAATCTGTGAATGTGGCATGTTTCATATGATGGATAATTGGGGTAAGTTTGTGCATAAATACGATGAAATTCACTGTTATACATGTCATGAAAAACATAGGGCGGATGGACTGAAGCATGTATGTTAAATGAAAGATGCTAAGCCTAAAAATAGACCTTCTATAACCGTGTACTACGCTATAGAAACATACACGAACGTTGAAACCAAAGAGATTATTCCACATTTACTCGTAAGTCAGACTATCTGTGATGAATGCATGGATGTCGCGT
Organism: Bathynomus jamesi; assembly: GCA_023014485.1. Classification (NCBI taxonomy): domain Eukaryota; kingdom Metazoa; phylum Arthropoda; class Malacostraca; order Isopoda; family Cirolanidae; genus Bathynomus; species Bathynomus jamesi. The sequence goes on from JAJOZX010002028.1 coordinate 521,091, forward strand.
GCGATGAGTGTAACAAATGTGGTAAACGGACAAACGTTTTTAAAACGAATGCACAAGAGAGCCCTGTGAAACTCTTTGTATTCTATATTGTCAAGTTAGAGGACAAGTTAAAAAAAATGACTGTATATTCTTGCTCATAAAGGAGCAAAATTTGACACAGTTCCTTTATAAGGAGTTGCTTGAACACGAGTCATCGAAGATATTTACAGGCGATCCCTTGAAAAGAGGCAACAAACTAATACAAATGTAGAGAAGAGGTAATGTTCAGTTTAAAGACACCCTCCTGTTCACACCTTATAAATTAGCCAAGCTACCCAAGGTCATGGGCGCGGCCGCTGAAGTTTCAAAAGGGTATTTCTCTTACACTTTCCTCACTAACGAAACTTTAAAATACATAAGACTGCCTCCCCCAAAACATTACTTTAACTACACCAACATGAGTGATAGTGAGCGTGAAGATTTTGACCGCTACTACCACAGTTTTAATGAAACTAATCCATACAATATTGCTGATGAATATGAGCGTTATTGCGTCAATGATGTGCGCACGCTTAGAGTATGTTTCCTGGCCTTTAGAAAGATGTACATAGCCCGTTTCAAATGCGATCCGTTGCAAGTCGCAACCACGATCGTCTCATTATGTTTTACGGTGTTCAAGAATATCCTCATGCCTAAAGACACCTTAGCCGTCATTCACAGAAATAATCCGCGCAGTTATGGGCACAAGGCTATTTACTGGCTCATACACCTACAGCAACAAACCGGGGTATACAAAAAACACGCCCGCAACATGGGGGAGGTACCCATTAAGGTCAATGGTCGTGTTTTTTGAGTTGATTGTCTAAGTGAGGATCCAACCACTGGTGAGAAGACTGTGTACTCCTGTAACGGCTGAAGGTAGCATGGATGCCCACGCCCTGAATGTGCCGTCACAGGGGACCTCCATCGAAGATCCCCCGCCGAAAGCCTCGCATGGACCTGTAACCGCGATCAATTTATAGGCTCCCAGTTCACTCACAAGATCGTGTGGGAGCATGAGTATGATCCACGGATGGAAACAGATGGCTAGTACCGTGAAGAAATAAGGGCCATCAAACATTCAATGGTGTTGGTGGTGTTGGACCCCCTCAATTGCGGTGACAGTTTGTTTGGCGGGCGTACAAACCCATTCAAGCTACACTTTCCGTCTGCTGAGTGCGTGAAACTCCATTACTACGATTTCTGTTTTTTATATCCCTATGTGATGAAGAACAATCCGTACCCCGTACGTGCACCTAAGAAACTAGTGGGCCCCGCCAAGCCAACCATCGAGGAGTTCTCAGCTAACTTGAGTGAGCGCTACTTTGGACTCTCTTTCGTAGTCGTGCTCCACCCTCGCGATTTATGGATGCCGATCTTACCCTTCGTTATAGATCACAAGCTCATGTTTCCCTTGTGCGTGAAGTGCGCAGAGGAGAAACAATGGGTTATTGTAATCATACATCCAATCAGCTTAAGATCAGAGATGTATATACAAGCCCTGAGGTGTACCTAGCCGTTCGCCATGGATAAAGAATATTGAAAATACATGAAGTGTGGAGGTTTCAGAAGCTACCCAACCTTTTCACGCCATATATAAACGCTTTTCTGAAGGATAAGGTAAAAGTATCGGTGTATTCGTGAGGAGTTGATACCAAAGTTAAAAAAACGGCTTATATTCAGCGTTACCATGCCCTTGCACGTATACAGCTTGACCGTTCCCAAATTCTTAAGAATCCTGGCAAGCGCTTTAGTGCAAAGTTGTGTCTAAACAGTCTTTGGGGGAAATTTGCGCAGAATACTGGCAAAGGGAACGTTCATTTGGCAAAAATTTATAGTGAAATTTGGAATTATACCAACGCTCCCGATAAAGAGGTTATGGAGATCGTAAATGTAGATAACACTTACATAATAAAGTACATCACCGAACTGGCCACAGACACCTCACGGGTTACAAACATACCTGTAGCCAGCTTCACAACGGCATAAGCCCGCATTAAACTTTGAGGACTGCTGCACTCTCTTGGGCGGAGGGTGCTGTAAGCTGACACAGATAGCGTGATATTCACAGCGAGGGAGGGTGAATACACGCCTGCCATTGGGGAATTCCTCGGAGTGTTAACTAACGAGATCAGGGATGAATATGGTGATGGTGCATACGCTGACTCATTTGTATCAACAGGGCCAAAAACTTATGGGGTACAGGTGAGGGTGAGGGATGATATGAAATATATCGTGAAGGCTAAAGGTATCACGCTTAAACATGCGAATCGACGGTCGCTAAATTTGACTCGTTGAAGGATCTAGTGTGCTTGGAAGATGAGGGCAACAATCCACCCCAACTGACTGTGGGGACCCACAATTTTCGGGCGTAGAAACTGGGGTGTGTGAAGGAACTTAGGGGCACGAAGGTATGCCGTAATACCTATCTGAAACGTTACCAAGAGCCTGGTACCTATGATACCGTACCCTTTGGATACCTTAATCTTTGATTGTTTATATATATATATGTACTGTTATCGATATGTTTATTTATTACGTATATTTGTTTCAATTAGGGTTTCATTTTCTCCTTTGCTTGCGTGCGTGCGTACAATCCTAAGCTCCTCCCACTGTAAGATAGGGTCACGTGATTCCTGTCACTACCTGAGCATATCCCTATCCCTGCATGCTCAGTTGGCCGCTGCAAACCCTGGAGCTCAGACGCGTATTTTCTCACATAGACGAAAAATAGTGATAGCTACTTTTGATATTGCGTGTTCGACGTTCATGAAGTGGTATTCGGTAAAGTGGGAAGTTGTCGTGAATACTGAAAGACTGCCTAATCCCCCTTTCTTTGAGACTTTTAAGGATAGATTGAATCGTGCGAGGGAACAAGATGTTCAAATACTCTATGGATATTCTGGCGAGAGTATTGCCGGATTTCGCGGCACAATCGATATAATGGACTACGTTGTAGGGCTAAACTGTATAAAAGCGTACATACACCGTGAGTTGAAAGAAACAACGTCTGCAGAAGAGAAGCAACCGATATAGATAATGTGTCTTGTTGATGAGTGGTATGAGAGGCGGTATTATGTTGCATCATAACGAGTACGTGTACCCTGTGGCTGAGAATGTAAACCTTGTCATCATGGACAATCTAAAGTACTTTTACCACTACATTCATATATATCATGACGAGGTTCGCAGTGAGGTTGTGGCTAAAGGCCTGTATGAGTTTTTGATAGAATTTAGAGACTAGTATCGATTGTTAAACAAAAAGGATAAATACGGTAACAGATTTCTCTCAAATAGTGCACCGGTTTGTGAATAAAATGTGTTTAGATCGTGAAATTCCCCCTAAGCGTAAATGTCTGGTGCGTATTCTGGGGAGTGGAAGCGATAAAACATTAAAACCGATAGTGCTTCATGTATCGGAAAAATTCTCAAAACACCTACCCAGTATAATGGGATACAAGTATTCACGTCGGAACAGCGCCGTACACGTTTCATCAGCTTATGGTGTGACTCTCTCCTCCCGTCGAGCCGATCCGCCCACCCGTGGCTCATAGTCATCTCAGAGCCTGAACCGACTGGACGTGCACTCCTCGAATACAATGGGACTTCCTTTGAGAAGCATTCTCAATGCCGCGTACGATGTGTCCGTGACGAAGTCATTGCGCGTGCTCAGGCGTGAAACCGGTACCATTAACTATGTACTTGAGACGATTTGCAGGCAAGCAAACTCTGGTAAACGTAATGTCATTTATTTAAGTGTTGATGAGATGAATAGAGTCTTCATGATAGTTGAGAAGTGGGGTGAGAACCGTTATAAAATACCTGCAGGTGTAGGTACAAGAAGAGAACAGATTTGTGATGCCCCCCTCATATGCCGTTGTTTGTACGTTGTGTATAAATAACGATCAGCCATGCATTGATATGCGACTGATGTGGATGAAAGCATCTGATAATAACGCTCTTGTCCCTACGCGAAACCGATTCATCCTCGACAGAATGTTTGAAATCGTCGGATTCCGCAAGCTGGAGCCTATATGAGACGCGCGTGTTACAGATATGATTTATTTTGATACGGTTCTTGAATACGCATACACCGCTCTGCTCGACGGATTTATCGAATGTAGGAATGAACAAGGCGAGAATGGTCTAGAGCTGGATGCTTATTTGAAAGGTTTAGACTCTTCGAAATATCACGAACTTTGGTACAAAGGACTTGAGCCGTACAGGGCAGCGCTCGCCTACACTGTTCACCCTGAAGAATTGTACCTCTATATAATGAGCAGCTGCCATTACGACTTGGAAGATTATTTCAATTGCCGTTATGCAGTGTGAAGAAGAGTGTGGCTAACGACACCATCTTTGTGCGTGCTTTTGATTGTATTTTATCCGTGTTTAAAGATAACTTGCCAACCGAATGTAAATGGGGCACAAAAATAGTATTGAACGATATGAAAGCCATTTACATCGTGTATAGGAGCCCACACTCCTTGAGCGGTGAAATAATGTTCAATCGTATTTACTACGTAGTGCAAAGCAATATTGATGTGACTGTAGACTCGATTACGTGCGACTTTAGTGTTTTGCGCCGTAGAACATAAAGTATTTTGATGTATATTTATTTTCAATATATTTAATTATTTAATATAATTGTGTGTATATATATATATATATATATATATTTCCTGTACTGTTATATTGATGGTTATACTCCATCGTTTTGTATAATATTATTGTTTATTTTTTGATGATATATATATATATATTCCTCGTTCGTATTTCTTATGCTATTATTGTTTTTTATTTTATTTGTTTGATCATATATATTCCAGCGTTTGTATAGGATTGTATATTTATTTTCTATATATTTCGTGAAATTGATTCCGGTAAATCGTCTAATTAAACAGAAAGATGTAATGGTGTTTTATTTAATTCTTTGGGTTCTATATATAAACGATATTATTATTTAATTATATGTACTCCAAGTGGCGGCCTTCTAAAACGATTGACGGATTTCTAAGCCAACTGTCAAGAATATCTGAATAGCTCAATCTGGCAGCTGAAAAGTTATTTAATATATATACACCTGCCTTCTTGGTCTTCTACGTCAATTGGCGGGTTAAGCCAACTGGCGGATTAAGCCAACTGGAGGAATAAGCCAACTGTCAGATAATGCCGAATGGCGGAAAGCCAACTGTCAAGAATATATGGTTTAATTAAATAAATAGCACAATCTGGCAACTCAACCCTAATAATGTACACCTGAACAAGCCATTTACGCCTTCTCAGAATCCTTCTAAGCGAACTGTCCCGTTAAACCAACTAGTTGATTAGGATCTTACAAGAGAACGGGCGCTCGGATGAACTCTCAATATGCGCTTGGCAGAAACCAGGCGAACAATCCTCTCTCCTCCTCTCTCTCTTAGGTTAGGTATACCCCTTTGGGGGGGTGAGGCCGTCCCACTTTCTCCCCCAAACACCCTCTCTTAGGTTAGGTATACCCCTTTCGGGGATGAGGTCGTCCCAACTTCTCCCCCAAACAGGTCAGGTTGGACTCCCCCAGCAAGCTGGGGGAGTTCCCCTTCATTGCAGCATGGGGGATAACCCCTCCCCCTTATTAAATAACCCCTCCCCTTGTTGCATAACCCCCTCCCCTTTTTGCATACCCTCCTTGTTGCATAACCTCTTGCAACATTCACCCTCCCCCCTATGCAACAGTGATCAACATTTGCAATTGTTTTGCACCCTAACATTTTGCAGTCATGCTACTTACAACTTATCTTACACTTTAACTATAACATGAGCACATCAAAATCCTATGATTGAAATTTTTTAAAGTATCCCGCGTTTGTAAAATAACCTTCCTACTCTATTCCCTAAATTTAGGAATAATGCATGAATAAAATACATAGTCGTCCTAGCATCACCACCAAAATTACATTCAACAAATATTATTCTCTCATTGGTTTCCAAAAAATAAAAGGGTACTTTTCCGTTATACCCCTGCAATTTCTTCTTTCCCATTTAGGTCAACTGTGCGCCCTTGACAATTGGCTAGGTTAAGTCGTGATATTTTCGTTAAAACTAACGAATATTTTCACGAAAATATCACGACTTAACCTAACCAATTGTCAAGGGAGTACAGTTGACCTAAACGGGAAAGAAGAAATTGCGGGGGCATAACGGAAAAGTACTAATAAAAGTATTACTATGACAACAACTGAGAGGGGGAGGAGGAGAGGGAGGGAGTGAGGGTCGGGGACTGGGGTTGAAGAGGGATTGGGTTGTTACCACATCTCGGAGAGGGTGGAGCGGAACTGTTGCAGGGGACTGTACATATGTAAAACACTTACCTGAAGTGACCACAGATCAACTACCGACAAATTTAGAAAATTTTAAATCTCCAACTTTCTCACAAATATGTATAAATTTTAAATCTTCCACTTCCAACCCTCGGTGTCGAGAAAACATGCACAAAAAGCACAAAACTTCCATGACTACTTTCCGCCTAGTTTACCTTCACATCATTCACACCAAGCTTTAGTCACACACGCCACCTATCGGTCACATTCTACTTTCACAATGATCCGACCATACCATACTCTCACTCCTACAATATATATATATATATATATATATATATATATATATATATATATATATATGTTAACCCTCCGTTTGTGGCCTTGGTCGGTTCGAAGTTGACGGGGGTTCTGGTTAGGTGGCAGCAACGGATTTGTTACTCTGGAGTAGCTGGTACCGTATAGGGAATCGCAGTAGTCTCTCTTATTACTCTCCGATTTCTTCTTGTAGTGGATCGGAGGATTCTGTGAAGTTTACTAAATTCTCTGAAAGTTCCCCGATTGTTCTTGTAACGTATCGGGAAATTATGGTTTCTCTATTTAAAACTAAGTTCTCTGAAGAAAGCAAGGCTCGAAGAAGATAGAGACTTTCTCTTACTGTAGTTTACTGTCAAAAAGTTAAAAGTAATGCTCAGCCTCTAAGTTAGATCAGTCAAATCAAAATAAAAATTTGAAAAATTACATGGGTTTATATACATAAATTTTGTGGACATCATTATTATTTAATGTTGACTTGTTTCGTTTTTATTCTCAATAGGCTGAATTATTTTTGCACAATATTTGAAGATAAGGTAAATATTTTACCTGTAGCAACGTCTAAACAGATAAGCAAGATATTTAAAGATGAAGCCATATTTTTATCTGAACTCCATATTTACAGATCTGATGTTATCATGATCTGCTGAGTTAACTAAAAATAGAAATTGAAATATACATTTTATTATAAATTACACTTAAACATGCATACGAGCAAAAATTAAAGGCTTTAGCAAGACATGACTTCATCTTTTATAACGAAGAGATAATGTATACAGTAGGGTGGAGCGAAAATATGAATTTTAGAATATCAATTTGGAATACCTAGGAAAAGTTGTAAATGACGCTAATTTAAATGTCCACCAAATTTGAACTAGCTGCTGTTTCAGTAAGAGGCTCCCCAATGACCTTGATAAACCGTCACATTTTGAGCCTCAGTCACTCAGTCTTCCTAAAGTGCGTACAGTGACGAGATGTGTTACATTTTAGCTTAGCCTATTAGTATAACTACTTAACCGTTTTTGCATGCATAAATATTTAGTTCTTGTAATTCTCTGATCTAATTACATTAATTCTATTTTTTCAGAAATATTAAAATGGATAAAAAAGTAAAGACAAGGCAATGTAGTATATGCCCAGTTTTTGGCGCTGCGAAAGAACTAAATAGCAATAGGCTTCCAACCTATGAAGAAATGTTTAGGCATTATTTATGGGTAAGAGCTGACATAAAGTTCACTAATAATAACAAAGATCCTGCAGTCTCTGACGTATCAGAAAGAGTCGCTTTAGATATTGAAAATATTTGGGTAAAAGCCTCAATTCCAACAGTTTCTCACAAAAGAGTTTTGCAGCTTATTCGCGCCTATCATAATAAATATATGGTGTTGATAAACCATACAAAGGAAGAAAATAAAACCCAAATTATCAAAACAAATTACAGTTGTTCAGAGTAAAAGCTAAGAATTTATTTGATATTGCTAGCTGCAAATGGGAGTTTGATTCATGTTACTGTGATAAAACTAAAATGGTTCCTCGCATTGAGCAAAAATTTCTCACTGATCAAAGAGGAGATAGAAAAATGGCAATTGGGAACAGATAAAATAACTGAAAAGCTTAAAAAGAATATGAAACGAAAAGAAGTGGAACTTTCTCGAATTAGCAAAAGCATTTCAACTAATGATGATGCTGTAGGCCTAGGCCTTGATTCTTCTGATTCGGAGGGTGACATTTCAGCTTGCTCGGGGAAAGAATCAAACCCGACCCAAACAAGAGCTGTTGATTATGCTAGACCGTCTAACTCGCATCAACAAATGAGAGTTAATTTAGGAAATGTTGCACAAGTTTGTGATAGATACGGCATATCTTGTTATATCACATTGTTGGGAGCACAACAGGACGTGATACCTTCTCTGGAACAATTGGCAAAGCACTGAAAAAATGTGAACAACTTCCAGTTGCAGGGTTTGATAAAATTGAAGCTGATATACCATACATAACAAATGAAGACTTAAGTACTGACCAGAAGTATTTGCTTGAAATCTGTAAAGCTGTGTGCTCAGGTAAATGCTCTCAGGATTTGTCTTCAAAAAATCCAGGAACTTTATTTCATGCAAGGTGGATAACTACAGCAAATCGAATTCTACGCTTATACATTGCTAAAGATAAACCATCAGAGAACCTTCGTGCATTAGCAACATTTGTAATGAATGTTTATGCTCCAATGTGGTTTACCATTAGGTCAAAATCTTCATGCACAGAAGGAGGAAGACATGTCTGGGAAACCATTTCAAGATCAAGATACCTTCCAGTTAAGCTGAGAAACGTTGTGGATTCTTCAATATAACGCAACGCTTATTTTGCTCAACCAGAGAACCTATTGCTCTCCATGATCACTGATGATCAGGAGCACATCAGAGAGCTGACAATTCGAAGAATTATGCTTGCAAGAATCAAAACACAAAAGGAAATCCAAAAGTTTACAATACAAAGGCTGAACTTTGGAGCAAAAGAATACATTGATCTTATTAACTGGCAAGAAGAAGGGCGATTAAGTCCTCCGCTTTTGCAGCAGTTAAAGGAGAAGGAATTGAGAGAGCTCGCTTCCAAACAGTCAGATTTTGGAGGCATACTTGGGATGCGATGTCACACACAGGCCGTAGAAAGATGTGTTAAGCTAGTAACAGAACCAGCAACTACAGTTTGTGGAAAAGAACGAAGGGATGGATTCATTCGCGTGAGATTGGAATCAAGAAACATAATGCCATTTTTCAATACTAAATCACAACATAGTTCAGTAAGCAGGAAAAGGAATAAGACTTAGACAAAAGTCCATAATAAGGTTGGGTGGTTGGGATGGGCTAGGCTGGAACTCGATATGCAGCTACCTCCACGTGGTGAGTTATGTGTACTTTGTTTATATGTATATATATATATGTAAATAAAAAATTTATCCAAACTTGCGTTATGCTATTTTGGGCTTTATGTAAAAATGAATATCTGAATATAAAGATTATATAAATATAAGGATTATAGGGCCGTTTCCGAAATTTGGACTGTTTCCTATTTTTTGGAAAATATGATATTTATTGTAGATTTTTACGCTGAATTAAAAATTGTCTTTTTTTTGGAAAAATTATTATTTTGAAAGTTACATGGTGTTCTAGTTTACGTATAGTTACTATTTTAAAAGTTACATGGTGTACTAGTTTATCTATAGTTACTGTAGAAAAATCTTTTGCACATTGGCCACAACACAATTGTAGACTTCAACAACTACTTAAGAGAGGTAAGTAACCAAACCTAACCTAACATAACATAACCTAACCGAACCTAACACAAGGCGTTGAATCTATGTGGAATAAGGCCAAACGAAGGAATAAGAGACAGTCAGGGACTCACCGGCAAATGATTGATACCTACTTGTGCGAATTCATGTGGCGACAGAAAAATAATGGTCGAAATCTATTCACACAAATACTTAGTGACATAAGCCAATATTACTGAAGAATACAATAACTCTTGTATTAATTTTCAGTTGTATTGCTATAGTTTTTGACCTAACACAAAATTACAATAACAACTTTTAAACCGCTCATGTCTCAAAAAAAAAAGACTTACATTTTTTAAATCAGCGTAAAAATGTACATTAAATATCTTATTTTAAAAAAAATCCGAAACAGTCCAAATTTCGGAAAAGCTCCAGATTATATAAAGATAAGAATTATATAAATACAAGGATTATGTAAACATAGGGATTAGATAAATATAAGGATTGGTACTTGTAGGTTATCTCCCCCCCACCAATTTTGACAGAATATTTTCGTTAAAACTAACGAAAATATCACGACTTAACCTAACCAATTACACTGGGGAACAAATTTTAACTTTTTATTCGTTTCTTGGACGTGAACAGGTCGGTCTTATAGGATGTTTTCCGCTGATTCCGAATATAGCCGTAGAATTTCTCTATCACCCAAGGTTACTGAGAAATTTGTATTTTAATATTTATTCAAAAAGTGTATAGAAGTTAGTAAAAATACTTCATAAAAATTATATTAGTGGCAGATTGGCATTTAAAATATTCTTCTTAAAACTTCTTTGTCACTGATTTTCTCTTGTAGTTTTCATTAGGAGCTTCTCGCATCAATGTCCAGCAGTAATCAGCTAACATTGCCGGATCCCACCTCCCTTGGTAGCGTTTCTCCATAGTAGCTATATCTTGGTGGAACCTTTCTCCATGCTCATCGCTTACGTCGCCGAGGTTTTCAGGGAAGAAATCTAAATGGGAGTGCAAGAAGTGGATTTTTAGTGACATATTACATCCCAATAACCTATATGTTTCAATCATGTCCTGCACTATTTTTTCATAGTTAGAGGCTTTGATGTTCCCTAGAAAATTTGTGACAACATTCTTCATGGCCTCCCATGCCACTTTTTCTTTTCCTCTCAAGGCATCATCAAACTTTTGATCTTTCATGAGCTCTCTGATTTGGGGACCAACAAAGATCTCTTCTTTTATCTTTGCATCGCTAACTCGTGAAAACTTTTTTTTCAAATATTTGAATGCCTCATCTTCCTTGTTCATGCTTTGACAAAATTTTTCATGATGCCAAGTTTGATGTGAAGTGGCGGTAAGTATATTTTCTTGGGGTCAACTAAGGGTTCATGAGACACATTCTTCAGTCCTGGGATACATTTTTAACGAAGTGGCCAATCCTTTACAAAATAATGCGAATCTCTGGCTCTGCTGTCCCATTCACAAAGGAAGCAGCAGAACTTCGTATAACCGAGCTGCATTCCCAGAAGAAGCGCGACGACTTTTAAATCCCCACATATATACCAACGAAACTGGTCATAATTAATCTGCTGAAGGATGAGTTTCATATTTTCGTAAGATTCCTTCATGTGGACAGCGTGCCCTACAGGAATGGAAGGGTATTTATTTCCATTGTGAAGTAGTACAACCTTGAGGCTTAGCTTCGAAGAGTCAATAAATAAACGCCAATCTTCAGATTTGTGCTCATGACCGAGAGCTAACAGCAGTCCATTTACATTATTACAGTAGCATAAACCACCTGACGAGAAGAAATACTGCATCAGATCTTTTTGGCGAGTGCGGAACGCCGATATGCTTGTATCTTTTTCTTTTGCCAGCAAATTCCATTCCCGTAACCTGGAGCCCAATAATTCCGCTTTCTTTTTCGGAAGGTCCAAATCTCTCACGAGATCATTCAGCATAACCTGCGTTATCATACGTGGTTTATTTGATTCAGGTTGCTGAAAGTCTGTATCTTTAGTGTCATCAATTTCCATTGGTTCAACTTCAGACTCTTCATCCAGAGTCCATGACTTTGGGGGAGTTGGAATTGGGTTATCATCGTCATGTAGTACTGGTCTCATGGCAGATGCAAGATTTGGGTATTGAATTTTATGTTTATTTTTGGCAGAGAATCCTGAAACGTTAGTCATACAAAAATAGCAATCCGTTAGGTGATCCTTGGGCTCTCTCCAAATCATTGGTATGGCAAATGGCATAGATTTGCGGGTACCTTTAATCCAACCCCTAAGAGTGACGGCACAGGAAATGCATGAGATATGAGGTGCCCAGGATTTGTCTTGGTCGCCTACCTTACATCCAAAATAAAGTTCGTAAGCCTTCTTCACGAGGGGTCATCGTCTTCCTCTGTGCATTATGGTCAGTTCTCCACATACGTAGCAAAATGTATCTCTGGGATTAATACAGTTTCGATTCATGCTGGCGGAAAATTATTGAAATCACGGAAAACTTTTTGGAATGAAAAACCAATTTTTTCTACTATGAAAAATTTTAAAATTTGAGGAAAACTTGAAAAAAATTTCTTTCTTTTTATTAAAATCTGTTTGTTTAAATAGCTATATTTTTTAATGCAAAAAATACTATTAAATATAGTTAACCTGGAAAAAAAAGAAAGTAAAATTAAATTAGTACACTTAATTTTAACTAATATTTTGGGAAAACTCTAAGTAAATGGAAATATTATTTTCTCGAAAACTATGGGTGATAGAAAAATTCTGAAACCATATTTGGAATCCGCATCAAAAGTTCTATAAGAAACACCAAATAGTTTTCAAGAAACAAAAATGTTGTTCCCTAGTGTTATCAAGGGCGTACAGTTTATCTATTAGTAAATAGTAAATACAATTCCAGAAACAAACAATGTTATAATTAATAATAGAGCAACTGTACGCCCTTGATAATTGGTTAGGTTAAGTCGTGATATTTTCGTTAGTTTTAACGAAAATATTCTGTCAAAATTGGTGGTGGGGAGATAACCTACAAGTACCTAAGGATTTATGTAAATATATGAATTATATAAGAATTATACGAATGAATATAAGAATATAGGAATTGTTCATTGTTCATTTTTACAACATACACACACACACACACACACACACACACATATATATATATATATATGTATATATTCCCACCAATCTTTTTTTTACAGGCCAGCTAGAATAGTTTATTTTTCAATTGTTTTGGTTCCTCCTGCGGAATGTGGGAAGGCTCCTCGCTCTCAGGTTCGGTGTTTAATGTACAGTTTATATTGCTGGTTTAATTGTTTCACTTAATGAATCGTAAGTTCGCTGGTGTATAGATACCATGTAGATAGATATTCTAATCAAATACAACCCAAAAAACTCTAATCAGCCAGTGTCAGTTAACATTAGTTTCAAAATGAGAGCTGAAACGAAAGAGAAAGTGCAGTAATTTAAGTATTTGGGATCAGATTATGACCTCTTTGAGTAATGATTCACATTTAAGAAGACAATGCCGAAAACTTTGCTTAAAAATAAATATTTGTACAAGTTTGTACAAGTGAAGCTAAAGATACTACTTTTTTTACTTTCTATACTAATATTCGTGGGTCGCAACTCAGGGTTAATTATGTAAAAAGAGGTTCCCACAAAACCCTCAGTTTGTTTTAGAATTAACTTTTCATCCTCCTGGATAAGTTACCCCTAGGATGCTAAGCCTTGCAAATGTTTGTTAACCACAATGTTTCGACCTCCCGGAGGTAATAAGACGTGTTCAATAGAGTCTAATGCAAAGAATAAGAAGTCAGTGAAAATAACTATGCAATTTATTCAACAGCCTTGCCTGATTTGTTTGTCTGTAGCACCACTTGACCTAAACATTACTATTCTCATTCATAGTACATATATTTTTATTTTATTTATTTTTAGTTATTATTAACATTATTTATTATTATTATTATTATTATTATTATGGATCACCTGAAGATCAGGGTCCCCAGCCTTCTTTAGTTAGCCTTATAAGGCTAATAACGAAGGCTGGGGGCCGTAATCTTTAGGTGATCCATTATTATTATTATTATTATTTCAGTTTATATTGTTACTATTCGTCATTTGCATTATTCACGTGATAATAACTTTTTCAATTTCATTTTAACTTTCATCTCTCTCTCTCTCTCTCTCTCTCTCTCTCTCTCTCTCTCTCTCTCTCTCTCTCTATATATATATATATATATATATATATATATATATACATATATACTGTGTATATGTAGTGGCCTGGAAAGTGGAATTACAAAAAATTATGAATTAAATTTGAAACGAATACTTACGCCCACCAGCTAGGGCACAGCCCAAACAAACAGTATTTAATAAGGAGAGAGAAATGACTTTGTGGTTTTGTGTTTAATTAGAAAAATAAATTCATTATTTGTTCACAGTGATTAACAATTATTTATATTATACATATTATAATATTATAATATATATTATATCTTATAATGTATATTGTATATTGTAATGACTATGTAAAAATGAACAATGAATAATTCTTATATTCATATATTCTTATATCCATATATTCTTATATTCATTTTTGCATATAGAGTCCGAACTCGCGTAACGTTGTTTGTATATGAAACGCAAGTTCAGATAATTTTTTTATTTTCTTTCTATTTTATTTTTGCTGAATAATTGATGAATTATTTCTTTTTAAATTACTTAATCATTTTTTTAGAGTTAGCTTAATAATGTAATCATGTTAAATTCTGCAATGTTCATTTTCTTTATACATTCTCTCTTCGTTGTAAAAGATGAAGTCATGTCTTGCTTAACAGTTAATTTTAAATTTTAAGCATTTAATTTTTGCTCATATGCATGTTTAATTTTAATCCATAATAAAATGCATATTTCATTTAACATTTTTAGTTAACTCGGCAGATCATGATAACATCAGATCTGTCAATATGCGGTTTAAAATAAAAATATGGCTTCATCTTCAAATGTCTTGCTTATCTGTTTAGACATTGCTATAGTTAAAATATCATAATTTTATTTAATGTGCCAATCATAATATTACCGTACATTCACGTACAGTTGCCCGTATATGTAATGTTCCTCGCCTCACAGACGACAGCGTACATGTGGCAACGGCGCAGTGTTAGTCAAGGTACCCCAACTGGGGGAAGGTGGGGTGGAGGGGGACAACCGAGTCCAAGTCTGTGTTCATAAAGATAAACAATTAATATGATCGTGAACAGCGTTGAACTCCATGTAGTTTACTAGTCTTATACAATAATAAGGTTCCATTATGATTACTGCAAATCTATATGAACAGCTACTACAATATAATTTTTTACATACTAGTGAATGCGAAATGTTCGCCTGCAGGAAATTTATGCGAAAATATGTAGCAGGCGAAAATTTGACAATTTAAACTAATCTTTGGAAGATAGTAAGAAAATAAAACTTAGATCATTAAAATACTTTATTTGAAAAGTAACTTCAGTATATTGTAATAAAACATTGGGATCACTTTAACATATTGCTTCCCAAAGCATTCGGGGAGCAATATGTTAAAGTGATCCCTCCTGGGAAGCAATATTTTAAAGTGATTAACACTGGGAAACAATATGTTAAAAAGAGAAAGGTTGGTTGGTTAGAAAGAGGTTGGTAATCTAGGCTAACTAACGAAAATATCACGACCTAACCTTGCCAATCGTCAAGGGCGCACAGTTGACCTAACGATTGGTTAGGTTAGCTCGTGATATTTTCGTTAGTTAGCCTTATAAGCCTAACTAAAGAAGGCTGGGGGCCCTGATCTTCAGGTGATCCAAATATTTTACATTCACAAAAAATGGCAAAGCATAATAAATTAAGTTGTCCATAAATTTACATTTTCTCGACTAGCTAATCTCTAAATATTATAAACTATTGTAATGTAACTGTAATTGGTTGTGTAATGTCTATTATTGGGAAGCAATAGTTAAAGTGATTAACACTTAGAAGCAATATGTTAAAGAGAGGTTCCTGGGAAGCAATATGTTAAAGTGATCCAAACATTGTAAAGTAAAAGCAGTAAAAACATTTTAAATTATACTGTATTATAACTGGACAACAAGAATGTCATGAATGCCGCTAATTTCCCAACCCTTCCGAATGGTTTCGCTCATTTTGTGAATGTTATCCCATGCAGAGACAATCCATTTAGCATGAATAAGTTTCAAGTGTGGAGAGCTTCAAATCTATCTTACCGAGAAATTAATTTATGTTGAGTGCTGCTGAAACTTTATCCGTATACCAAGAGGTAAAACTTGCCTTGATATATGCCCTCAACCTCGACCACAGTCCAGAATAAATGTAGTAATTCATGACGTCATTTTAATCTGTAAGATTACAACTAGCAACTGTTGACCGCGAAATTATGATGCCGCAAACTCATCCAAGGATATGAAAGAGCGAAAATTTGCTGCAGCGAAATTAACCTGGTTTACAGTGTATATACTTATAAACTCATACAATATTATGCTAATGTTTGCGAAATGCCGTTGATGGGCCAAACCGAGGTGTTGACATGGTTACTGGCATACTGTTGTATTTGTGTATTATAGAATATTATACTATTACTGGAGTAAGATTTATGTATTACACGCATTTATATGTCCGGTTTCCACATTTACATGGGACGAATAATGGTCATAAAATTGTTCTTTAACTCTTTCAGTACTATGACAACACTTTAGGATTTTATTATGGATAACTGCACTGTATTTGTATAACGGCGCACAATTACATTTAGCTGAGAGAAACCCCTAATACATAGGGGTTAAAACCTATTTCAATTAGTGGGTTACTGATGAAGCGTATGGATGAGATATAATTTACTTTTAATATTTAAAATCCATTTGCAGGACAACTCTCCCCTCCACACCGCTAGGATTGTTAGAATGTGGTTTGAGGAGCAGCGAAATCTAGAACTACTGAACTGGCTTAGTAAGGGGTGTGACCTCAGTCCCATTGAGAACGTGTGGTGGAATGTGGTGAACTCGTGGGAGCCTGGGCAGAAGCGGACAAGCCGCCACCTGCTGGATCACACTATGGCTGAGTGGGAGATGTTCTGAAGGAACCCACACATCATACTTAACCATGTTGCATCTATGCCACACAGATTACAAGCTGTAATAGACAATAATGGGGGATGGACCAAATACTAACTATGAACCGGATATAGCTGTCATTTATGTTAATATATGGAAAATTGTGAGCATTTTGTATGACTTTATCATTTTGTATGATAAACTATGCAATAAAACAGTCTCAACCATTGCATATTTGTTGTAATAAAAATTGGTGTTTTATTTTATATATATACAGTATATATTCCTTGTTAAGATCTAATAATATCTCAACATTGATAATGCAGCAGGAAATCTGGAAAACATTAATGGGCTTATCTGTCCATTGTCATTAAATCATTATCTTTCCACATTGATAGTAAAAATAGAATCTGGAAAACATTATTAATATAATAAGCATCAGCCATAAACCGATGGTGATATCCTGCTTCATGCAACCGTCACCTTACGGTTTCCACTGACACGCCCATATGTAGTCTCTCCTGGACGGTGACAGCAAGTATAACCATGTCAACACCACGGTTTGGCCCATGAACGTCATTTCACAAACATTAGTATAATATTGTATTAATTTATAAATATATAAAAATATGTTTATGCTTGTATAACCGTGGATTATTCTTATGTGATTTTGTTAATCAGTTATTGTCATTCAGATCGAAACTATTAGCAAGTTCTTTTTGTAACAATCGATAAGCCATTTCCCACTAACTCTCTCTACCCCACTACCTCTCTCTCTCTCTCTCTCACACTATTTCAATCTTTTTTTCGCTGAATATATATATATATATATATATATGCACATACATATATATATATATATATATATATATATATATTATATATATGCACATACATATATATATATATATATATATATAATCGTGTAGATTCGTAAGTTAGTAAAGGTTTAAAGCTGCACACGGACTCTACAAACAGCTTTATTAGTATTGTTACATAATAATTTAATATACGCGAGACTGGTGGGTTGGGAAGGGGAATGAGGGAGTGTGGAGGATGGTTGTGTAATGTCTATTTTTGGTTCAAATTGACTAGTATATAAAAAGTTTATTGTGGTATCTGTTTATATAAACTTGCAGTAATCATAATGAAAGTTTATTACTATATAAGACTAGTAAACATTGTGTTCATAAAGATAAACGATTAATATGATCGTGAACAGCGTTCAACTCCGAAATTACATTATAATTAAGGGCCGTTTAAAAATTATGTAACGCTATTTTTGCCAAAACTTGACACCCCAGATCCCCCAGGAACGTCCTGTAACGCTAGACCAGGCACCCCCTAAGATATTATGTAACACTTCCCCCACCCCACACCCCACACGTTATGGAACGTTACAGAGGGGGGGGGGGTGTCAGGTTTTAGCAAAAATAGCGTTACCTAATTTTTGAACGGCGTCTTACCTGTAAGTCAATGTTATATGTTCTTGGACTCGGTTATCCCCCCTCCACCCGACTTTCCCCTAGTTGGGGTACCTTGACTATCGCTGCGGCGTTGCCACATGTACGGAGTCGCCTGTGAGGCGAGAAACATTACATATGCAGGCAACTGTACATTGGAGTGAATTTTTGTTTACATTTGTTTATAATTTTTCCAATTTTTTTCCCTAGTTAAGCAATTTTTTATGCATTTATTTGTGTATTTATCAGATAGAGTAGTTAGGAAAGCCACTCAAGTGATCATTCCATAGATTGAGATCGGTTAAGCAGACCAAATTAGAATACATTAACAGCACCCTTACATATGAGCGATTCAGACGGTGCGCTTTCTGACACTGAAAATTTTCCTACACCCATTTTTCCACCTACCCCGTGCCCTTCAAACATATTTCTAAACACAACTTCAGATCAAGCACAAGCCAACATGTCTCAAATCGTTCTCCCAGCATACATTAACTTAGGTAGACTTGTAAACCTTCCCCATACTGTCCTAATTTTTAAGGGAACCATAGACAATAACTTCGTTGAACCACGCGTAAGACCTTGAATTGAATCTTTAAAACAGCATTTCTTTGCGTGAAAACCTCACACATGATGACATAAAGATTAGGGAAGGTAAAAGGCTTATTGACCCTAAAGAGGGAAATGCCATGATACAGTTACATACGCCCGATCCATTAGCGAAGCTACAACTTGGGACAATTTTAAAAAACAATTATTAGAATTTTACAAGGAAATAAATTCGCAGAACCTTTAGCCACATTAGAAGCTATCTTCCAAGCTAAATGAAAAAAAGAAGAACACGAAGATTTAAATAATTTTATTATACCAACACATAAACTCGTACGAGAAGCCCTCTGAGCCGCAGAAAATGCATGCAACATTACATTCACTTCACAGCAAGGAAACCTAACAGTAGCAGCATCCATTTACAAAAACCTACCCGTAGCACCTACAAAGAAATTTCAAGAGTGTCTAAATATTAACAAACAAGTAAGCGAAGCCATAAATAGAACAAGGGAACATTCCCCAGAGTTAGCGAGCCAGGACTACCGGAAGGGTAGAGAAACCCCACTCACTACATCCAACAACAACGACAACAGCAACAACCCCATAAATGTAGGCCGGTGCAGAGAACACCACCTCAGAAACAAGCTCCACAAACCCAGAATGCACACCCTCCTCAGCGTTTTAATTGTGGTAGTTTTTGGCACATGATGAGTCAATGCAATTATCTTCCGTATTGGTGCTACTGTCATGAACATGGTCATCGCCGTGTCAACCGACAAAAATGTGCTGGCAAAGCCCCTGCAGGGTACAGGCCCCACTTCCAGAAGTCAAATCACCAATACTCCCAAAAGCCCTTAAATTCTCAGAAACCAGTTAATTCCCAACCTCAACAGAATTACCAACCAAATAGATCACGACCACAAGGTCAACCACACTATTACCCGATGTCCAGACCCCAGTATAATCAGCAAGGTCGGATGGTCAGGTACGTAGAAGTACCCGTTGAAGAATCAGTTTCCCCAGAGTACACTTTTCAAGAAGACCCTCCAGTGTATCGTGATCCCGTAGCATATGACTCGGTCCTCCCATAGAAGTCAGTTCAAGTTCTTTTTTAGATCCCGCTGAGGAGGAAGGAGTTCAGTCTCCTCCCTCCTAACCAGCAGCAATAAACCCACACACCCATAAACTACCAATCAGGATTATAGGTGCGAACCTACTAGATTTATTAATAAATTGCAGCACAGATAACCTAGATTTAACCGCTCTCCTAGAGACAGGAGCATATGCGACATTAATTAAGAAACACTGTCCCAGAAAAATTCTAAATTTAATTGGGAATCTGATCACCAACATGCTTTTGAAACTTTAAAGGGTAAACTGACTTGTCATCCCACCTCCCAATATCCCGATTACACCAAGCCCTTTGTCATAGCCACAGATACTTTCTCCTATGGACTAGGAGCCGTCCTATTACAGAACGTAGATGGTGTAGAATTACCCATTGCTTATGCCAGTCAGCTTCTCTCTTCCAAGAGTATATTGGGCTTTGAAAAGTTTCCGAAATATCGTCTACGGCTACGATATAACCGTCAAAACTAACCATAAGCCACTCACACATTTCTTCAAGGACAAGCTACTTGAAGGACGGTTGAATATATGGGCTCTGTTGATTTAGGACTTTGCCGCAAAAATCATATACAAACCCAGAAAACTTAAAGTTATTCCAGACGGATTGTCGAGACTCAAGTCCGACACTCAACTGAATAAGATAGAAACTCTTCCTGTGTTCGACCACGAATGTTTGCAATACTTCCAACAACAGGACCAACACACCCAGAACCTTCAGGCTCGCCTGGAACAAAAGGAGCCATCTAAGGTAAAAGAACAGAACAAAATAAAAGATGGGCTCGTACATTTTGGGAACGAAGATGGAAACGACCTCGTGGAAATACCAAAGGATCTCGTAGATATAGCCATCGGACTTTGTCACGACTCACCTTTGTATGGTCACAGGGGAACAGATCGCATCATCAAGAGTCTTTTGGAGTGATACCATTTTCCAGAAATGAACAAAAAGGTACATGAATACATCGCTGAAGGCCCGTCTTGTTTAAAACATAAAGGCAACGTACCATCCACAGCTTCCATGCATAAATATCCAGAATGCCAACGGCACTGACAAAAAACTGAAATGGACACACTATTCTCCAAACCAGGGGTTCCCAAATTGTGTTCCGCGGAACACCAATTTGGGAACCCCTGCTCCAAAACATCAGGAGGAAACCAGTATATCTTTGTGTTTACGGACCACTTCTCGCATTACAGCGAAGTAGTTGCCATTCCAAACCAGACCTCGGAAACTGTGTCAAGAGCCTTAGAGGAACGTGTCATCCAAAACCAAACTACTCCTTCCATTCTAATTTCGGATAACACCCTTAGTTTCACTTCCAAACTGTTCGAATCACTCTGTAAAATGTCTAAAATTAAAAACACACACATTGTGGCATACCATCCGCAGGCAAACGGCTTAATGGAAAAAGACAATCGGAAAATCCAAGAAGCCCTCCGCCATGTTGTCGATGCATCCTCCAGTACATGGGATGATTCCCTCCCCCATGGTACAACCAGCCATCAACAACGGCTATAATGTGTTCATCGGTTACACACCTCATTTCGTCTTATATCACTACGACAAACGGCTACCTTCTGATTTGCCTAACCAAATCGACCCGGTAGTTCTAACACCTTCTAAGATGGCAGAAGCAAATCAGCAACTAGTTGAACGATCTTTCAAAATTTTTTTATATAATCCGATATGCCCTAGACCAACGAAACCAACAGATGGAACAAGAGCAATATAGGCGTCATCTCCGTCAACGGACTATAATCGTCGGTATGCGCCGTTACATAAAGAGCGTGAAGCCGCCTAGTGCTTATCGCAAATTATACCCAAAATGGGATGGCCCATATAGGAGTGTGAAAAACCTCGGAAAAAACCGTTACGAAATCCTCGACCTTCGAGACCATTCCAAACTAAAGATCATTCACGCTGATAATTTGAAGATAGCTGCCGAACAACACCTTCCCCCAAAAAATCTGCAGGGACCACAAAAAGGAAGTGGTCACCGCGGAAACCACTACCTGTGACGAAGCTTGGTACCTCGTAATACCACCAGTACTCGAGCCAATCTCTGAACAAGAAGAGGTCCCAGAACCGAGAGTCCCATCGGAACCAGACCCTGGAGAAACCGCTTCTAGAGGATCCCTCAATGGAACTCCACTATCTCCACCGTCACCACCCTCACCGGTTGATGATCGTAACACGGACCCTACATACCGGCCACAAATGCATCAACCACGTGAACTAGAATCTTCATATAAAAAACGAACCCGCTTAGAATCTGAGCTTAACGGTCGACCCCCACTACCACCTAAGCGAGGCCGACCACTCCGCACACAAACACAAGTATTCACACGGCAATCCCCAGCTCCGTATAATCTAAGACTAGAAAATGACTAAAACTGTCCCCCTTATAATTTTGCAAATTATTTACTCTTGTAGCCCTAGCATTAAAATTTCTACCGGAGTTGTTATAGAAAAAAAAACCTTTATTAACCTTTATTAATAATAATAAATTTTTTTCAATTTACAATGACATGAATGATTGTGAAGCTCGACTATTTATTTTGTTTAATTTGGCCCTTAAGCTTTAGGCTTTACTGGGCTCTTATTAAACATAAGCAGCTAGTTGTCATAAATTAATAATAATAAATAAATAAATAAGTAAATAAGTATTATTAATAGTTAAAACATGTATTACAATGTTAAACAATATTAATGGACAATATTAAACAATATTAGTGGATTATCAATCCTAGATTTTTGTTAGTATGCCATTATTAATCGGGATTTCAACTTGGTTTTAAACAAATTTACATTCACAATATTTTTTTATATCGGCATGCAAGTCATTCCATAGTTTCAATTCAATGAAAATGGGTAGTTTTTGAGATGAAGACAATCTAAATTGAGGTATAACAAGCTTTGATCTATTTCTGGTCTGATACGAGTGGATTTCTTGATGAGTTACAAAATATCTATTTACCCATTGCAAATTAATGATTTTGTTCTTACACTTGTAAATAAAAATAAAATGTTCCAGTTTGGTTATATCGTTGAGCTTTAGTAGGTTTAGCTCTTTAAATAATGCACTAGAGTGATCAAGGAAATCAGCGTCAGATAAAAACTTTATTGCTCGTTTTTGGATGACAAAGATACCATTTAATGCGTTGTTAGCGGAGTTTCCCCAAACAAGGGTGCAGTATGTTATATAAGCAAGAACAAGAGTATGATAAAGAGTCAATAAAACTTGTTTAGGGACACTTTTCTAAGATTAAACATTATTACAACGCTCCTTGAAATCTTTTTCGCGACATAATTTACATGATCACTCCATTGCAAATTCTTATCTACCATTGCAGAAGGAAAATTTAAACCCAATTAAAAGTATTTGAAAGTAAAATTCACGGTTCTTTTGAACATATTCCGGGAACAGACCAGATTAGTCGCATTTTATTAGAAAATAGTCGAAAACATTCAAACTACAGCACACACCCCATCAGATATATTAGCGTTACCATGGATACAAACTGTTACTCAAAACTCAGCAACATTTAATCAAAGAAATAAAAGGGGATTGCTAGATATGGGAGGAAGAGAAAAATCCCATAGAAAAATCCCTCTTTCCACACTAATACCATGGGATTCACTTCAGTCCTTGATGCACACCTCTCAGACACAATTAAAATTATCACCCATATTCCCACTCGACCATACTAATTACCCCAAATTTCTAGAATACATCTGGACTGTACATGGATCACGCCCCTACACTTACCTCATGATTGTACCATTTTTCGATGTACTCACTTATGACGTATACAAATTTCACCCTTTCCCAACACCCTACCAAAACAAATCTGATATCTATCGATTGTATCTACCCACAATACCACCTCCTTTTCCTCACCAAAGACCTTTCAGCATATTCTATGATGTCAGATAGCGACGTCCGGCATTCCAGATTCCCACAAACGAAGAAGCGACTCGTTTGCCCTCACTCAAACCAGTAATTCTTCCAACCACTAGGTCCTGCTTTATCGACTTAATCCGTAACGGTCATGCCCCAGTATGTTCTTTCAAGAAATTCCATTCCTCTAAAACCGTTCAACTCCTAATTGGATCAGACATCTGGGTTTCTTTCGCGAATAGGACTACCGCTACTTTCGAGTGTCCGTCAAATTATTCCCTCATCAAAATACCTATTGGTACACGCTTACCAATTGGTTGTTCCATACGTTCAAAAACCTTCCAAATATACAACCCTTATAATAAATGTTACCATTAATGACTCATACCCCTTCCCGTCCCAAACCAAATTTAAACCCGTTAGAGAAATCTTAAATCTCTCCATGAAGCCGGTAACCATCCTATTCGAATTTCATGCTCCTAAATGGAATGATCAATTGAGTCGTTTTAAAATTTCAGATAATAACCAGAATAACCTTTTACAAATACTACAACCAATTTTAGTATCATTACTGTGTGTGTTATTATTCTCAGTATATGTATATTTGTAGTAAAAAGATCATTCTAAGAACGAAAGAAAAAAAAGAGACACCGAACGATGTGAAACTACTTATGCACGACCAAGAGTGCGTACCCAGACCAGTGAACTCGACTTAACCAGCCCAACTCATGTGATGTATATCTGCATTATAAAAACCATATCATCTAGTTAGTATTAGTTTGGGTGTTATATTATTGTATTAATATCATTCTAGAGGGGAAAGCCTTGTAGAAATGAACAATGAATAATTCTTATATTCATATATTCATTTTTGCATATAGAATCCAAACTCGCGTAACGCTGTCTGCATTTTTTATTTTCTTTCTATTTTATTTTTGCAGAATAATTGATGAATTATTTTTTTTTAAATTATTTAATAATTTTTTGAGATTTAGATTAATAATGTAATAATGTTAAATTCTGCAATGTTTATTTTCTTTATACATTCTCTCTTCGTTGAAAAAGATGAAGTCATGCCAAGATGAAGTCCTCAATTCGTCAGCCAGACTTCTTCGATTCGTCACCCAGACTCCTCACTGAGCAGGCGCATTCCCTCGGCTCTCTGATATTGTTTCTGCTATCGGATATTGCCGATAAATTTACTGTTGGAAAGTTCTGAATTTTAAATACTTGCGGTTATATTCACATTGTTATAGTTAAGTAACTCAATATTAGTGGTTTTTCGTGATTTAGAAGTTTTCAAAACGTGCAGGCTTAATTTAATTTAAACTGGTGACGGTTATAAACGTTAACTACTTTAACTTGCGCGATGTCGTCGCAGTAAGCGTCGTGTGCTAGGTGTGGAGTTAATCGGTGGTATACTGATTTTAAAGATTACAACGGTGGTCCTTGGCGATTACCGAGAAATCGGTTTGTTTCTTTTGTGAGTTGAGTGAAGAGAGAGTGGATTTCAAACAGTGTACGCGAGGTGACGGGAAGACTTGCAACGCTTGATGAGGGCAGGGGTAGGCTTACAGTTGACGAAGGCCGAACCTACTGTATACTAACGTTGAAGACGTTAGTAAGTTAAGTTGAAAGGTGAGATTAAGAACCTAGTTTCTAGTATAGGTAGCTTATTGGGAAGGTTAGATAGAGTTGAAGAAGGGGTTAAGGTAGGCCGGAGATTAGTGGACGGGGAGGGATTTAGAGTAGTTAAGGGTTGGAGCTAGGCCACGTACGTTAGGTTAGGAATCTCCCCACCCCCTTATCGAGATTTCGAATCCTTTGGCCCAGTTGAATAGGGATGTGAACGAGGGGGAAACTATTTTAATTGGGGACTCTTTAGTGCGTCATATGGTTAAGGAGTTTGTTGAGCAGAATTCAACCAAGAGGAGGAGGGTATGTCTACCAGGGACCAGGGTTGACAGAATTAGAGACGAAGAAGATAGGATTGATGTTGGTGACGATGGTAGGAGGGCAACGACTCGTATAGGCCCGATACGAGAGTATCTCTCCTTTTGGAGAGATACGGGGGTGTTAATTAGGTCCCTGAAGGCAAGGTCAGATATAGTAGGTCTTTAGTTCTAGGTATTACACCTAGGCACGGTTTAGGTCTTAGCATTATGTCAAAAACAATATTTTTGGACACTAAGCTAGAAGAGATTTGTGCTCAGGAAAATGTGCCCTTCGTAAAGCTGTGGTCAGAATTTAGTAATCCTAGCCGTTTTATAAAAGATGGGGGTGCATTTCAATGAAATAGGAAATGCTGGACTAGGTAGGTTAATCGATGAGAACGTTCGAAAGCTGTATAGGTCGAAGCCCTCTTTAAACGTTGTGGGTCCGGGAAACGCCTGCCCGACGTGAAAAATGGTTTAAAATACCGATCTGTGGTAAAATTAATTTAAACGTCTTTTATTGTATCGCGCGTAGTATTAGATATAAATTGAACGAATTTAAGGCGATAATTTATTCCGGGAACTACGATATAGTTGCTATAACCGAAACGTGGTTAAATAAATACTGCGACTCGGTATTTGTTGGGGAAACTTGATATAGCGGGTTTTAAACTTTTACTAACGATAGGTTACAAGGATTGGTGGCGGTGTTTTGTTGTACATTCGTAATTCCCTTAGAGCTACCGAGGTTAAGATAGATTTTCTGGCAGCATTTAATACGTCATGCGTTGAAATTAGGGCGCGTAGTTTGAGCTTTAATTTCGTTGTTTGTAGATCTCCCGTTCAACTTCTCGATACCGATACTAGATTTTACACACTTCTTGGTAACTTTATTAATAATCGGGATAGTATAGTTGTCGGAGACTTCAACTGCCCTAACGTTAATTACGTGACTTTTACTGGTAATGTTGAGGGTTTGAGAGTGATTGAGATCATGGAAGATAATTTTTTACGACAGATGGTTACCGAACCAACACGCGGTGACAATATTTTAGACGTGGTGATGATAAACGACGAAAATATAGTAGAAAGTTTGGAAGTAGGTGAGAGTTTGGGATGAAATGATCACCAAATTATTAGGTTTAAGCTATTGATAGAAAACGGTAAGGATAGTAACGTAATGGAAGTCCGTGATTTTTGTAGGGCTAATTTTGATAGTTTTGCGGACAGGATGAGAGTAGTGGAGTGGGATAATTTATTTATGGGTGTTAACCCCTCCGTCTATGGCTTTGGGCGATTTGAAGTTGACGGGGATTCTGTTTAGGTGGCAGCAACGGATTTGTTACCTTGGAGTAGCTGGTACCTTGTAGGGAATCGCAGTAGTTTCGCTTATACTACTCTCCGATTTCTTCTTGTAGTGGATCGGAGGATTCTGTGAAGCTTACTAAATTCTTTAACTGTTCACCGATTCTTCTTGGAGCGCATCGGGAAATTATTTTTCTCTATTTTAAGACTAAGTTCTCTGAAGAGAGCAAAGCTCGAAGGAGATGACGAAGGTATTTTCTTACTGTAGTTTACTGCTAAAATGTTACACGTAATGCTCAGCCTCTAATTCAGATCACACAATCAGAATAATAATTTGAAAAATTGTTTGACTATTCATACTGAATTTTTGGTGACATCATTGTTAATGTTGACCTGTTTTGTTTTTTATCAATAGGCTGAATTATTTTGCAAAATATTTGAAGATAAGGTAATTATTTTAGCTGTAGCAATGTCTAGACAGATAAGCAAGATATTTGAAGATGAAGCCATCTTTTTATTTTAAACCGGATATTGGCAGATGTGATGTTATCATGATCTGCCGAGTTAACTAAAAGTGGAAATCGAAATATGCATTTTATTAAGAATTATAATTAAACATGCATATGAGCAAATATTAAATGCCTAAAATTTTAAATTAAGTGTTAAACAAGATATGATTTTTATCTTTTACAACGAAATAAGAATGTATAAAGAAAATAAACATTACATATTTTTACAAGATTACATTATTAAGCTAAATCTAAAAATAAAATTGAAAAAATAAAAAAATTATCCAAACTCGCGTCCGCCTGATGCGAATTTGGACTCAACATATATGTAAAAATGAATATAAGAATATAAACATATAAAAATATAAGTATTATATGAATATAAAGAGAGGAATATAGGAATTATTCATTATTCGTTTTTACATCGGTAAATGACGCAAATTTTCATTGGGGGGCTTTTAAAGAAAGGTTTTGGAATATCGAAAGGGAGTTTATTCGGGTAGGCCCAAGCGCGCTAGAAATCATGGTAGACCCAAGCGGTGGACGAGGGAAATAGGCGAGTTTATAACCAAGCGTAAGACAGCGTATAGACTTAATAAACGCAATGGCACGGTAGCTAACTTTAATAGATATATCGAGCTCAGACGTCAGGTTAAAGATCTGTTAGGAATGCTAAGCGTAATTTAGATATACTTGTAGCTACAGATAGTAAATATAACCCGAAAAAGTTTTTGACTACGTCAATAATCGTAATCCGATAAAAGAAAACGTAGGCCCTTTAGTGGACGCTAACGGCGTTTTGGCTTCCGACGCTCAGGCGATGGCGGGTAATTTTAACAACATTTTGCGAGAGTTTTACCGGTAGAAGACGTAAATAATGTCACCAACGTGGACGATATCGTTCCATTTAGTAGCAATACTATTTTGAATGAAATCACTGTTTACGAGGGTGAGATTGCGCATTATATAAATAAGCTAAAAGTTAGCAAGGCTCCAGGCCCTGCCGCGCTTTATTCTAGGAATTTGAAAGATTTGAAAAACGTTATCGTAGGTCCCCCTTAACAAAAATTTCTAATAAGTCACTGCAATCGGTGATTATTCCTGAAGACTTCAAATTAGCTAACGTTATGCCCATTTAAAAAAAAGGCAAAAGCACAGTAGCTAGCAATTATAGGCCTATAGGCTTAACGTCAACTGTCGGTAAACTTTTGGAATCCGTAGTTAAGGATCGTATCGGCGATCACTTAGAAAGTCGCGATTTGATTAATAGTAATGAACATGGGGTTCGACGCCATAAATCTCGTTTAAGTAATTTGTTCGAGTTTTATAACGAAAGAGTGCGTTAACACATTATAACATTATAACATATACACTATCTATATATATATATATATATATATATATAATATATATATATTTTATATATATATATAAAATATATTTCATTTATTGACGTTATTCAGTACTATATTATTTGATCAAACCAAGGCTACTGAACGTGGCTTGCCTTGTTTGGTTTTCAAATCAATCAGAAAACGTGCAGTCATAAGGTTGAAATTCCCTTGGTTTGCTTTTGTTGTTTTTCAAATCTATCAGAATCGTAGTTTCTTAAGGTTCATTTTTCCTTCACACACTACCTGATCTCCAAAAGGGTCACATACCGTGGGAAAAAAACGATTAAGTCAGTAAACAGCGACCAGATAAGTTTCATTTAATACTTTTTCTTTAGCATTTCTTTCGTCGGTAGCTTAATTATATATTCATTTAGCATAAAATTGTGTTACAAGAACCAGTTTCTGCGTTTCAAGAACAATTTTGCGGGTTTTCGCAGGTGACGGCACAATAAGCACGCGGTAGACCTACGTTGTAATTTATTAATTTCCAAACGCTCGTTTTTTGTTTTTTTGTTGTTCAACTAATTAAAAGCATGGCACCCCCGTCAAGTACTTGCAGTCGCTGTGAAGGGAAATTTGCTGCTTACGCGTTTACAATGGCTAATAATAATGATCAGTTAGTTTGCAGGTGGTGCTCAAGCATGGAAGTGCTGAGGAACGAGTTAGAACGTGAGAGGGAGGCCAGGGTGAGACTTGAAGAAAGCGTGATGCTCCTGACGGCAAAATTAGAATCCCTTGAGACTCCAGTTACGACCCCTCCTGCCTCAGTTTCTACTAATAATATAAATAGCCCTCTCTCTTCCCCTAGTTCCAAACCCTTCGTTCGAGTGCGAACTGGAGCCCCATTGAGAAAAGCAAAGCCTTGTCTACCAGTAATAACAAGCAATAAGTTTTCTGTTTTAGGTTTCGAAGATGTTGATGAACCGGAAATACGACTCGTTGGCGATTCCATTGTTCGAAGGCAGCTCGAGGAATTCTGTGGGAGAAACCCTCGTCGTAGGCGCCGTTACTGCTACCCTGGTGCAAGGGTTGAGGATATAACTAATAGTGTTGACCATTTTACAGATGGTACCACCGAGGACACAACGTATGTTATTCATGTCGGTACTAATAACGTTTTAAATTCTAGATCGGAAGAACTGCTGGCTAGGTACAGGGACTTATTAGAGCGATTAAAGGAGAAAACTAATAAGATTGTTTTAACAGGTATACTTCCTCGAATTATCCAACGAAGCGATTTCTACATCAAGGCGACCTATATTAACAATAACCTAAAGTCTCTTTGCCAACAGGAAGGAGTGCATTTTGCAAATTTTTGGAAGTTTCTACGGCAGGAGGGACTTGTTCCTCGAAGATGGACTTCATCTTAATGAAGTTGGAGCTGCGCGTTTAGGAAGACTATTTCAAAATACTGTCTCTTCTTTTCAGGCTGCCGTAACCCGAACGGTCCCAGCGTAAATTCCACAAATTTCCCCTGCGCTCGCGAAGGTGTCGCAATTACAAACAATTTGAAGGTTCTATCCTTAAACGCTCGTAGCCTACGAAATAAAATAAACGAATTTTTTTCCTTAATTGCTTGTAAAGACTATGATTTAATTGGGATAAATGAATCGTGGCTTAGCACTGAAACACGTGACTTTGTAGGGGAGTATCAAATTAAAGGTTATAGACTTTTTGCTAAAAACAGAATAGGTAGGCGAGGATGCGGTGTTATGTTGTATATCAAAGATAATATTGCGAACGTTACAGAAGTAAAGCACTCAATTCCAGAACCGATAGATTCGACTACAGCAGAACTTAAATTGAACGATTTCAAACTTCTTGTTGCGGTTATATATAGGCCCCCAAATCAAACAGCTGATACGGACGAAGCGTTATATCGTGAACTAAAGAGAATAATCGGTAGTGAGCAGGCTTTAGTTATGGGTGACTTTAATTGCGCCAACGTGAATTACGATACAATGCAGGAAGACGCGGAAGGTAATCGTTTAGTTAATTTTCTCGAGGATAGCTTTCTTATTCAAAAGGTTGGGGAACCTACGAGGTTGGACAGTATTTTAGATTTAGTAATAACTACGGATGATAGGCTAATTACTGATCTTCAAGTAATAGAACCGTTGAGCAATAGCGATCACAATATGGTAGAGTTTGTCCTCTCAGTAAGTCACTCGAAACCAACTAACTCCACTAAAATTCCTAACTTCCAGCACGCAGACTTTAGTAAATTTGGAAATAAATTTTCACATGTCAATTGGGAAAACGTAATGGGGAACTCCAACGCAAAACTAATGTGGGAATCGTTCGTAACGGTATTTAGGACTATAAATGAGGAATGTGTATCGTACAAAATTAATCGTGCGAAAGTAAACAACAAGCCCTTGTGGTTTACTTCTAGAGTACGAGACATTATAAAGAGTAGAGATAGGGCTTATAGGCAACATAAGTGCGATAAAGACAATTTGTTGTTACGAAACAACTACATATCTCTGAGGCGTGAAGCGAAAAGTGTAATAAAAAAGTCCAAGCGCGAATTTGAAATCTCCATAGCTCGTGACGGTAAAGAAAACCCCAAGCGATTCTTTCAATACGTCAATAATAGAAATCCAGTAAAAAGTGTCTTAGGTCCATTGAAAAATGTAAATGGAGATCTAGTCTCTGAAAACAAGGAAATGGCTACCTTGCTAAACGAATTTTTTACGTCAGTTTTTACTATAGAAGATGTAACGAATATCCCTACGGTCATAGACATAATACCTTTTGATAATGGTAATATTTTGGATAATATTGTCGTTAGTGAAGGGGAAGTAATGCGCTATATTGATAAAATGAAAACGCGTAAATCACCGGGTCCGGATTCCATATATCCCATACAACTAAAAGAATTAAAAGATAGCATTGTTGTGCGGCTAACAAAGATTTTTAATGCGTCTATTTCTCAGGGGTGCGTACCAGATAATTTCAAGTTAGCAAACGTAACACCTATCTTTAAGAAAGGCGATAAAGGTGCGGCGGGAAACTATAGGCCAATCAGTTTAACGTCTGTTGTAGGTAAGCTACTAGAATCAATAATTAGGGATCGTATAGTCGAACACTGGTTAGAAATACGCAGCACGGTTTTAGGCGAAACAAATCTTGCTTAACTAATCTTTTAGAATTTTTCCAAAGCGTGGTTGACGTTTACGATGGACATCGGGCGGTTGATGTAGTGTATTTAGATTTTCAAAAAGCGTTTGACACCGTGCCGCACAAAAGACTCATTGAAAAAACTAAGGCTCATGGAATCAGGGGTGTAGTAATAAATTGGCTAGAAGAGTGGTTGCGAGGCAGGAAACAGAGGGTGGTCGTTGATGGAACGGAGTCGTGTTGGGCTAATGTAGCGAGTGGCGTTCCTCAGGGTTCTGTATTGGGGGGCCCCTTGCTTTTTCTTATATATATTAACGATTTAGATGTCGGCCTAGTCAGTACAATTTCAAAGTTTGCGGATGACACGAAGCTGGGTGGTAGGTCGATTAATGACGAAGATAGAGGTAAAATCCAGGAAGATGTGAATAAAATCGTTGATTGGTCAGTCACATGGCAAATGAGATTTAACGTTGATAAGTGCAAAATTTTGCATATAGGTTCGCGTAACGGTAATTTTGCGTATAGTATGTCAGGGAAAGATTTAACAAGCATAGAGCAGGAAAAAGATTTAGGAGTTATAGTCACTGGTGATTTAAAAGTAGCGAAACAAAGTACAGCAGCGGTCAATAAGGCGAACAAAGTGTTAGGTTTTATAGCTCGAAATTTTGAGTACAAATCGCGCGATATTATAGTTCCTCTTTATAAATCATTAGTTAGACCCCATTTGGAGTACGCGGTCCAATTTTGGAATCCGCATATGCGCAAAGATATAGACAAAATCGAAAGAGTTCAAAGACGAGCAACTAAGATGATTCCGTCTCTTAGGTCAAAGTCGTACGAGGATAGGCTTAAGGAGTTAAAATTGACTACTCTCGAGACTAGGAGGTTAAGGGGTGATCTAATCCAGGTTTTCAAATTTATGAATGGGTTTGATAACGTAGATAGAGATAGCTTTTTCGAAATATCTCAATATAATAGGACTAGAAATAACGGGTGTAAGTTGACAAGTAGAAGGTTCGAGACAGCAGTTGCGAAAAACTTTTTTACGTAAATACCTGGAATAGTTTGCCGGTAGAAGTAATTAGTAGCACGTCTATAAACATGTTTAAAAATCGATTAGACGCGCATGTTGATAGAAAGGGTATAGTTTAAGGCAGTAAAATTAAGGCTTTGTGGGGATAGATCCCATAGCTCAACACAAGTGTTGTGGGATATAGGGAGGCAGCGTCTTGGGTTAGGGGATACTCTCTGTCCTTACACACCCCATTTAAAGAGATTCTCTGCCGAGCGGTGCCCCCATATTACTGTGAGGTATTGAAAAACTCATGATCTTCACTTTCCCCACAAACACCTTTAAATGGGAGACCCATAATGGATGCACACACATTTCTACATTACTGTACAGTCTTTACACCCACACCTACACTTTTCCTCGTAAGTGTATATATTGTAATGTATATGGTTGTAAATTTTGACTTGGTCCGCAATCGATATGGACCGTGACTTGATGGATACCGTAATGAAATTGACTGGATTCTTTGGATCTGATATATTTGCATGTCCGTTATAAATAGATATAGAGTGTAACATTTGTGGATAGTAGTCTATTATGACTTGATCCTCTGAATCCAGAGATTCTATCTTTAGTTTTAAATCGATAATTAATTAGTTTTAAATTGATAATTATTTAGTTTCGTAAAAATTGGTCGTTGCCAATTTACCGGCAGTTTTTACATAAATTTCTTATGTTCTTGTGGTTCGGAACCCACGTAAAATTGTAGGTCCCCTCCGCCACCACGGAGGACATACACAATACACGATTACGAACACAGTTAGGTAGACCAGCCATGAGTGGATCCTAGGGTCTTTGTTGGTCTGAAACAGAACCCTGAGGAACGCCACTCGCTACATTAGTCCAACACGACTCCGCTCCATCAACGACCACCATCTGTTTCCTACCTCGCATCCACTCTTCTATCCAATTTATTACTGCACCCTTGATTTCATGAGCGTTAGTTTTTTCAATAAGTCTTTTTTGCGGTACGGTGTCAAACGCTTTTTGAAAATTTAAATACACTACATCGACTGCCCGATGACTATCGTGGACTTCAACCAAGCTTTGAAAAAATTCTAAAAGATTAGTTAAGCAAGATTTGTTTCGCCTAAAACCGTGCCCCGTATTTCTAACCAAGTCATGCAATTCTAAGTGCTCGACTATACGATCCTTAATTATTGATTCCAGTAGCTTAACTACAACAGACGTTAAACTGATTGGCCTACAATTTCCCGCCGCACCCTTATCACCTTTTTTAAAGATAGGTGTTACATTTGCTAACTTGAAATTATCTGGTACGCAACGATCAGAAATAGACGCATTAAAAATCTTTGTTAGCGGCACAACAATGCTATCTTTTAATTCTTTTAGTTATATGGGATATATGGAATCCGATCCCGGTGATTTACCATTTTCATTTTATCAATATAGCGCATTACCTCCCCTTCACTAACCACAATATTATCCCAAATATTACCATTATCAAAACGTATGTCTATGACCGTAGGGATATTCGTTACATCTTCTATAGTATAAACTGACGTAAAAAATTCGTTTAGCAAGGTAGCCATTTCCTTGTTTTCAGAAACTAGCTCTCCTTTAAAATTTTTGAACGACCCCTAGACACTTTTTGCTTGATTCCTATTGTTGACGTATTGAAAGAATCGCTTGGGGTTTTCTTTGCTGTCACGAGCTATAGAGATTTCAAAATCGCGCTTGGACTTTTTTATTACACTTTTCACTTCACGCCTTATTGATATGCAGTTGTTTCGTAACCACAAAATCTCTTTATCGCACTTATGTAGCCTATAAGCCCTATCTCTACTCTTTATAATATCTCCTACTCTAGAAGTAAACCACAAGGGCTTGTTGTTTACTTTCGAACGCTTAATTTTGTACGGGACACATTCCTCATTTATAGTCCTAAATACTGTTTCGAACGATTCCCACATTACGTTTGCGTTGAACATCCCCATTACGTTTTCCCAGTAACATGTGACAATTCATTTACAAATTTACAAACGTCTGCGTGTGGAAGTTAGGAATTTTAGTCGAGTTAGCTGGTTTCTAGTGATTTAATGACAGGAGAAACCCTACCATATTGTGATCGCTACTGCTTAACGGTTCTATTACTTGAAGATCCGTGATTGGTCTATCAACCGTAGTTATTTCGAAATCTAAAATACTGTCCAACCTCGTAGGTACCCCAACCTTTTGAATAAGAAAGCTATCCTCGAGAAAATTAAATAAACGATTGCCTTTCGCGTCATCCTGCATTGTATCGTAATTCACGTTGGCGCAATTAAAGTCACCCATAACTAAGGCCTGCTGACTACCTATTATTCTCTTTAGTTCACGATATAACGCTTCGTCCGTATCAGCTGTTTGATTAGGGGGCCTATATATAACCGCAACAACAAGTTTGAAATCGTTCAATTTAAGTTCGCTATAGTCGAATCTATCGGGTCTGAAATGAAGAACGGCCATGAAATTCTCCTGACCTGAACGTCTGTGAGCACATTGGATCAGTTATAAAGGACAAGGTTGAATGTCTCTTGTTTCAAGAACATGCAGCAAATCGATTTTCGAAGGATACAATGACGCAACACATTGAAACTGTTTTAGCAAATTTGCCTAACGATCAAGATCTATTGACATCACTTTTGGCAAGCTACCCAAAGCGAATTCAGGCTGTCTTGGAAGCCAATGGCGGGAACACCAAGTTTTAATTGTTTCTCATTAAATGCACGATCAAATTCTCTTTTTAAGGTATGTTTAGTTTTACTGTACCTCTAATGGTTTAGGCCATGAGCGGGGTGGCTAAGGTTTATTGGAGCCCCGTAGTTTACAAGGAAATAATTCTCCAATTATAAAATAGAAAGGAAATAAAAATTTTATCCAAACTCGTGTCATCCGATTTTGGACCTGATATGTAAAAATGAATATATGAATAAAAATATAAGGCTTATATAAATATTACGAAGTATCATCAGACTTATATGAATGAAGGGATTATTCATTGTTCATTTTTACACACACACACACTTATATATATATAGTGTGTGTATATATATATATATATATATATATATATATATATATATATATATATATACTCTATATATATATACTCTATATATATATATATTGTGTGTGTGTGTGTGTATATATATATAATGTAAAAGTGACTTGAGGTACGAGTGAATTCGAGTGTGTCAAAATTAATAAAATTCAATTAGGATTATAGATTTTACGTAATTAAATCAGTTGCACGTATATTAAGGTGATAAAAAACGCACTCAGAAGAACTTACAATTAATGAAAGTAAATCTCGCGGTATTAAAATTGAATTTCGATACACAATTAAATTCGACTACGAACATTCATAGCCATTCATAGTCAAATTGACTATAATTTTCGTTTGATACCTTAAGAGATGGTATAATAATATTTTAACGACAATTACTCAATATTAATCCAATAAAAAAAATATAAAAATATAAAAATTTAAAATAGAAATCAATTATAAAATATAATGAACTAACATGAGGTGATAGGGACCATACTCTTAAAAAATAAAAAACACAACTTTAGAATTATGACGTTTGATACTGAGGAATGTTCCGCAGTACGAAAGAGGCTCCTGGCTGGTTTCTGGACCTAGTGGGTGAAAGGAAACAGATGGTTAAACTGTGGTTTGACTGGAGCCAAAGAAGAATTAACCACAGTTGAACCATTTTTCTGGTTGACACTGGGTTCAACTGGAGTTGGGGTGTTAAAATAAAATAAAATAAAAAACAAAGTTTGGAGTACTACTTTTGGGGGAATTGAGTTATTAAGCGGGGAGATATGTTTGAAATTGACAATACGACTTTTCGTGAGTACTTTGCTCTTTAGAAAAAGATTGCTTGTCACACTGCTAAGAACAAAAATTAAAGGAGGTGGAAGAAAACGGAGGGACGGCATGTTCCTCAGCATAGTAATTTATAAAGGAAGTCATTGGGACATGATTGATTAATTATTACACAACTATTATCATCACATATACATTACAATAATTATCAAAATCATTATAAACAATTGTAAATCTGTTTTAGTTACAAGACGAAAATATATAATTTCACCTATATATTTATATACGCAACAACTGCATGCAAAAAGGAGACAAATCGGTCAATTTCCTTCTTACAACAAAAAAAAAAAAGAACGTTGAACTAAAGACAAACCGGTCAATTCAGGTTGAATTTAATTTTCTCTTATAACAAAAAGAAAGGTTGAATTAAATTCTCTTAAACTACATTCTCTTAAACTAAATTCTCTTAAACTAAATTCTTTTAAAAAACAAAAAAAGTTAAATTCAATTGATGTCATTGAAATGACTTAGGATTTGAAAACTGACTTGGGACTTGAAAACTGACTTGGGACTTGAAAACTGACTTGGGACTTGAAAACTGACTTGGGACTTGAAAACTGAGACTTCAAACTAACTTCTAAACTGACTTTAAATAAAACTGATTTCAAATGAAACTTACTTCAAATAAAAAACTGAAACAGACTTCAAAACTGACTGAAACTGACTTCAAAACTGACTGAAACTTCGAAACTACTTGAAACTGACTAACTTGGAACTGACTAACTTGGAACTGACTAACTTGGAACTGACTTGCAACTTGAAACTGATACTTCTGAATGGAACTCTATCAAGTATCTTGAAACTGAAACTGTCTGACCTCAACTCTATCAAGTATCTTGAAACTGAACTGACTGAAATTGACTGCACTTGAACTCTCTCAAGTGGAGTGTATTATTCTCTGGGTTTGGTTGTCCCTCTTGGAAACAACCAATTAACTGAAACTAACTGAAATGGACTGCACTTAACTGCTATCAGTGGAGTCTACTGACACTGAAACTGACTTGCACTTCAAATGCTATGAAGTGGAGACTATTAATCTCTGGGGTTTGGTTGTCCCTCTTGGATACAACCAACTGAAACTGTCATAAAACTGATTTGCAACTTATTTGCAACTAAAACTGACTCGAAAATACTTGAGGTATCTCTATAAATCTCTGGGGTTTCATTGTCCCTCTTGGATGCAACCAACTGAAACTGAAAACTGAAACTGGAACTTGAAACTGCTTCAAGTATCTCTATAACTCTATAAACTCTTTATAAACTCTCTCTTTCTTAATTTGCAAGTCAATTCAATTCAATAATTTGAAAAAAATTGTAAAAAAAAATACGAAATATAAACACATTTCACTCGAATGTATGCGAAGGTACAGTAATATTATGTTTGGTACATAAAATAAAATTATTCTATACTATCATATAATAGTGAAAATAATTCTGTGAAAATAACTCTCTGAAAATAACTTTGTGACATTTAACTATGTGACATTTAACTATGTGATATTTAACTTCTGTGATATTTAACTTCTGTGAAAATTAACTTCTGTGAAAATTAACTTCTGTGAAAATTAACTTCTGTGAAAATAACTGTTTCGATAAAAAAATGTATCACTGGTGTCTGAAATGTTCACTGTTTCTCTTGTTAATTCTGACGTAATACTAGTTAACTGTTAATAATGCTGTCTTTCCAACTGTTTACAAATTACTTAAAAAAAACTGTACTTAACAAAATTTCTACTGCAAAATCCTTAGAGGCGTGTCCTGAAGACGTGTCTTGCTGGCTACTTCTTATAGATGAGACGAGACGTGGATAACTTGGAGTCGTTCCACACCGTTTCAAGGGTGGATGTGACGAACTGGAAGTCGTGACACGCCGGCCAAATGGTGGGTCTTATTATCTTGGTAGTAGGGTTGCAACAATTTTTATCCTGATGCAGGGTAATTTCTATCCTGGCCAAAGGGTATCCACTTGTTAAAATCCTGGCTATAGGGTCAACACTTTTGTTAACCCCTCCGTCTATAGCCTTCGTTGGTTCGAAGTCGACGGTGGTTCTGGTTAGGAGGCAGCAACGGATTTGTTACTCACAATAGTTTCTTCTATAATACTCTCCGAGTTCTTCTGTAGTGGCTCTGAGTATTCCGTGAAAACTTACTAAATTCTCTGAAGATTTCCTGATGCTTCTCATAACGTATCAGGAAATTATTTTTTCTCTACTTTATTGACTGAGTTCTCGGACGAGAGCACGGCTCGAAGGAAAAAATTTAAAAAACTTTCTTTTACTGTAATTTATTGGTAAAAAGTACAGGTAATACTCAGCCTCTGAGTTAGATTAGACTTTTACAGGGAGAGAGGATCGACCTCTTTCGACCATGGCTCAGGCCGGAATTTAAAAGTGAGGAGGCCCGAGGCCTCGGGCCTCCTCGAGGATGGCTCCAACCTCCTCGCTGAAAGGCTGCTAAAACAGGAGTAAGTGAAGTCAAGAAAAGAAGTAGCAGTTATTTTACATTTACATGCTTTATATATAATCTAAATTTTGGGGGAGTGCAGTTTGATGGTTAAGTTTTCCCCTTTAAACACATGATAAGAATTTTGAAAGATTCCAAATAAATATTTAAAAAAATAATAAAAAATAATCGTATTTTCGCCGAGTATACAATTATAAAGGGTGACATAATTTCGGAGTAGTACATTGAGTACAATTTAAGTATATCACTGAGTACATTGTAATTTTGGTTTACTACACCTATGATTATAATTACGGATTAATTCACATTCAATTATTATTGTTAATTACATTTCCATTAAAGTACATTCACTACGTCATTAAGTACATTACATCATTCAGTACATTAATTACATCATTAAGTACATTAGTCACAATTCTTACAGTGTTTTTATGTTTATATATGGTTATTAGTACAACACAAAGTACATGGGCACATACGGTATATATTTATATACACATGACATACATGATATATAACATAACGCATGTTAATGTTTTATAAATTTGAATCAGAGCGAGAGGAGATTTTACGTTTTCAGATGCTCAATTTATGTTCTGATCATCGAATTGCGTACACTTGCATAAGCATTTTCGAGTTTATTGCGAGAGGCGAAATAATTAAAAAAAATAAAAAATACATGCGAACGTATTTGCACGACTTTCAACGAACAGGTACGGATGCATAAAGTTTTGTACACATTTCATAGACTGACACGAGTAAAATGAATATTTAATAAAATTGATATAGGATAATGGTCAAGATAAGATATGGACGTATGGATGAATATGGTCGAAAAATAGTTATATTGCATCATACCAGACAGGCCATAACATATAAATAACGAGATATAAAGTGTAACGTTTTCATACGTCAATTCATAATCAATATGCCACGGTTATTCAATTCGTAC
Source organism: Bathynomus jamesi (assembly GCA_023014485.1). Taxonomy (NCBI): domain Eukaryota; kingdom Metazoa; phylum Arthropoda; class Malacostraca; order Isopoda; family Cirolanidae; genus Bathynomus; species Bathynomus jamesi. The sequence goes on from JAJOZX010002028.1 coordinate 561,806, forward strand.
ATACAGTAAAAGTCATTATTGGGAGGATTTAAAACAAACGAATTAGAGACAAAGAGTGGGTATTACGGACTAAGAAGTACAACTATGGGTTCCAATCCTGCTATATGCGATATGTATGCATAATCTAATAAAATTTAGGGGTGAGGGTTAGATGGAAGACAACCATAATTAATTATAATAAATTCTCTAACAAATGAAAAATGGAAATATGGATACGACTAAACCATAGAAATGGTAGGTCGCATGGTTGTGACACTGAAAAAAAATAGAAAGCAAAAATCGAAATTCTATCCAAACTCGTATCAGGCGACTTTGGTTTCTCATGTAAAAATGAATATTCGTACATAAAAACCATACAAACATAAGTAGTGTCTGAAGACAATGAATATAAGGATCCATATAAGAATTATATAATGATTATAGAGGAATTATTCATTGTTCATTTTTACAGGGCTCTTCTCTCTAGAATGATATTAATTAATAAGATAAAATTAATACAATACAATAATATAATATCCCATCTAATTCAAACTAGATGATGATTAATGGTTTATAATTACAAATTTATATACAACACATGAGTTTGGGTGGTTAGTACAATGCACAGTAATCAAATCTTTAACATGGCACTTGCTTAGAGAGTTATTATAAAATATAAAATTTCAAAGATTAATACTTTAATTTATGCAACAGAATAAAAGGATTAATACGTTAATTTACACAAACAATTAAGTTAGACAACCAATGATATTGTTAAATTTTTAACAAAATTTTAGTTTCCTGTGAAGAAAAAAAATACATATATTATGAATCGTAAATAAAAGGGAAAAATTTAAATTTTAAAGTTCAGAAATATCCAAAGTTACCATGATCGTACATTTAATTAACTAATTTGATGGACTAGTGTAGGTAAAAATTGACTTAAATTTTATTGTTGGATAGAGTCTTCAGCAGTGGGAGAACGATCGCAGAAATATAAACTTATTGCAAGTACGTATAAGTTGGTATAGTATAATATTAAAATTTATTTAAAAAAAAGTAAAATTAATTTAGTGAAAACATTAAAATTGCGCATACGTATATATACGTGTACGTAGAACATGAGTATTGAGTATGTGGATTATGAGAGTAATTGGTTCATCCCGTGAAGAACTAGATCATTAGTAGTCATTGGTGGATTAGGATTATATCTGTATATATATTTTTATATATATACTTTAAGGAACAGATTAGCTTTGGTTAAAATAATTTAATAAATGCATGAGCAACATTATATATATTAAGCAACAATTATTAAGATTAAATAAATTCAGGATATGAATAGTGAATTTCCTTTCCAATAAGTATACCAATGATTTCACGAGTGTTTCAGAGTGTGGGTGATTGTAATTGGTTGAAAGGGTAAGCAGTATCCGTAGATTTTTGTAGTATTTATGTACGTAATGTTTGTGGAGAAATGTACACATTTGAACAAGTTTACATGCCTGTGTATGTGTAGAGATTCGGAAGGTTTTCGAATTAACAAATTTTAAAAACAGTGAATAATAATTTAAAATGGGAGTAGGGTTATAAAATCCTTTAAGTTTAAGTGAATTATTATTAAATTCTAATACAGGTAGCATTAATGGGCAATGTATTGGGCCAATAACATTCACAGTCATATAGTAGTGTGTCAAATTGACTATAACTTTCGTTTGATACCTTAACAGATGGTATAATAATAATTTAACGACAATTACTCAATATTAATCGAATAAAAAAAATACAAAAAATATAAAAATTGAAAATAAAAATCAATTATAAACTATAATGAACTAACATGAGGTTATAGGGTCCATACTCTTAAAAAAATAAAAAACACAACTTTGGAATTATCACGTTTGAAACTGAGGAATGTTCCACAGTATCAGAGAGGCTCCTGGTTGGATTCTTGACCAACTGGGTGAAAGGAAACAGATGGTTAAACTGTGGTTTGACTGGAGCCAAAGAAGAATTAACCATGGTTGAACCATTTCTCTGGTTGACACTGGATTCAACTGGGGTTGGGGTATTGGAAAAAGTCAAATTTGGAATACTGCATTCGGGGAAATTGAGAGTGACCAATCGGGGAGATATGATGTCTGAAATTAACAATATGTCTTTTCGTGAGCAGTTTGCTCTTTAGGAAAACATTGATTGTCACACTGTTCAGAACAAAAATTAAAGGAGTTCAAACAAAACGGAGGGACGGCAGGTTCCTCTCCATAGTAATTTAAAAAGTCATTGGGACATGATCGATTAGTTACTACACTATTACTGTCATTATATATATCACAATAATTATAAAAATCGCTACAAACATTTGTAAAAACGGTTTTGGTTACAAATAATAAAATATATAATTTCACCTATATATTTATATACGCAGCAACTGCATGCAAAAAGGAGACAAATTGGTCAATTTCCTTCTTACTACAAAAAAAAAGTAGAACTAAAGACAAACCGGTCAATTCAGGTTGAATTTAATTTTCTCTTATAACAAAAAGAAAGGTTGAAATAAATTCTCTTAAATTACATTCTCTTAAAATAAATTCTCTTAAACAACAACAAAATTTGAATTCAATTGACTGCATTGAAATTACTTCGGACTTGAAAACTGACTTTGGACTTGAAACTGAGACTTGAAACTAACTTCAAAACTGACTTCAAATAAAACTGACTTCAAATAAAACTTACTTCAAATAAAACAAGCTGACTTCAAAACTGACTGAAACTTCGAAACAACTTGAAACTGATTAACTTGAAACTGACTGACTTGAATTTTACTGACTAGGAACTGATTAACTTGTAACTGACTAACTTGGAACTGACTGACTTGGATCTGACTGACTTGAAACTGAAACTGACTTGAAACTGAAACTGACTTTGAACTGACTTGCAACTGAAACTGACTTGCAACTGACTTGCAACTGAAACTTCTGACTTTAACTCTATCAAGTATCTTCAAACTGAAACTGTCTGACTTGAACACTATCAAGTATCTTGAAACTGAACTGACTGAAATTGACTGCACTTGACCTCTACCAAGTGGAGTCTATTATTCTCTGGGTTTGGTTGTCCCTCTTTGAAGCAACCAACTAACTGAAACTAACTGAAATGGACTGCACTGAACTGCTATCAGTGGAGTCTACTGAAACTGAAACTGACTTGCACTTGAACTGCTATGAAGTGGAGACTATTAATCTCTGGGGTTTGGTTGTCCCTCTTGGATACAACCAACTGAAACTGTCTGAAAACTGATTTGCAACTTATTTGCAACTAAAACTGATTTGCAACTGATTTGCAACTGATTTGCTATTAAAACTGACTCGAAACTACTTCAAGTATCTCTATAAATCTCTCGGGTTTGGTTGTCTCTCTTGGATGCAACCAACTGAAACTGAAACTGGAACTTGAAACTGCTTCAATTATCTCTATAACTCTATAAACTCTCTATAAACTCTCTCTTTCTTAATTTGCAAGTCAATTCAATTCAATAATTTAAAAAAAATTGCAAACAAAAATACGAAATGTAAACACATTTCACTCGAATGTACGCGAAGGTACAGTAATATTATGTTTGGTGCATAAAATAAAATTATTCTATACTAACTACAATAGTGAAAATAACTGTGACATTTAACTCTGTGACATTTAACTCTCTGACATTTAACTCTGTGACATTTAACTCTGTGACATTTAACTCTGTGACAATAACTTCTGTGAAAATTAACTTCTGTGAAAATAACTCTTTCAATAAAAAAAATGTATCACTGGTGTCTGAAATGTGCACTGTGTTTCTTGTTAATTCTGACTTAATACTAGTTAGGTGTTAATAATGCTGTCTTCTCAACTGTTTACAAATTACTTAAAAAAACAAACTCTATACTTAACAAAATTTCTACGGCAAAATCCTTAGAGACGTGTCCTGAAGACGTGTCTTGCTGGCTACTTCTTCTAGATGAGACGAGACGTGGATAACTTGGAGTCGTTACACACCGGTTCAAGGGTGGATGTGACGAACTGGAAGTCGTGACACGCCGGCCAAATGGTGAATCTTATTATCTTGGTAGTAGGGTCGCCACAATTTTTATCCTGATGCAGGGTAATTTCTCTCCTGGCCAAAGGGTGGCCACTTGTTAAAATCCTGGCTATAGGGTCGACACTTTTGTTAATTCTTCTCTTTCTATAGTCTTGGGTTGTCTCGATTTCCAGGGTCTGTAAGACTGGAAGAATCCTGGATGCAGGGGTCGCTACTTGTTATCCTGGGGCAGCGGTCGCTAGTTTTCTTTATCCTTGGGCAGGGTCGCCAGACTGTTAACCCCTCCGTCTATGGCCTTGGGTGGGTCGAAATCGACGGGGGTTCTGGTTGGGAGGCAGCAACGGATATTTCTCGTGATAGTTTTCTTCTATAATATTCTAATTTTTCTCTCATTTCTTTTTTCTCTTTCTATAACACTCTGATACTTTCTCTGAAGGTTCGCTGATTTTCTTTTTATAACTTATCGGAAACTATTTTCTCTACTTTATTTACTAAGTTCTCTGAAGAGAGCCAAACTCGAAGGGGAAAAATAAAAAGTTTCTCTCACTGTAATTTACTTCTAAAAATGTACAGGTAGTACTCTGAATTTACAGGGAGAGAGGTTCGACCTCTTTCGACCATGGCTCAGGCCGGAATTTAAAATAAAAAAAGGAGGCAATGGGCCTCTGCCCCCTCCTCTCGGAGTGAAGTCTAAGAAGTAGAAGTAGTAGTTATTTTACAATTACATGCTTTATATATAATCAAAATTTTTTGGGAGTGCAGTTTGATGGTTAAGTTTTCCCCTTTAAACACATGATCAGAATTTTGAAAGATTCCAAATAAAATTTTTAAAAAATAATAAAAGACAATCGTATTTTCGCCGAGTATACATTTCTAAAGGGCGACATAATTTCGGAGTAGTACATTCAGTACAATCTAAGTACATCACCGAGTACATTGTAATTTTAGCACTTTTTATCGTTAATTACAGTTCCATTAAATTACTTTCACAACGTTATTAAGAACATTACATCATTCAGTACATTAATTACATCATTAAGTACATTAGTCACTTACAATTCTTACAGTGTTTTTATATTTATATATGGTTATTAGTACAACACAAAGTACATGGGCACACACGGTATATATTTATATACAACATGACACACATGATATATAACATAACGCATGATAATGTTTTATAAATTTGAATCAGAGCGAGAGGAGATTTTACGTTTTCAGATGCTCAATTTATGTTCTGATAATCGAATTGCGTACACTGAATAAGCATTTTCGAGTTTATTGCAAGAGGCGAAATAATTAAAATTTAAAAAAAAATAATAAAACATTCGAACTTATTTGCACGACTTTCAACGAACAGGTACGGATGCATAAAGTTTTGTAAATATTTCAGACTGACACGAGTAAAATGAATATTTAATAAAATTGATATAGGATAATGGTCAAAATAAGATATGGGCCTGTGGATGAATATGGTCGAAAAATAGTTATATTGCATCATACCAGACAGGCCATAACATATAAATAACGAGATATATAAAGTGTAACGTTTTCATACGTCAATTCATCATCAATATGCCACGGCTATTCAATTCGTACATACAGTACAAGTCATTATAAGGACTAAGAAGTACAACTACGGGTTCCAATCCTGCTATGTGCAATGTGCATGCATAATCTAATAAAATTTAGGGACGAGGGTGAGATGGAAGACAACCATAATAGAATAGCATACTAGAAAGCACAAATCGAAATTCTATCCAAACTCGCTCAGGCGATTTTGGTTTCTCATGTAAAAATGAACATTCGGCATAAAAACCACACAAACATAAGTACTGTATGAAGACTGAATATAAGGACCCTTATAAGAATTATATAATAATTATATAGGAATTATTCATTGTTCATTTTTACATATAGATATATAGTGTGTGTGTTTGGTGTGTGTGTATATATATATAGTGTGTGTGTGTGTGTGTACACACACACATACATATATATATATAGTGTGTGTGTGTGTGTGTGTATAGGGTGTGTGTGTGTGTGTGTACACACACATATATATATATAGTGTGTGTGTAGTGTATATATATATAGTGTGTTTGTTTGTGTATATATAGGCAGACCATACGTACCGTTTTGAACGGGACAGTACCGTTTGTTTTATGGGTTCTGTATGGGTTCTGTCACTGAAGAATAATTGTAAGCTCAATATGTTTATGTACTTACTTTTTCATGAATACAGAATATTACATAACCCCCGTCCCTTTTTTGCCATCCCAATGTCCCGTTTTTGTCTCAAGGAAATATGGTCAGCCTATATATATATATTATATATATATATATATATATATATATATACATATATATTGTATATAGGGTGTGTATATATATATATATAGTGTGTATATAGTGTATATATACATATATATATACATATAGTGTGTGTATATATAATAATATTTCGTTTCTTCCTGATTCTTTTCATCATAATATATATATATATATATATATAATATTTAGGAGAAATCCAATGACAAGGAGAAATGTGAATGCCATGAAAAGTCTTCTTTATTGCGCAACGTTTCGAGCAATACGCTCATCTTCAGGCTGTTTAATAACAATGTGAAATTAAAATCAATATTGAATGAAACACAAAACAGAAAATTTCTATAACCTATTCGTAAAGACAAATTTTAAAAGACTGAGAAAAGAGGGTTAAATTCTAAGTTATACAGATTTACATATAAAAATTAAGAAGTTATTTTTAAATACATGTAGTAAATGTGAAATTAATACACTGGAAAAATTACCAATAGTACACTGGAACAATGGAGCTATCTACCTTACACAGCAGTATCCGAGGCCGACTAATTTGAGCAGAGGCAAAGAACGGGAAACACGAAGGATGGCGAGGGCGATAGGGGAAGGAGGGATTATAAGGAATTGGGGAAGGAGGAGGGATCATAGCAAATTGAGAGGGACGGACGATGAGTCAACATTCAGACTAGGGGACAATGCTTTAATGAAAAGGGATTCTAAAATTCTTAGTGAGTTGGGACAAGTATTACAACCAAGAATTTTAAAATTGTCTAAAGTGACATCAATTTTGCATTTAATGCTATGTTCACGAATACTCGAGGCTTCCTTAGTTTTTAAAATTTTACCTGTTCGGCCACTTATTCCCATATGCGAATAAAATCTAGCCCTGAGAGAGCGAACAGTGCTGCCGATGTAATTCCCAAGGAGACACCTGGGGCAGGTAAATAAATATACAACACCGCTACGCAACGAGTCAGGGGTTCGATCCTTCGCTGAGAAAAAGCTACCTAAAGACGTTTTATTAATAAATATGATGCGGAAATCAGTATGATAAAAAAATTTCCTTAACAATTTTGTAAATTTAAGCTTAAATTCCTTATTCAAGGGACCCATTTCAGGTACCAAGAAATATTTTATATCCTTCGGCACTGTAATACATGGAAGTTGAGGGCTATAAACATTATTTAAGAAGGATCTAATTAGTTTGTCTACATATTGAACAGGAAAACTATTATTAGTAAAGTATGATCTTAGATTATTAAATTCATCATTAAGTAAGGTAAAATTAGAGGTCAAATTATATCCTCTGAACAGGAGACTTTTAATACAAGACATCTTATAGTTGAAATCAGTAAAACTAAAAAAATCCATGCCCAAACCAGTGAAAGTGGGTTTCCTATAAACTGATGTAGTAATAGAATCACCGTTTTTCGAAATTAAAAGATCTAAGAAGGGGAGGGAGCCATTTTGCTCAGTTTCCATTGTATACGTTATATTGGGGTGCAAAGAATTTAGGAAGTTAAAGAATTGTTGCGCTTGTACCGCATTATCAAAGACTGCTATCGAATCATCAACGAAGCGTCGATAGAAAATTGGCTTGAGATGAGTGGGAGATTGTCTAAAAATTACACTTTCTAAATGAGTCATAAAAAAGTCAGCTGCTAACGGTCCGACTGGTGATCCCATCCCTACCCCATCAATTTGTTGGTAAACCTTATTGTTGAAAGTGAAATAGCATTGTTTGAAGACCAATTCTAAAAGTTCCTTCAAATGAGACAATGAAAAACCATGAAAATTATCAACTGAGCTAAAAACCCTATCTAAAAACTAAGGAAGCCTCGAGTATTCGTGAACATAGCATTAAATGCAAAATTGATGTCCCTTTAGACAATTTTAAAATTCTTGGTTGTAATACTTGTCCCAACTCACTAAGAATTTTAGAATCCCTTTTCATTAAAGCATTGTCCCCTAGTCTGAATGTTGACTCATCGTCCGTCCCTCTCAATTTGCTATGATCCCTCCTCCTTCCCCAATTCCTTATAATCCCTCCTTCCCCTATCGCCCTCGCCATCCTTCGTGTTTCCCGTTCTTTGCCTCTGCTCAAATTAGTCGGCCTCGGATACTGCTGTGTAAGGTAGATAGCTCCATTGTTCCAGTGTACTATTGGTAATTTTTCCAGTGTATTAATTTCACATTTACTACATGTATTTAAAAATAACTTCTTAATTTTTATATGTAAATCTGTATAACTTAGAATTTAACCCTCTTTTCTCAGTCTTTTAAAATTTGTCTTTACGAATAGGTTATAGAAATTTTCTGTTTTGTGTTTCATTCAATATTGATTTTAATTTCACATTGTTATTAAACAGCCTGAAGATGAGCGTATTGCTCGAAACGTTGCGCAATAAAGAAGACTTTTCATGGCATTCACATTTCTCCTTGTCATTGGATTTCTCCTAAATATTAAATTGAAGCTCTGTAGAAGCAACCCGCATAATTATATATATATATATATATATGGGATGAATTTCACAATAAAACACGTGAAATGAATGAATGCTGCAAACCCACAAGGAAAAAGAAAAATGATTCCAAGGCCTTTCGTGTATTCAAAGCTACACCTCGTCAGGGAATGAAGTTAAAAGGCGAGAAGCCCATATATATATATACAACGTACAGGAAAAACAAAACAATTAGCACATACTTAACAAGGGTTAATGAGAGGCAAAAGAAATTTTAACATGATATCGTCAATTTTATAAGTCCCCGAGCTGTTATTGAAATTGTTTTTAAAATGAATAAATGCACATTCTAGAATATTTCGTTCTATTATATCTGTTTTTAACAAGCGCTTTAGAACTATCCCACTTGATGCTATGGTTACATCTATACATATGGTTAAATAAAGCATTGGAAGTACTAGCTGTTCTACAAGCATATTTATGCTGTTTTACCCTAATATCTAACGTTTTACCGGTTTGGCCTATATATACTGAGTTACATTGTGTACATCCGATCGAATACACACAACCAACAACATTATCAGGGCTATTCTTTATTAGGCGTGATTTAACAGTATTATTATACTTAAAGATTACATTAATGCCAATTGCTTTAAGTACAGTTGGAAGGTATTGAAAATTAACATGGTAAGGTAGGCTAAGGATATTTTTACGCTGAAATTCCTTTACAATTACATTATTATAATACCTATTCTTGGCTTTCTTAAGACAGTTATCTAAAAATGAAATAGGATAACATAATTTAGTACTAATATTCATGATATTGCATAACTCGGAATCTAAAAATTCAGGACTGACAACTCTCAATGCTCGAAGAAACATAGCAGAGAAAATAGAGGATTTAATCGAAGGATGATGGTCAGAATAAAAATGCACGTAAGAGTTATTATTAGTAGGCTTACGGTAGACTTCATATTTGAACTGATTAGAGCATCTCCAAATTTTTAGATCAAGAAAAGATAGGCTTCCCTCATTTTCTTTTTCAACTGTAAACTTAATAGATGGGGCTAAATTGTTGAGCCTACCAAGAAATAAGTCCACATCCAAATTATTAGGCCAAAGGCATAAAATATCATCTATATACTTGTACCAAACCAGGTTAAAATTAACAATCGTAGGCAAAATTCTACTTTCAAAAAATTCCATATATAAATTAGCTAGTACAGGTGAAAGGGGATTTCCCATAGCCAATCCAAACGACATAACATAAAACTTATTTTCAAACTGAAATTTACAATCTTTGACACACAGCTTAATTAACTCAATAAGAGTGTTGTGTTGAACAGGGAAAGAATATTCAGAAATCTTATCTTTTAAGAAATCAAGTAGGTCATCAACAGGGACTTTTGTGAATAGCGAGCATACATCGAAGCTTACCAAGAAAAGAAAATGAGGGAAGCCTATCTTTTCTTGATCTAAAAATTTGGAGATGCTCTAATCAGTTCAAATATGAAGTCTACCGTAAGCCTACTAATAATAACTCTTACGTGCATTTTTATTCTGACCATCATCCTTCGATTAAATCCTCTATTTTCTCTGCTATGTTTCTTCGAGCATTGAGAGTTGTCAGTCCTGAATTTTTAGATTCAGAGTTATGCAATATCATGAATATTGGTACTAAATTATGTTATCCTATTTCATTTTTAGATAACTGTCTTAAGAAAGCCAAGAATAGGTATTATAATAATGTAATTGTAAAGGAACTTCAGCGTAAAAATATCCTTAGCCTACCTTACCATGTTAATTTTCAATACCTTCCAACTGTACTTAAAGCAATTGGCATTAATGTAATCTTTAAGTATAATAATACTGTTAAATCACGCCTAATAAAGAATAGCCCTGATAATGTTGTTGGTTGTGTGTATTCGATCGGATGTACACAATGTAACTCAGTATATATAGGCCAAACCGGTAAAACGTTAGATATTAGGGTAAAACAGCATAAATATGCTTGTAGAACAGCTAGTACTTCCAATGCTTTATTTAACCATATGTATAGATGTAACCATAGCATCAAGTGGGATAGTTCTAAAGCGCTTGTTAAAAACAGAGATATAATAGAACGAAATATTCTAGAATGTGCATTTATTCATTTTAAAAACAATTTCAATAACAGCTCGGGGACTTATAAAATTGACGATATCATGTTAAAATTTCTTTTGCCTCTCATTAACCCTTGTTAAGTATGTGCTAATTGTTTTGTTTTTCCTGTACGTTGTATATATATATGGGCTTCTCGCCTTTTAACTTCATTCCCTGACGAGGTGTAGCTTTGAATACACGAAAGGCCTTGGAATCATTTTTCTTTTTCCTTGTGGGTTTGCAGCATATATATATATATATATATATATATATATGTTATTTTTTTGTACCAAGATTAAATCGTAAATGTAATTTTCTTTAATGTATACATTTTTATACAGACGAATATATGTGTGTGTGTGTGTTGAAGATCTATGATCATATAGATGGTGTAAACGGATGATGACAGAGGGAGTTGAAGACCTTTGAACGTATATATAGTTGTATGTGTAATAATAGGGATCCTACGTGTGTATGAGTATATATAGTTGGGAAGTTTGTGTACGCTTTTTGGCTGCTCAAACGATATATATACGCTGTACCAACTGGCTGATGATGGCTGGAGGCAGTGGCTTCTATACCAACTGGCGGACTTCGAGTTCTAAGGCCGGTCATGCTACCCTGAGCTCCCATTATGCGTCTGCATCTCACAGGCGATGGATGCTCTCTCTCAGTCTCTCTCTTTCTCTCTCTCTCTTCCTCTCTTAGGTTAGGTATACCCCTTTGGGGGGGTGAGGCCGTCTCACTTTTCCCCAGAGAGGTTAGGTGGACCCCCCAGCTTGCTGGGGTGCCTCCCCCCCTTTTTTGGCACCCTGGGGGTGGGAGTGGCACCTTGCAACAAGGGTTGGGTGGGTGGCACTGGCATTCATTTGATTAACATTGCAATTGCATATGCACTCGTCCATTTTGCGGCCATACTACTGGTACCTCCTCGGTATGGGCCGCAAGGCCTTTAGAGGTACTTCTTGTTCCTGTAACTCCTTGGATCTCTCTCTCTCTCATATATATACACAGTATATGATATATACTGTATATATATATGATACGGTAATAGCTTAACCTATGAGTATTGTAGGAAAACTTAAATTAATAAAGATGTCCTTCTTCATGGTTTTACTAAAGTTGTAAAAATTTTTTGTTCGCTGAGCCATAGATCTTGGCCAACATGTTTAATTTTTATTATTTCGCGACTTATCCACTCTATAACTGAACTAGCTAAACAGCGCGCGCTGTCACACACACACAATGATGTGTGTATATATATACGTGGATGACACTTTTTTAATATTTAAACATCCTTCACACGTAAAACGTTTTCTTCATTATCTTAATAAACAACATAGTAATATTAAGTACACCTGTGAAAACGAAACAACTAATAGTTTACCTTTCCTGGATGTTCTAGTTAAAAGGGTTAATAACAAGTTCCAGACCTCACTATTTAGAAAACAAACTTTTACTGGTTTGGGAACCAATTATTTAAGTTGTATGTTTTATAAATATAAGATTAGTGCTATAGTAACATTATTAACAAGAAGTTACCGGATTTGCTCAGATTACTTTTCATTAAACGAAGAATTTAAATTTTTAAGACAGTACTTTATTAATAATTACTACCCTTCTAATCTTTTTGACAACCAATTAAAGAAATTTTTAAATAACACTTTTAATACTAAACTCCCCATAACTACAGTACAAAAAGAAACCAGATATATTAAATTACCTTTTTATGGTTATTTATCATTGCGTATTCGAGGTGAAGTGTCCAAACTGCTCAAGTCTAGTTATCCCCAAATAAATTTTAGATTCGCCCTCGTCAACCCACTTAAATTTTCAAATTTGTTAAAGTTCAAAGACAAATTCCCCAAAACTGTATGCCCTAATGTTGTTTACAAATACACGTGCGACAGCTGTAAGGCTGCGTATATTGGCAGTACTCAACTCCAACTGGAGGTACGCCTTTCTCAACATTTGGGCTTATCAGTCCGTACTAACCGTCCCCTTAGTAGCCCTCCACAATCCGCAATTAGAAACCATAGTAATGAAAACAACCATCCCCTTCGCAAAACTCAGTTCAAAATTCTAACCAGATCCAATAACCTTACAGAACTCCGAATTTTAAAATCTTTGTGCATCTGTAGAAACAAACCTTCCATTAACAATAATAGGTCATCTTACAAATTACAGCTCTTTTAACTAACTAACCAACCGATTTTCATAGACATATCATACCTATCTAATTTACTGACCACACAGTTTTCTGTCAGTTTCTGCCAAGTATGGAGGTTGATGTAAACATTGTGTATTTACCAGTTGAGGTAATTTTAATTTAATTTTAATGATTTTAATTTTTTGTAGTGATGTAATTTTAATGATTTTAATTGTGTATTGATGTAATTTTCATTATTCTCATTTTTGTTTTTAAGGTTTTAAGACTTATAATTCACTGATGATGACGAAAGATTTGTCGAAACGTCTGAAGTATAAAAAATAAACTGAAATGTTTGCTGTTGTGTTGGTCCTTCGTTTCATATATATATATATATATATATATATATATATATACAGGGTGTCCCATAAGTCCGGCATCATAGGAAAAATTATAAAAAAAGGCAAAACAAAAGCTTTTATTTACAGAATGTGCTCAATATGTCCACCATTGTTTTCAATACACAAATTCAGACGTGATACCCAGTCAGCAAGCACACGATGAATGATGTCAGGAGTAATGGTGTTACATGCCCCAATAATGCGCTGCCGCAAATGTTCAACACTCCTAATTTTCTCTGCGTATGCCAGCGCTTTCAAGTGGCCCCAGAGATAAAAATCTAGTGGCGTGAGATCCGGGCTTCTAGCTGGCCATTCCACAGGCCCTCGACGTCCTATCCAATGACCAGGGAATTGTTGATACAGGTATTCCCTTACTTGGGTGCTGTAATGTGCAGGAGCGCCGTCTTGCTGAACCATGTTGGGAAATTTCGCCTATGATGCGATCCTTCCAAATGCCACACCATACCATCACCCGAGATGCACCTTGTTCCTTTGAAGAGGTATACCAGTGAGGGTTGTTTTGACACCAGTAGCGGGTGTTCTGTCGATTTACCTCACCATTTCCATAAAAAACAGCCTCGTCACTGAACAGAATGGTGGACGGGAAAATGGCATCCCGAGCATATGAATTATGGTTTGTAGAAATAGAAAAATATGAATTTCTCCTATGATGCCGGACTTATGGGACACCCTGTATATATATATATATATATATATATATATTAATATATATATATTTAACAAATTCTTAATTGAAATCAAAGAGGGGTAAAAAATAAAATGTGAAATCTCCGAAAGCGATACTGCAGTTATTTTAGGAAAAAATGTAATGAGAAAAAAAAGTGAAGTTTTTTATTAGCATGTTTGATCTATCCTTATTTATTTAAGTTAATTTTGTTGAAAGATTGCGAGTGAAGTGATGAGTGACAATAATTATTTTGCGAGAATGGGTACTCATTGAAATAATAAATTTGACGCGTAAGAAAACGCGTTATAGTGGAACTAAAACAATGAAGTTTCATTATTTAGGAGGTCACAAAAGTGTTTAACCAAGGTTTCAACGTGAATTAAAAATAATATAATGTGGAAGCTAAGTATATGAATGTATATAGAGAGAGAACACTAAAAATTTACAGTGTGTCGTTTAGGTTTCCTGCTGAAACTTATTTATACGTACAGTTGCACTCATTATTCTTAGGATACTCTTGAGAACAGATAGCTACACCTGGCATATATTTGTTGTGTGTACTACAAACGGTTGTAACATTTTATGAATGAATGTTTAGCGAGTGAGCGCCGATTGGTTGGATGACTCATTGTCAAATGTCTTCAGGACATAATTATTTCCATTCATCACTCTGGTTTACATATTGCAAAGGAAACATAAATGAATAATTAAATATAAACTCAAGAAGTGGATCTTTTCCGTTTGACTGCCGCCATTGAAACATAAGAGGTGAGTGCCCACAGCCTTCTTTACTTAGCCTTATAAGGCTAACTAACGAAAATATCACGACCTAACCTAACCAATCGTTAGGTCAACTGTACGACCTTGACGATTGGTTAGGTTAGGTCGTGATATTTTTGTTAGTTAGCCTTATAAAGCTAACTAAAGAAGGCTGGAGGACCTGATCTTCAGGTGATCCCCTTATTTTTCTGAGTACACGATTAAAACTTAAAAATTAAGTATGGATCTTGAAAGTAATTAAAATTGTTTATAAGAAACAAAATTTGAAGGGGAAATTAAGAAAAGCTTTTTTATAAAGTAACTTATTTTGTATCATCAAGACATTTCAGTTAAAATACAAAAAGTTTAATTATGTTTCAATGGCGGCAGTCAAACGGAAAAGATCCCAAGAAGGGGCTATACTGTATATTAACAATGAAGTGAATAAGAAATTTTCTTGTAAAAACTAATAAAAAAACTTTCAGACGTGATGACAGTGTTCATGGTATTGGCAGGCCTGTCATCCTGAACTGGTTTCAATGTATGAAAACAAAGCCGTTGGTAGTTATTGCGCCCTGAGCAAATTCCAAATTGATTCATTTATTTTACATTTAATATTGAACATACATTCAGATATTATTTTGTTATAGCAAAGACAGAGCAAAAACCTGATATATATATATATATATATATATATATAATATATATATATATATATATATTATATATATATATAGGCGGTTTATGAATGAAAAAACAATGATTTGATGCATATTAAATTTTAATAACATTATAACATTACCATAGTGATGGGTATCTGTATGTTTCGTAAGTCACTACTTAGAATATCTTCCAATTGGCAAATGGACAACAGCTGAATGGGTACTACTGGTATGGCATTGTTGTATCCGGAGCAAATGCTATTCTTAGATCAACAACACTGATATAGTAATAAACAGTTACTGAGAGAAATATTATTTAGAAACGAAGAACGTTTTGTATTGAGGCAGCATTGTAAGTGCATATAATCGTTTTGTATTAATATGTTCCATGTTACAAGTTAAGTGTTGAACCACTGCAGCTGTGACTCCTGGCGGTCTCTCACCTCAAAGGAGAGAATTACAGAAAATAAAACTATTACAGTGATTCATATCAACAAACATAGAGCCATTTAAACGATGATATTTGACAATTTCGCAAAGGTGTTACACATTCATAATTAAAATTGTATTTAAGAGATCTTTTATACATGAACACAACAAATTTAATATCTTGTCCCATCCACCGTTGTTGTCTATGACTTTCTGCAGTCGATATGATACAGAAGCAATATGATTATATAACAACTGTTGATTCTTCCTCAGCACCTCCCACTCACTAAATGTGTGTTGTAAAAGCTGGTCCGTTGTTGGTTCCACCGCTGGTTCCCACGCATTTACATTATTGGCCCATATATTCTCGATGGGATTCATATCACAACCCTTACTTTGCCAATCCATAAGGTCGAAATTTCTTTGCTCAGAGAACCAGCATGTGACGATCCGTGCTGTGCGAATTGGGGACCTATCTTGCATAAAAATGATTCGGCAGAGCATATGGTACGCACAGAAGGAAGCATAACCTCTTCGAAAATTTCTATATAGTGGTCTGCAGTAAACCTCCCTTCTATTTTGGTGAGCTCTCCTACATCATACAGATGAATCCATCCCCACGTGTTACAGGTGACATGACCTCTACGTGCTTCCTCATTGATATGCTCTTGAGTATATCGAGTATTGTTTCTCGTCCAGTAATGAAGATGGCCATGGGATGTGGAGGGAAAGGTCATTTTGTCAGTAAATATCACTCCGCTCCAAAAGTCCTTTGTCAACACGTTGCTGAGCAAATCGAAGTCCATTTTCTCGATATTGCTGATTTAACTTCTCCTTGATAGCCGGGGTCCGATGGCGTAACCCAGCTTCATGTAGCCGCCACCTTACTGACATTGCCAAAACATCAAGCTGCAATTGTTTCCTTATGGCAACTGCATTGGTAAAAGGGATGGGCTTCGGCAACATTGCAGATCCTCCGATCATCCGCAGCAGTTGTCAGTCGAGGTTTCCCTGTTTTGCGGTGATCGTGTAGATTCCATTCTTTTTGCAGCCTCTTCAACCATATATAAACAGTGTTCCTAGAAATTCCAAGTCTTGCAATTTGAGTTGGAGACATTACCTGTTAATATTGGGCTTAATTACTTATTATTGTGCGTTCACTGCCGTATATCTTAATCTACCTGAATTAGTGTTTCTTGTAATTATTGAATTCACTTAACACTTATACTGTATAAACCACTTTTCATTGCTAGGAATCAGTCATTGTAATATAACACAATTACCGTGTACAGAATTGTTAATCACTGCGAACAAATAATGCATTTATTTTTCTAATTAAACACAAAACAACAAAGTAATTTCTCTCCTTATTAAATATTATTTGTTTGGGCTGTGCACCGAACTGATGACCATCATTATTCATTTCAATAAAATTCATAAATTATAGTAAGCCTACTTTCTAGGCCACACCAAATTGATGATGTGTAGGCCAATATAGATGTAAAACAGAGTTATGAATGTAAGTAATTATGTTCTAAAGACATTGGGCAATGAGTCAACTAACCAATCAGCGTTCATTCACCCAGATTCATTCATAAAATATTACAACCGTTTGTACACAACAAATATATGCCAGTTGTCGTTATCTGTTCGCGAGTGTGTCCTAAGAATAATAAACGGAACTGTACATATCAAACAATACTTGATGGAATGTGCGCAACGAATGTACCAGAGAACCTGTAATAAAAGAGATTTATAAGATAAGCACAAACCCTGTACAAAGATTAAATAGAAATAATAGCAATACGTTATGTATACGAATAGTTTGGGGTGTCCACAATGCAGGTTTTTAAAATACAATACCCATTTAGATTTCCCCTAATTTATGTCAACCCCTTTATCCCATACACAGTTGCGCTCGTGAGTATTCGTACGGAGAAATAGTTAAGTTATATTCGTTCTTATTTTTTATATTATGCATAGGATAGTTACGAAAAGTTTACCGTTCGTTTGGAAAAATTTAACAAATAAAAAAAATTAGTTCGATTCCAGCATATAATGTAAAACATCAAATAATAATTTAAGGAAAATAAAAAATATAGTTAAATGCAAAAGTTTTCGTATTGTAACTTTGTGGTCCGCGGGCCTTGGGTTGGCCACCCTTGCTCTATCTTTTATGAAATCACAATGTACAGTGTTGGAAAAGTTTCGTCACCCGTAGAAAATGTGCATACTGTAATACCAATTTTATTTTTGTGTGATTAATTGTATTTATATGTGGTAGGTGTAATTTAAGAAAGTAGTCACAAGCAACAATTACTTTAATTACAGTAAATACAGTTACTAATTACAGTTACTAATCAAGAATATCTGTGTGTGAACCATCATTTTCGTAACAAAGGATTATACGTGTTTCAATTCCTCTGTTGTGCAGTAACGCACCCGGGATACGTTCTGCTTGACGACACCCCATAACGCATTGTCACATGAAGAGAGATCTGGACTTCGGGGCGGCCACTCAAGAGGGGCAGGTAAATGTTGTGAGCCACGGCCGATCCATTTGTCTCTGAACACTTCGTTGATAAATTCCCGCACATTAATGTCAAAATGAGCCGGGGCCCCGTCTTGTTCAAACCACACCCGACCAAGAGTCCTAAACGTTCGAGCTCAGGCACAAACCAGTCCCATAACATGTTGAGGTAGGCAGTTTGGTTGACAGGACCCTCAACAAAATATGGACCGAACAAGTTCCTGGCACACACTGCAGTCCATATCATCATGTGTGGTGGATGGTGTTCCAGTTCCTGAAAGAAGTGTGGATTTTCCTTGCTCCAGAAGTAAACATTTCTCATTTTGGCGCTACGGTAAATTGCAAACTCATCAGAAAAAAAATCACTGTTCCACGTGCAGGAATTGTTGGAAAAGCGGTCAAAAACCGTTCACAGGCTTCATATCATTTCTGCATATCTGTATCGCTTTAATTCATTAACAAATGACGGGCGGTATGATTTCATGCCAAGAACTTTTGTCGTGATCTCTCATTGTGGACATGGGGACCAAGTTCTTGTGATCGTTTCCGAAGTGTTTTTTTCGGTGAATGAGCCACCGATGCAATCATACCTTCACATTGTTCTGCTCGCGTTCTTGGTCTTGCCGTGGTCTGTCCTTGATGGAGCCAGTTTCAAACAGTTTGGTGGTGCAGCCTTTTTGAAACTTGTGTTGAAATTATTCTGGATATCATGCATCGTTTTACCAATATGTGACCTTTCATGAGCCCATGTGCTCATCACTATCTTTTCCTCCAGAGTGTAAGTCAACTGGTCTGCCATTGTTCACACAACTCTAATACCTGGAAAAAAAAAAAAAATGTCAATGAATCACATATAAATTCAATCAATCACACAAAAATAAAATTGGTATTACAATATGTATATTTTGTAGGGGGTGACGGGAATATTCAAACACCCTGTATATTTTTCAGTTAGTAATAAGATAACATAAGAAGCACAAATATAATTTCATATAATAATGTTAAAGAATAATATTCTGTTGAAATAAATAAATAATTGATATAGTTACTAATATCAGTTGAAGTCCTGAAAATTTAGATCATGACAATAAATCCTAATTTGTAGAGAGGGTAACTATGATAAAATAAACACGTATAGTAGCCAAACAGTGTAATGTATCATGAACGGAAATAAACTTGTCTTAAATTTTTTTAAATAATTTCAGACCGTGTCGTCGAATTACAGATTAAATACACATTAAAATCTAAAAAAAAAATTAAAATATAATTACTGTAAATAAGGTTTTTATACAGTAACGGGGTAACTACACAAATTAGGGTTGAGTGAAAAAAACTTTTTTCAGAATGCAGTTTTGTAGGGGCACCCAAAAGTTAGTCTTTGGTACCAGTAAGAAATCTGTAAAATGTTAGCTACCTGCGACATCAACTTCACCGGCCCCAAGGAGCTCAAAGATTTTGCCTTTCAGGTCCCCCAAAAATTAAGGAAAAATTCAAAGATTTAAGCGTATCTTCCGTTGTGCTTATGCTAGGAAGGTCATTTCTATTTCATTTGATTTGTCTATTTATGTTCCTTAACTTTACTCTTTTAGCTTTACTCTTATACACTTTTTTCCCATTCCCCACATAAATTTGGAAAATTTGGTATTTCATGAAAAATACTAACAAAAAATTGGAGTTTTTATTGCTTTCGTCGATTGGTTGGTGTTAAGCGTCATTCAGTGATTCAGTTTTCTTTTAGGAGTTCATAAAATAGCTGCATGGCTTTAAATATATTGGTTTATTGGAGCAACTCTGCGCTAATTTAAGCTAGATACGAGCCATGCATAGCTCGGCTTAAATTACCCAGAACTCACCACGTGGATGTGGCCTCTTTGAGTTCCACCCTAACACACTCACCACAATAATTTAAAAAGCTTTTTATTCAGTTCTGTAGTCTCTTGGTTTCAAATGATTTCATTGTTGATCGAGCTGCAATTTTGGTTTTTACGTAGCCATCTCTCCTCTCACTTCCATAAACTGCTCTTGCCGCTTCTGTTAAAAGTTTGATACTCCTTCCTTCTGCTTGTGTATGACAAGGGAATTGAAAAAGTTTTGTTTTTTTTCGCTAGTGTTCTCAGCCAATGATGTCATCTCTTTGGTTAAGTGTTTTGTCAATGGTGGTTCAAGCCTGATGGGACTATCTTTCCAAAATATAATATCAGTGTAGTCAAGTGCATAGAAATTTAGCTTCGGTACACTGAACTCACGAATTCTCTTCATTTTTTTCAGCTTGAGATCTTGCTTCTTCGATCCTTCGTATTGCCAATTTTCAAACGTTTGGCCGGTTATCAGTAATCATTACAAGAAGACGGTTCTCTTGATGCGCAAAGTAGGGGTTACGAATGATAACATTATCAACAATATCTTTAAGCTCTTTTGTTAGGTATTTTGAATAAGCTACCATCTATCTGCCACAGGTGACGAGATCCATCATAGCATCAAAGTTTTGTTTTGATCGCGAACCACATTGGAGCATAAACTTTGAGGATATATTCTACCAGCACTTTTAAGCTATCCATCGGATTTTCATATCCCATGTAGAAACGCAGGATGCGGTTAGCAGTAGTCAACCATCTGGATTGGACCATTGGCCCAGGTTGAAGATTTGCTAAGTCATTACTGCAACACCCAGAAGTAATAGCCTCTGAAGGTTTATAGAGGTACAATTGATTTTACTTAGACCATCAGAATCAGTAATTGGAAGAGGATTTCCTTCCACGGCTTCAAACTTAACTATTGGTTGGTCGATAGATTTTAATGCTTTTCCAATTCGTCCTGACATTTCTCGTGGACCATGGGAAGGGCCATCGAGGTGTTCTAACAAATGCCTCAATGGTTGTTCATTAAAATGAAAACGACAAATCAACCAGTGAAAGGGTTTGTTTAACTTCTGATCCAAAGTTTTTAATATGCATCCTTTTATTCCAGTATTGATTGCAGTGCCATCACAGCCAATGGCAACAATATTTCTAGCACTGATATTTTTGCATCCCAAGAACTCAAAAATGCCTTTATAAATGTTACTTGCTGTGCTCAATTCTGGAGATATGTGGCCTAAGTAAGTTGAGCCTGGTTCTTTCAAAAGGACAATATGCTCTTCCATAGTAATCCTAGAATGATACTTACTAACTCATTATCATAACGTTTGTTCGATCTTTTCTTCCATCACTTGAACTGAAAGTTGAGGTATCTTCAAAGAGATCTTTTTTAATCTTGCTCCTTTCTCGTCTTATCTTGCTTCTGTCGATCACTGAAGAAGTGTATTCACTACTAATTAATTTTAAGTCTTGAAAAACAGCAAATGCATGAGCTGCCCCAGCACGGTCAGATATTCCTCTTTGATCGCATTCTCTATCCACTAGTGGCAACCGCATTCTCATTTGTGAAGGTCGGGGATTAATTAATGGCTTTGTCGTGAGTTTAAACGGCTCACTGCTTCCGTCCATTTCGCTGGAACTTGACGAAACAGTTGCAGCAGTATCAAATTCTTTCATTCCTTTCGAGATCCGTGCTGTATATTCCTCATACTTTTGTGTAGCGTTTTTCTTTTTTTCATCTTTTTGGTGACCACTTTATCTACGGATCCAATCATTATTTTTCGAGACGTTCGCTGGTCATTAAGGAAATCCTTTTCCAGAACAGGAACTTTTCGGTCTCTCCCACAACATGTCAGAAAGTCTTCACATTTGCAAGAAGCTATATCAAAGAGCTTCAGTGAGTCAAGTTTAAATTTATGAAGCAATGCTTGATTAGGATGCTTGGTCTATCCGCCCTTTGAATTGTTTCAAGACATTTTGATATTTTTCGGACAAATCATGGATGCGCTGCGTCATGGTCTTATGATGGCTAGTTGGAATAGAAGCACGATCCCATACAGTCTTTACTTTTTGGGCAACGACTGTAGCAACATCATAAATTTTTGGATTAGCTTCTCCTGACTTAATTATTTCCTGTATAACATAAAGGAAACACTGAAGTGTATCTTCGAACGAAGGCAAATAAATCAGTGAGAGATCCTTTGGTGGTCCAAAGATTTGATTCAGCTGTTGAGTATTCCTTGTCTTCCTTTTTACCGATTCATTCGCGGCCATGGAAGCCAAGCCTAATTTTGCTTTGTGCGTCGGAATAGAATTAGAATATATTAGTGACTGTTAATGTTTTTAGCAAATCAGATTCAATATAAAAATTTATCAAAGCAATCAAATAATCTGAAAAAGAGATATAAATTATAATGTAATAAGTATAAATAACAAACCCTAGATAATATAATTATGAAATAATTTAAACCTCTGAAAATCTAAACAAATGGAAACCTTAAAATGGTGCGAAAACACCTACTAAAGTTGAGAAACTCAACGAAAGATATAAAAATTCATATTTTTTGTTAATATTTTTCATGAAATGCCAAATTTAATTCTCCTTCACGAAGAGAAGCTGCTTCTGGATGATATGAAGAGAGCTCAGTACCCTCTGCAAAATTTGGCTAAGGACTTGGCATCACTGGTACTGGCACAGTGGCGCAAAAGCAATGCCAAGTTCACTCCTCCTGTGATCATTTAAGAGAGATCCATTGCCAGGAAGATTCTTGTCAGGTGGAATGAAATGATTGACCTAGTGAATGGCAGAGTGAAGGCTGCAAAGAGAAAGAAGAGAATATCTGAACTTGATACATTGTTTGACATAACCCGCAGACATGATATCACTCTCTGTGGAACTGAAGCATCTGGCTGCTCTGGCTGTGCTGCTAGAGTTCATGTCAACTGTGACTGTCCTCTGCCTCAGAAGATTCCAAAGCTAGAGCTAGAGTGGCTTCATTACCAGAGGATCAAAACCTCAGAAGTTTCTGGCTTCCGGATGGCATCTGTTGATGTGAAGGAAACAGTGAAGCAGGTGAAGGCTGCTAAGAGGAAGGAAGAAGAACAAAAGGCAGCTGAGAAGAGAAACAGAAAAGAGGAAGAAGAAAAGGAGCTACTGCTTCGAGCTGATGATGGTGATGATGATGAAGATGAAGTGACTTCCTTGCAAGAGTCTCCAGGCAGAGCAGCTCCTACTGCTGACACAGATTTTTCCAGTACTGCACCAAGCACAAGCTCCAGTTTCAGCACTGGCAAAGTCTCCACCTCTGCCAGGAGGAACTACATGGATATCTGAAGCACTGCTGCGGCTGCAGTCAGGTTCATGGTGGCAAACACTCCTGCAGCATCCATTGCAACTGGTTTCTTGCAAGATCACATCAAAGCTGGCCATCTATTTGCTGATAAGGCATATCTAGCTGTTGACAGGATGAAGATGTGGAGGGGCAAGGAGTCTGTAATAGGTGCCTCGGTGGAGGCCCTGGAGAAAAGGACAGAGGGAGAGGAGATCAAGAGAATTTTCATTGATGGAAAACAAGATGAGAAGACAAAGATCATGAGGTACAATAAAGAAACTGGCCGCTTCCAACTTGATATTACAACTGAAGAGCACTGTAGTGTTACTTGGAAACCTGAGGGGAAGTATCTCTTCCATTGTACACCAGAAGAACCTGAAGGAAATGAGAAATCTGCACTGAAGATACTGTAGCTCAGGCTCTGTTTGAGTGTATTAGTGCTCATGGTGCTAAAGATACTATGGTCCTTGGTGGTGACTCCACCAACACAAACACAGGACCTGATGGAGGAGCCATCACTCACTTGGAGAGACTGCTAGGTCACAAGTGTCACTGGCTGATATGTCAGTTGCATATTAATGAACTCAGCCTCAGGCACATGATCATGAAGCTTGATGGTTCCTACACGCACAAGTCTGGTTTCAGTGGCTCAATAGGAAAACTTTTGGAGAAGATCAATGACATACCTGTCAAATTTAGCTTCAAGGCTCTGCCAGGAGAAGAAGATATAATTGAACTGCCAGAAGACATTGTACAGAGCCTTAGCACTGACCAGAAGAACTGCTACCTACTGATCAACGCTCTCAAGACAGGATATTTGAGCAAGGAATTTGCTGGTCTGGAAGTTGCTGGTCACGCTGGCTGACTACAGGTGAGGCTCTGTTGATGCTGTGGATGAGGCAGCATGGTCTGAAGGGGGAGGTATTGAAGAAGCTGGAGGTGCTGCTGAAGTTCTGCCTGGACTTCTACTTCAAGATGTATTTTGAGATCAAGGTGAAACACCACATGAGGTATGGACCTCACCATATTGTGACCGCTCTGGGACTGCTGAGAAGCCAGACCTCTGAAGTCAGGAACATAATCACTCATGTGATAGTTCGTGGATCATATCATGCTCACAGTGAGAACCTCATTGCCTCTCTCCTGTGCAGTGAGGATGAGGAGGAGAGAGCATGGGGGGATTGAGATGATCAAGAAGATCAGAGGTAAGTCTGAGTATGGAGACATGAGTCTGAGAATTCAAAGAAACCCTAAACTGAATTTTGATGCCACTTCTCCAATTGCTCTGATTAATTGGGATAAGGAGAAACTGTATGAGCCACTCTTCACTTGTAAGATGTCAAGAGAAGTTGAGGAGCTTATCAGGTCCCACTTGAAGTTGAGAACTTCTCAGTTCACACTCAAAGCTGTGAAAGAGTAGTCCAGGAAGTTTCAGCTGCAGCTTATGCAGTGTATGGGCAAGAGAGAAGAGATGTTTTTGTTCGTGCTAGGATCGATCACAGAGAATTGTTGCCAGTTTTCAAGTCAAAGCAAGACATTATGAACATGTTTTAGTTCTCTACAAGACCTGCTAGACAAATCAAGATGCTTTCAGAAGAAAAGATCTCAAAACATTCAGTTGAATAGCATATTATTACAAGCTGGGAGGAGGGACTTATACAAATATTAAAGAAGAATAGCAATTGCAAAAAAAAAGGTTGAACGTCACAGCAGCTTGCGGAAAGGTGGGGGCAGCTGCCATCACACTCAGTGATGCCGAAAAGAAAATAAATAAAAATTGGTGGAGGCGTTTCTAAAAAAAAGAAAATGCAAGACCAAGAAAGAAGAACAAAAAGATTCTGCCTGATGAAGAGAACAGCCGCGAAATGTGGTGTATAGGAGACTAAAAATCATACAATTCCTTAGTTTTGGGCCATTTTGGGTGATTTTGGTTATTTTAGGGGTTATGAACCACTTTGGCTGATCTTAAATGGGTCCAAGCCTGCCCCTAGAAATGCTTAAGGGTGTATGTGAACAATATGGAACATATGGAGGTCATTTGAGGCTACCAAGTCTTTGAAATTGGCCAAAAATCCCATTTTTCGACCAAAAAAGTGCGATTTTGAACACTTAAATGCGATTTTTCGCAAAAGTTGCAGAAGACGAACCGCTCTTAAAATTCAGTTTTACATAGGAATACACACTGCCAATCTTGAAATTCCAAGCTTTTCAATATTCGACCTGTGCATGATACACCCTACTGCGCACAGCATCAGCAGAAGGAAAAGCAAGAACTATGACTGTGGGCCATAAGAGAGAGAACCTGGGAGATACCTACTATCTTGATGTTTTACAAAGACTGGAAAGTCATTCCAAGGATGATTTCAATGCATTGGAAGTCAAGTGACATAAATCATGCTACTCTTTATTCACTTCTGAAGGCAAACTCAAAAGGCTGCGAAGTCAGCATCACACCATGGGTGCATCGGCAACCACAAAAAGTGCAGGCTCTCAGGCTTTTCTCCTCCAAAGCGTAGACGTTCAACACCAGTGATTGACTGGACCCTCTGTATGTTTTGCCAAAAGAAGACCACAAAGAAACTGCACAGAGTGGAGACAGTGGAGAAGTCAGATGACTTGATCCATCGTGCCAAACACGACCCTGTCTTGAGCATACCGTTGTCAGCAGTGAGTGATGTGATTGCGGTTGAAGGCTGCTATCATCTGGCATGTTTGGTGACATTTGAGAGACGTACTAGAAAACAAGCGTTGTCAGAGGAGCAGCAAGGGTCTGAAAATGAGTGCATGACGAAGCTGTGCAAAGACTTGACAATAGGCCTGTCTCGTGGTCACGTATACGACATGGGAAACGTCTGGGACAGATACGAGAGTATGTGTAATGACACCAGCATCACCGTGAAACACTCCAGGAGAACAACGTTCCACAAAGATGTTGAAAGGCTGCTTGGATCAAACGCGAGCTATGTACGCCCATTGTCAAGGGGCCCACTGCTGATTTACCCTGGAGAGAGCTCAGATTTCATCATCTCCAAAGCACTGGCTAAGTCTTGTGAACAAGGTCCTGTCACCTCTGAGTCAAAGTCTACTGAAGATGAAGATGCTGATGTCCGCATGTGTGCCACTAGCAGCATATTCCAAGATACGGTACACGTGGCTCTGAAGGTTGGACAAGATCTTCTTGAAACTCCTGGACACTCCGAGACATGGCAAGGTCTTGATCAGGAACATGTTGATCGCGTCATACCCGACAGTCTGTACCTGTTTCTACGATTGCTCTTTGGGGGAATGGATGCTGTGGATGAGGGAAGTGAAGAGGACCAGAAAGTGAAGCAGAGTGTGTGTAGCATTGCCCAGGACATAGTCTATGCAGTCTCCAACCGACGAAAGTTGACACCAAAGCATGTGGGCTTGGGTCTTACTCTGCACCAAGCCACCCGCTCAGAAGCACTCCTAGATCTGTTCCACGCGGCAAATCACACTATTGGTATCGACACTGTAAGAAGGATAGACACCACCATCGCTCAGAACATCCTGGAGAGGTATGCTGAGAATGGATGTGTCTACATCCCTGACACCATCGTCAAAGAGAGAATGATTCACTGCTCTTGTGACAACATAGATGTCTTGGAGTCAACCTTAGACGGGAAGAACACCTTCCACAGCACTCAACTGATGGTATGGCAGAGAGGCCCCCTCCACAGCAGAGTCATGGCCAAAAGGGTGGCAAGCACAAGAGATCGAAATCTATCAAACCTGATGACCTACAGGAGTTCCAAAGGCTGGACCAGGCTACCCTCCCATCTGGCAAGAGGCCATCTCCTCCTGGCTACGACACTGACATAGACGACTTGTCACATGAACCTGAGAGGGACCGGGCACGTGCCAAGGACTTGGCCTGGGTGGTGTCACGCATCCATGATGAAGCGATGTCCGTTCCAAGCTGGGGAGCATTCAATCAATCTGTCAGCACTGCGGATCCACCAGTAACGACCGCCGGGATGTTGCCAATCCTGCAGGCACCAGCAGATGACAATGACACCATGACCACCGTCATCAATCGCTTCATGGCCATTTCTGAGTATGTCAGCCAGAAGTACACCATCATCACTGCTGATCAGCCTCTGTACAGCAGGGGTAAGGAACTAGTCTGGGCAAACTCGAAATTTGCCAACGTGGTCTTGCTCATGGGAGGCCTCCATATCTGCTTCAACTTTCTGAAAGCCATTGGTCAACACATGGAAAGTGTGGGACTTGATGACTTATGGACAGAGGCAGGTGTGTACGCGGCTAACACCACTGAGACAATGCTGGACGGCAAGGCCTACTACCGAGCTGTGAGAGGTCACCAGCTGACGTATGAGGCACTGTGGCGCATCAAGTGGCAGATGTTTGAGTCATGGCTGGCTGCAACTGGCAACGGAGATGAGAACGTCAAACAGCTTGCCCTCAATGTTGCTTCGCTTTTCAAAGACAGAGCTGACATAGATGAGATGCGCGATGCTGTTGACAACTTCTCAGACGTTTTGGCAGATGAGAAATTCCACAGTCTCATGGAGGAATTCAATGACCAGCACTCTGAAAATCCCAACTTCATGCTGTGGTCATCCTACATGGAAATGGTAGAGATCCTACTGGCCTTCATCAGAGCTCAGAGAGATGGCATGTGGAGTCTCCACATAGAAGCCTTTGCTGCAATGCTGCCTTGGCTAACTATCTATGACCACACAAACTATGCACGTTGGGGGCCGGTCTACTTGGCTGATATGAGAGGTCTTGAGAAGTCAGCACCAGAAGTTCATGCAGAGTTCTGTAATGGGAACTTTGTCGTCAAGAGGACGGCGAAGCGCTTCAACCAAGTTCCAGCTGATCAGGCAACCGAATGGATAAATCGTACATGCAAGATGCACAATGGTATCATCGGCATCACAAAGAATGACCAAGCAAGAGACAGGTTCTGCATCACATGGTCAGAGCGGTCACGCATCTCTCAAGACACAAGATGCCTCTTCAATCTTCAAGATGATGATGGGGAAGCCACCTTCACTCGGGTTGACAGTCTGCCTTCTCGCACTAGGCGTGACGCTCATGATGTCATGAAGCTAGTTCAGCAGTTGAAGCAGTTTGACGTCTTCAGAGTTCACGTGAGTGAAGCAGGAGATACAGATGCCGCCACTAACATCCCACTTGTTTCACTGGCAACCAAAGACACTGCACCCACAGATGTTGTGGAGAACCTGCTGACAGCTCAGGATCGAGGAAAGCAGCATGTAATCGGCTTCATGAAGGAGAGACTGATTGAACAGATAGTAGGCTTCCATGAAACGATGAAGAAACATCGGTCGAAAACCTTCGCTGATGTGTACAAAGCTACAGTTTCCACCAAGCAGAACATGCAGAAGACCATCAAAGCTGACAGAAAGCTACTACAGCGGCTCCTGAATGCCGCGACCGCAGGTCGCATGGTGGAGATGGTCAACGTCTTGAAGCATGAACTGTCCCCAGTCCCATTTAGTCTGGCGAAGGCAGGAGGAGAGATGAATTCGACATCGAAGTCTGAGCTGATGAACATCCTGATGGCTCAGCAGACCATAAGCTCAGAGGTTCCAACCTCTGATCTGAAGACCTGTGTGATGATAGATGGCCATGCACTCATCCAAGCTCTTGGCAAGCCTGGCGGCTGTCGGACATTCGGCGACTATGCTGAAGTGTTCTTCAAGGCCGTGACGAGTTATTTCAATGAACACACAACAAGAGTTGATGTCATCTTTGATCGGTACGCAGGGGAAGGATCGATCAAAGCAGTTACCAGGACAAAGCGTGCAAGCAAGAAGAAACCGATTCGGAAAGTCATTGATGGCCCACAAGTTCCACTGCCTGAAGTGTGGAAAAACTTCATGGCCCTGGATACAAACAAGGCTGACCTAGCCTTGTTTCTGTCTAACGTCATCACTGAGAAGGGCAGAGATCTTCAAGAAAGATGTCAGCTGGTGACAGGGGGTGGCTTCTCTGAAGCCACTGAAGTACGGTCAACCAGGCGACATGACGTTCCACTGCATAGCAACCATGAAGAGGCGGACACCAGGCTCATCCTTCACTCATGTGATGCAGCGACCCAGGGCTATGAACGAATACTGGTAGTGTGCAGAGATACTGATGTAATGGTGCTGCTGATTCACTTCGTTTGCACCAAGGTCGCTGAAGTGTGGATGCTGTGCGGAACGGCCAAGAACCGAAAATGCTACCCCGTGCACGATGTATTCAAGAGTTTGTCGCCCCCAGTCAGGGACAACCTGGTCAGCTTCCACGCTTTGACCGGGTGTGACACAGTCTCGTCCTGTCCTTCAGTGGTCATGGAAAAAAGAAGTGTTGGAAGGTGTTCAGTGACCACCTACTCCTGCTGCACGCCATTGGTCGAGATGGGGATATCGCAGATGTTGAGAAGTTTGTGTGTCATTTGTATGGCACCCCGGAACAACACACAGTTGATGACGCCAGAGTTCACCTTTTTGGGAAGGCCAAGAAGACTGGAAATGCTCCCACCGACAAAGGATGCCCTGGAGCTCCACGCCAAGCGGGCAAACTATCAGGCCAAAATATGGCTCCAGGCTGACAAAGAGCACGTAGATGTTGAAGATCCGGTGGACACTTCAGCCTGGAAGTTGGAAGATGGGAGCCTCCTACCAGTGTGGACAAGACTTCCTCCAATCCCTGAAGCCTGCCTGGAGCTTGTTGCTTGTGGTTGCAAGAAAAAGTGCAAGACAGCTAGATGCAACTGCTTCAGGAAAAGGATGAAGTGTACGACAGCTTGTGGTTGTGACGACAGCGGTTGCTGTAACCCAGCTGGACAGTAGATCTATGTCTCTCTTCCGGGCTGAAATCGAGAGAAGCTGGAATGTGCTGTAAGGAACTAATAACTCTGTTCTTAAGTGATTGCAATCCACACAATTGTGACTGTCAGTGCAGCATTTCGGTGCTGTTCATCAAGAAACGTGAACTTGTAGATGTTACTAGTGTGTAAACTGTGTAGGTATGGGGCTATATTTACTGCTTTGTGATTTAGTTGTGATAATTCTGTTACTGTCAGTACTTAATTAATGCCATCAAACTTATTAGGCACTAATCATGTTAAAATAAATTGTTTTGACAAACAGACTTGCTCAATTTTTTTTTCGCCAATTAAAATAAAAAATCACACATTTTTAGCACAATTTCGGTCGTTATTAACTTGAATTTGACCTTCAGTTGGTAATTCGGATGGAATAAGCGTGTCATCATACTTTTTTATCACTAGGCGTGGCAAAACGAAACATTTGGTCAAACCAATTGGCTCAGAATATTTCTTTTTAAATTAAAATTAGAAAATATTTTTTGCAGAGTTTGACCTCGAAAATGACCTTCAAAGCCAAAAGCGAGAGTGGCATCCACCTGCATTTTATTCCTCCCCCACAGGTACATTGATTTAGCATGGGTGCCAGCTATTAACAAAAAACGCCGTTCAAAGTCGATTTTTTAATTTTGGCCGGTCCACTATAAAGCTTAAGGGCCAAATTAAATAAAATAAATACTCCAGCTTCACAATTATTTATGTCATTGTAAATTGTAAGACCAATGTATGAGTATTTATGTTATTATTAATAATGGTTATTCAATTCAGTTCGATTCAAATTTTCGTTAGTTTTAACGAAAATATCACGACTTAACCAATCGACAAGGGTGTACAGTTGACCTAACCGGGCATTCAATTAACCAAGGGCTGCACAACAACCATGTATCCTTCATTAATAACATATATAAATCGATTATTGTAATTATTTAGATGTAACATTTAGATGTAAAAAATTATTGTAATTTTTATATTTTTTTTATATTTTGAAAAGTTTACATAGCTGTATATGTATCGTTTTTTCTGCTCTGTCGATTGATATACTTGTGTGTTATTAGTGTGGGATACGTGGTTGCTGTGCGGCCTTAAAAGTAAGATTTACCAAAACCATGATTAGTAGATCGGTAACTAATATATTTTATAGAGCTCAAATCTGGTGGCATTGTTGTAGTATGCTGGATGTTGAATATGTGTGTGTGTGTCAGTGCTATACACAGTCCTAGTTCCAGACAACTATCACCTAACCTTCTCGGGACTATCTGTATAATGTCTGTAACTGATGAGTTTGAAATAAAGATTGTTTGTTTTTGTTTGGTTCGCTAAATCTTCAAACGGTTTTATTACCTTTTTACTCGAACTTCGTTATCATTTATTATTATTATTATTATTTTTATTATTGCACATTAAAGATTTTGGGATCTAACTGTGTCCTAACTGTAAACAGACGCAGTATGGGTAATTACGACAAATAAAGCGTTTGGGCTGCACAAGAAAAATTAATCCGGAAATAAAAAATTTAGACCGTGAAGAAAAGAGTAACATTTATTACAAGAAATACAATTTCATGCAATAAAACACTTTCTGTTATGTATAGGCATATGTATGTAGTTTACAATGTTTGGACGAATAGTATCATATCTTAGAAACTTGTGTTTGGTATTTAATAAATAAAAAGTATTAACATTTTATATAAGGGCTCTGTTAAACCCAGACGAGCCTACTAAATACACGCTTTGCATTTTAATTCATGGAAATATGTAAGTAAAATATGTAAACTGTACTTAAGGGGAAGTGGTATTAAATAAAACCATTATTATTGTATAAAGTATACCACCGACCAATACGGGGTACATCAAAAACATTTAAAGAATAGTATTGCTACCTTTCAAAAGAGTAATGGAAAACATAGAAAGCACTATTTTAAAAATTTATTAATTGTTTTACAATAACAGACAACCACTTGATTATTATCACGTGTCAAAGAAAACAACGATATGAAAAAATAAACTAGCAGAGAACCCGTCCTTCATGCGGGTAGCAAAAATATCCCGACCTACGGGTGGAATATTTTTGGTAGTTCCTGCGGAAGGTTAATACATAGGTACTGTACACTCAAAAATATATTATAATATTTTTTTTTATCATTCTTTCTATTTTTTTTAAACAAAATATCACGACTTAACCTAACCAATCATTAAGGTTAAATTTTAAATTTTATTTTAGTTTTAATGTACAGTCAAAATTAATGCATGTACACTGTAGGGTGGATCACGTTTCACTTTTTTTAAAACATTATAGCTGGTCAAAGTTTTTCCCACGATTTGGTTCAGTGGAAGTACACTGACACCATTTTTACAAAAATCGATCAATATGTAGGGGTCGCGCATCGACCTTGAAAATTTCAATTTTGGAAATTTGGCCAAATTGACAATTTTTTACTGAATAAAGATAAATCATCAAATGATCATATTTTCTGAATCCTCTCAGTGAAAGAAATCCTCTCAGATACTTACCAAGTTGATCGGACAAGTGGTTTAGAAGATACACTCACCTAGAAATAACATTAAAATTTAAAATACCGTATTTGTCCCCCGTTATGGACGTAATCATAACATCAGTAGCTGGCGCATCCTAAAATCCCAATTACACACACACGCTATGTCTATGACCAATATTTTTACTAATCACAGTTTGCTTTTTATAGATCAACTGTGTCAATTGATTCTTGTTTGATAAGTCTAGACTTTAGTACAATGGATAAACTGTTAACAACCAGGAGTGGGAAGACTCTGAAAGTTACTTATTCTGGAAAAGAGAAAGCAGCAACAACAGCACCACCTTCTCTAAGGTCAGCCACGGACGTCTTCTTAATTGGTCAGCCATCTTCCTCGATCGGTGGTGCCAAATTGCCAACCACCCATCAAGTTCTCCAGTACTTCTTCTATGCCAAGCAGGAAACTACTGACAGGAAGGCCGCCGTAAAAGACACGGTGGCCAATGTTCTGGCATTTTGGAACATGGCACGTATAAAGACGATCACGAGGCGTAACTGCGAAAGAAAACTGGAGTTAGTGTGGGAAGAGTGGCGCTCGCTGCAGAAGAGCAAGATGAGAGACAGTGACGCGGGAATAGGCAGGGAGAAGTTTTCAGAAAATCTGAACAAGCTCTGGGACATCGGAGCTCCCGATGCTATTGAAGAGATACAGAAAAGTCGACTGCTCTCAGACAACAACAAACAAGAAGATATAAAATTTTATGAGGATCAACGGGGCCTGCGCCAGGCAACAATGAGTGGGAATGATAAAGTGTTCGTTGTCAAGAGAAAACGGCAACTCTCAAGACAACAATCTCGTGATGAGCCAGGCACCTCAAAAACGAAATTAGGAACCGAAGCTGAGAGCGACGATGAATCTATAGAAAGCAGATCATCGAGCAACTCCGAATCACAGCTAGAACCACCATACCGACAGCCGAGAGAATCAACTATATCAATCAGCCATCCTCACCACATCCTCAATGCACCGGCTGTTATTGAAGTGGATGATCGCTTCCGGATGTCCAATAATCAGGTGTGTGTATCAGGAATGATCTTTCCTTGACAAAGATATAATAGACGTAACGACGGAAAATTTAGTGATTATTTTGTCACATAAAAACCATACGCATCCTTGTCAATTTCCTTTCAATTTCGCACATAGGTGGCAAGTGTCGTGGCGGCAGTCCTACGTTTGGCAGATCCGCCCGCAGACCTGGACAAATTCAGTATCTCGAAGGACACGTCTCGCCGTGGAAGAGTGGCACATCGTTGTGAGGTGTCGACAGCTGTGCAGAAATCCTTCGTATCTCTGAGGCATGCTGTCGTCCACTGGGACGGTAAAGTAATCAAGGTCAGTTTTGCCCTCACCGTGGACGACAGTGAATTAACATGTTCCAGTGACGACAGTGGATTGACATATTCCAGTGGACGATAATGGATTGGCATGTATGACATACGTTTCAGGACTCTCTTGGATCATTGGAGCACTGCCAGGCGATTCTCATCTCCGGAGCTCCCCAATGCACAGAAGGAAAGTTGCTGGCCGTTCCGACTGTTGCTGACGGCACCGGTCTGTCCCAGGCCCAGGCGACCTTTCGTGCTCTCAAAGACTGGGGATGCGAGAACAACGTGATTGGACTGTGCTTCGACACAACTTCCTCCAATACGGGGAGGATGCAGGGTGCGGTGGTCCGGCTGGAGAACATGCTTGGTAAACCGCTCATCCAGCTGGGCTGTCGCCATCACGTTATGGAGCTCATCGTGGGGGCAGTGGTCATCACCGCGTTTGGAAGAACCACAGCACCAACTGAACCTTTGTTCCAGTATCTGAGGAGAAGGTGAATTTCAAGTCTAAGGCGCATTTGTTTTCTCCAATGATTTTTTGCCTTCAGAGCAATTGAGATATCAGCGTCTTTCTACTAATGATGTTAATAGCAGTCGAAAATGGAAACTTCAGTCGTTTTCATGCAATATTTTCATAACTCCCCTTTCAGGTGGGACAAGCTCGACCTCTCGACTTATCGCGAACTGGAGATCGAGCATTTGGCGGAGGTGACGTGGCTGATGGAGCTCCGAGATGAGGCAGTCAAGTTCCTCGGCACCGCTTCTGGTCTTGTCAGAGAAGACTACCGAGAAGTGGCGGAGATTACACTCCTGGTACTCGGGGCCCAGCCACGTCGTGGCACACACTTCATGCGCCCAGGAGCCTACCATCAGTTAAATATTGTATTGCCTTCTGCAAACAGCCATTTGAAGTCCCTACCAGAAAAAAATAAGATAAATAATTTACCATTAAACAAACTTATATGGAGTGGTATCGGTATTTATACATCACAGTGCGTATTCGTTTCAGATCATCTACTACACGAAGCTCCTGATGTTCAGCGGTCAGCTGGAGTTCGATGACGAGCTGGTACAGAAACTTCAGAGAGTGGTACTATTTACTGCACTCCTCTACGCGCCTGCCTGGCTGGCGGCTCCTGTCGCAGCTGATGCCCCACTGAATGACCTTGTGTTGTACCAGCGTCTTCTGCAGTACAGGGCTGTGGATCGCGAGATTGCAGGCTTCACTGGCAGTGATCAGGCGGCACTTGTGGTATCTGAGGCCTCAGACCGTCGTTTTCGCCCTCTGCAGTGACAAAGTGGAAGACACT
Organism: Bathynomus jamesi; assembly: GCA_023014485.1. Classification (NCBI taxonomy): domain Eukaryota; kingdom Metazoa; phylum Arthropoda; class Malacostraca; order Isopoda; family Cirolanidae; genus Bathynomus; species Bathynomus jamesi. The sequence continues at coordinate 597,674 of JAJOZX010002028.1, forward strand.
GTGAAGCATGAGATGACAAAGAAGCTGTGCCGCCTCGCTGTGCCCGAGGACTTCACGTATGACAACGTCTCGGTTGATGACACGACGCGCCTTCCGGACCTGATCGATGAGTCATCGTGGTTCGTGTTCACAGGCCTGCAGGTGTGCGCGTCTACGTGGCTCACTCTGCCGGTGAATAAGTGGGATCAAGATAAGAACTACTGTGATCTGAAGAATGTCATCTCGCATCTGAAAGTTACCAACGACGTGGCAGAGAGAGGGATAAAACTGATAGAAGATTACGCGAACACTGTCACAAAAGACGAGTCACAGCTGCAGGGTCTTCTTCAGTTCGTGGAAAAGAGCCGGAAAGAACTCGGTGACTTCAAGAAGTCGTCACTTGCCAAGCTGACGTAGCGCAGAGGGAAAGGGAGTTAGCAGAGAGAGTACATGGCGCACGCCTTAAGATGACGTGTGTTCTAACCACGATTCATACAGTTTTTGAACCTAGTTACGGGCACCGGAGTAAGTGCCTTTAGTGATATCGGTAAACCGTTTTAATACAAAATACATTTGATCTTTCCTTATTCGTTTTATCTTATCCTAAAAAGCAGATAATGGCAGACAGCATATGGAGGTACGGGGACAAATACGGTATTTTAAATTTTAATGCTATCTCAAGGTGAGTATAACTTCTAAACCACTTGTCCTATCAACTTGGTAAGTATCTGAGAGGATTTCTTTCACTGAGAGGATTCAGAAAATATGGTAATTTGATGATTTATCTTTATTCAGTAAAAAATTGTCAATTTGGCCAAATTTCCAAAATTGAAATTTTCATGGTCGATGCGCGACCCCTAAATATTGATCGATTTTGGTAAAAATAGTGTCTGTACTTCCACTGAACCAAATCATGGGAAAAACTTTGACCAGCTATAATTTTTTTTAAAAAGTGAAAAGTGATCCACCCTAATGTACAGTGCTTACAATAAGTCTCGCGCCTCTGTCTCGTCCCAAGCTAGTCTGTTAGGTATAAAATGGGCGGTCGTTATGGCAGCGGAGGTGTGTTCGGATTGGTGCACATAATTGCTCTAACCCCATCAATGACGTCCACATTATCATTGTGTCGATCACTCTATCTATTTATATATAGAGACATACTGTATATAGATATATATAGAGTATGCAGGGGATAACGTGTCTCAGTCCCAGCTATGGTAGTTGTCTTACAATTAACAGTCCCAAGTGCAAATTACGTTAACACCTCCACATAAACTACCCTGGACTAAAATAACATACGTGAAGCCCTTACCCACAAACCATTTAAAAGGTGTGATTTAAAAGCTCTCTCTCTCTCTCTCTCTCTCTCTCTCTCTCTCTCTCTCTCTCTCTCTCTCTCAGTAAGGTCATTGGCATCAACGAGAGGGTACAAGACTTGTGCGTTCCGCTGGGCGTGAAGTTTATTGACCCCTTCGACGCATATTCGGGTAGGTGGGACCTTTACCAGAGGGATGGTGTCCACCTCAATAACAAGGGTGCTAGGCGCGCTGCTCGACCGGCACCTATACAGAATGGTGAGGTCGAGTCCGGGGAGAGATGATGATGAGCCGGTGGCGGACGTACCTTCAACTGAAGGGTGCGTCGAACTACAGGTGGGTGACACTCCTCCTACGTTGGAGGGGGCTCAGGCTCCTGCGGAAGTTGCCCCCTCGTTAGTGAGGGGCTCTTCAACTTCCGACAGCCCTGGCTGTTCGAGAAACGGGTCGTGCTAGGGGGCGGGCAGTCAGAATAGGGAAGGCTCCCTCCGTGCAATGCTTTTTAATGCTAGGTCCATTAGGAACAAGTTTTGCGAGCTACGGGCGCTCTTAGCATCAGAATACCAGATATCGTTGCTATCACCGAGTCCTGGATTCATACTGATCGTAGGGACTACGTTGGGGAGTTCGAAATTCCCGGGTATAGAATGTTTCGCAAAGACCGCACCCGTGGGGAGGGGGTGGGGTACTAATATACGTCAGGGACACGTTGAGTCCGGTTGAATGCCAGTTCCGATCGGAACGGGAGCTGCTTGGCGTCGATCTGAACGTGGGGGGGGACGAACTATAGGTTAATCTTGGTGTACAGACCACCGCATCTCCTCCTCGAGGATGATACAGCCCTGTACACCGAACTCAGTAACCTGCTAGGGGATAGGGTGTGTGTAGTTTTAGGAGACTTCAACTGTCGCGGCATAAAGTGGGAAGACAGGACTGCTGATGCTGAAGGGAGGAGGCTAGTTGACTTTGCTGATGAGAACTTCCTCACTCAGTGGGTCAATGAGCCTACACGAGGCGAAAGCGTTCTAGACATAGTATTCACGACCGAAGACAACCTCGTCACTGGCCTCACCGTTGACGAATCGTTGGGCGGGAGTGATCACGGTCTGATTAGGTTCCGTGTGTGCGTCCCTCGGGTGAAGCGTAGTAACTCGAGAGGCAGTAAGCTCGATCTCCGGCGGGCGGACTTTGTTAGCCTCAGGGATAGCGTAGGTGAGATGGGGTTAGAGCTCGGCGGCGATGTTGAGCGAGTGTGGAGTGCATTCTGGGACGAGTTTATGGTGCTGCAGTCTGCTGCCATACCCTCAAAACCGGTCACCCCTGCTTCAACGCAGCCTAAGTGGTTCAATCCTGACATCGCTTCGGCTATCCGAAATAGGAAAGTAGCGTATAGGAGGGCGAAGGCCAATCGTTCCCACGAGAACACTGAAGCGTATGTCCACCTGTGTAGGGAAGTGAAGGCGAAGGTTAGACTAGCGAAACGTAACGAAGAATTACGGGTGGCAAGCCTCTGCAAGGGGAACCCTAAAGAGTTCTTCAGTTATGTTAATAGTAGAAAGCGGCGGCGTTCTGCGGACCTCCGACGCGGACATCGCTAATGTGCTTATTGAGTACTTTGCGGGAGTGTTCACCAGGGAGGACACCCGCATCATATTCGAGCCAGGCGTGAGGCACGAAGGTGCTTGCATGGATAGTGTTCGATGTACCGCGACAGTCGTTGCCGATAGAATAGACAAACTGAGCGCGTTTAATGCTCCTGGGCCAGACCAGTTTCTCCCCAGAGTGTTGCGGGAGGTGCGCGACCAGGTGGCTCCCCACCTGGCTACAGTCTTCAACAAATCGTTGGAGACGGGCCAGGTGCCTGGTGACTGGAGGGAAGCCAACGTGACCCCTATCTTTAAGAAAGGGGATCACGAAAGTCCAGGGAACTATCGTCCCATTAGTCTCACTTCAGTTGTAGGTAAATTATTAGAGGGGATAATAGCGGATAGGATCGTTGACCATTTGGATTCGTACAAGCTGCTTGGGGACTCCCAACATGGGTTTAGACGGCATAAGTCGTGTCTCACCAACTTGCTCGAGTTTTTCCACGTCATATTGAGTGAGTATGATAAGAGTAGCGCGAGTGATATACTTTATCTCGACTTTCAGAAAGCCTTTGATAAGGTACCTCACCGCCGGCTAATGGCGAAAGTGCGCGCGCTGGGTATCGGTGGGGAAATAGGTAGGTGGATTGAAAACTGGCTGAGGAATAGGCGGCAGAGGGTTGTAATTAAAGGGGCTAGTTCGGGTTGGGCCTCGGTCACTAGTGGGGTTCCTCAGGGTTCCGTTTTGGGGCCGCTGTTGTTTATCATTTACATACTGTAAATGATATCGACGGTGGCATCGTCAGTCGGATCGCCAAATTCGCTGATGACACCAAGCTTGGGGCCAATGTTGGGACGCCCGAAGCGATCGAGGAACTGCGTGCGGACCTAGGTAGGATAGGAGAGTGGTCCGAAAAATGGCAAATGCCGTTTAACTTGGGTAAATGCAAAGTGATGCACATTGGCTACGCCAATCCCAAGTCGGACTACTCGATGTTGGGGAGTAATATCGAGGTGACTGATTTAGAAAAGGACTTGGGTGTGCTAATTAGCAGCGACCTTAAGTTTACCAAACAGTGCGTAGAGGTGGAAAAGAAAGCCCAGAAACTATTGGGTTATATCAGGAGGCAATTTCAGTTTCGAAACAAGGAGATTGTGCTCTCACTGTACAATTCCCTTGTTCGGCCGCACCTGGAGTATGCTGTGCAGTTCTGGTCGCCCACCCTCAGGAAAGATATTGAGAGGCTGGAGCGAGTGCAGGCGAGGGCCACAAAGTTAATCCCTTCCGTTAGGCATATGGGCTACAATCGACGGTTACGCGCCCTGAACTTGTTTTCGCTTGAAACTCGGAGGCTGCGCGGTCAACTGATCGAGGTTTTCAAGCTCTTACGCGGGTTCAACGATGTCGATTTTAGAAGTATGTTTAGTTTAAATGATAACCCAACTCGCAACAATGGTTGGAAGTTGGATTTGAAACGGTTTAGGACTAGTGTGTGTGGGAATTACTTTACGTATAAGATCTGTGACACGTGGAACAGGTTACCTTTAGAAGTTGTGAACAGTTCCTCTGTGGATCAGTTCAAGAAAAGGTTAGACCAAATCTTGCACATTATTTGAGTGTGTAGAAAATTTTCCCTGGAACCCGTTGCCATTGGTACCTCCTCGGTATGGGCCGCAAGGCCTTTTGAGGTACTTCTTTTCCTTGTAACTCCTTGTAACTCTCTCTCTCTCTCTCTCTGATCACACCGCATGGCAATGTATCCGTTAATAATAACCGAAACTCGTGAAAATATACTCTCTGCCTTCCGCTCTATCCCAAATCCTTTTCTCTTAGTAACCTCTTAATACAAACTAATCTATCATATTTTGCGACTTTTTAACTCTGGTAGGATTCAATTCCATTCCTATAGTGTAAGATACTTAAATTCATGTGTGTATTATGCCATATGATGTGCGTAATAAATAATCATTTTTAAATAGTTGGAGCGTTCAAGTTCATCTGTAATAATCTATAGACTACCCTTCAAACCCACTATCAACACTTAGATTCCCCTAAGATACAGGCGTCTTCAAGTAACATGAATGCGTAGAGATCTAAGGTATTAGGTTCTATATTATATAATTTATGTGCTAGGTTTAAGAACGCTGGCATTGAAGGATGGAAGGAAGGGACAGTAAAAGCGATAATAGGTTTAATGAAGGAAGTGGAATGGGTGCTACTGTAGTATGCGGTCTACCTACGATTCGGCGGTCTACCTTTTAATTATAGCTTCTTATCTTCTTATTATTTTATTATTAGGTTAATTGTACGCCCTTGACGATTGGTTAGGTTAAGTCGTGATATTTTCGTTAAAACTAACGAAAATATCACGACTTAACCTAACCAATCATCAAGGGCGTACTGTAGTATGCGGTCTACCGTTAAGTATGCGGGAGTAGTATGTTTAACTTCTTTAATAATTCCTTAATTGTGTAAATTAAATTATAATTCCTTTCAATTCATTTTCAATTCCTTTTAAATATTTTGAACGGTAGACCGCATACTACAGTAGAAACTTAACGGTAGACTGCATACTACAGTAGCACCAGTGGAATGAGGATGGAGGTAAGCGTTGCTATGTCGAAGGAAACGTGGTTGGGTGGAGAATTACGAAGGGAGGAAGAAAGGGAGCCAGAGATTATTAATCTAATTCTGCCACCACGTTCTCCTGTTATGAATCAGATTGAAAACCTTTGGGCAATAATGATTAACGAATGGGAGCAACGCAATGAAAGAACATTTGAAGCACTTTTAGCTCACACGAGGAATAGTTGGGAGAGCTTACGTCGAACACCAAACATTTCCTACAATCTGGCCTCTTCTATGCCGCAACGATTGCAAGAAATTATTGATGCCGGAGGAAGCTATACGAAATACTGATGTTAAAGCCATGACGTAAATGTGTATCGAATATATATTTATGTTAATATAGAATTTTATTATATTTTTATGTTTGACATCTATAAAAGTATATATTGTGACCATGAAAGAAATTTACTTATCCTTAGTTAGAATCTTTTCTTGCAGTGTCTACGCTAGTGGAGATGATAATATATGCATTGTTGAAACAAACTATGAGAAGGTAATAGTTTCAGGAAAAAAATAAAAACTGGCAACATCGAGGCCATCACATGTTTATGGGAATTGTCATATGATATGCTACTGTAGTGAATACTCTTATTTTAGTTTCAAGATAAATGTTAATTTTACCGTCTTGAATTTCGGAATAGCTATAAATTCATTTTAAATTAGTTACCCCTCATAATTCAATTGTGAACCACATTAATACTAATTTTATGTATATTGTATTATTTTATTGTATGTAAACATAATTAATTATATATCACAATTGTCAGTTAATTATTTATATTCAAATAATTATTTTAATCTAATACCATGTCCATTTTACAAATAAATAATAGAAATCCAAGGGTTATATTTTCCACCTTTGGTACTGTCGCAGTTTCGCCTAACGGACTCAATACGGCTAGTGAGATAATCACTGGTTGGCACTTAACCAGCGGCAGTGCTTATGGCTACATCATCCAGGTTAACCTATACCGGATAGATGCGCTACGGTCCCAAGCCGTAGCTTGCCTAGGCCAACGACGACGACGTAAACCAACAATTGGTGACTCCGGAGTTGGATTCCCCCTTTTACCCGAACGACTAGGATTAGACTGTAACGTCGTTCGTGCCCATCACCCCCTTCACCCGAGCGACTAGGACCAGACTGTAACGTCGTTCGTGCCCATCACCCCCTTCACCCGAGCGACTAGGACCAGACTGTAATGTCGCTCGTGCCCTCTGCCCCTCACCCCTGCCCGTGCGCTCTATGCCTGCGCTCGTCTCAACCTCCACTCCTTCGTTGGTAACTTGTCGTCTTGCTTGTACGTCAGCAAGCATAGGAGAAGATGCCTGACGACGCTGGTGCCATCTCCCACTTGAGCGTAAAGCTCCCCGTCTTCTGGCCGGGTGATCCATTTATTTGGTTCCACCAAGTGGAATCACAATTCAACTTGGGAAGGATCACCGCTAGCAGGACGAAATACGATCATGTTTTGTCATCTCTACCAGCGAGCATCATCTCTGAAGTCCGTGACGTCATCGTGTCTACTTCCACGAGTGAGGACCCATACAACGATCTGAAGTCTGCCATCCTGTGCCGCACCACTGTCTCCGAGCGTGAGAAACTACATCAGTTAATCTCAAAAGAAGAACTTGGAGACCGTAAGCCCACTCAAATGCTGAGGGCTATGCAGTGCGCTCTAGGCGAACGCACACAAACCTTCGATAAGGACATCTTTAGACAGTTGTTCTTGCAGAAACTTCCTCCATCAGCTCAGCGTGTCTTGGCCACTATGGATCCTGCTACTCCAGTTGATAAACTAGCAGAAACTGCCGACAAAGTAGTGGAGATTGACACAGCTCCGGTCAACAACGTGAACACACAATCGGAACTGGAGTTGAAAGTGAAAGAGTTAAGTCAACAACTCAACCACGTTTGTTCTCTGCTACAAAATCAACGGCAAAGAAGCCATTCTCGGTCAAGATTTACGAAGGGGCATCGTTCGAGTTCCGGGAAGATCTGCTTCTACCACGCTAAATTTGGAAAGAAGGCTAGGAAGTGCATCTCCCCTTGCAATTTTTCGTCGGAAAACCCCAGCAGCGAGTCCTAATGGCGTCTAGTACTCGCACTGCCAACCTGTTATTCATAAAGGACAGGAACTCTGGTGTCAATTTCTTGGTCGATACCGGAGCGTCAGTCAGTGTATTCCCTCAAAAATCTGGTCATAAGCACTCGGAATCTCCGCCTCTATACGCTGCTAACGGTTCACGCATACCCACGTACGGTACTCAGTCGCGTGAACTAAACTTGGGCCTTCACCGATCCTTCAAGTGGATTTTCATCTGTGCTCAAGTGCAGCATCCCATAATCGGCGCTGACTTCCTCCAGCATTTCAAACTCCTGGTGGATCTTGACAAGCGACGCTTATGCGACCAGGCCACACTGCTTTCTGTTCTTGCCAAACAGGTTGCCCTTCCGGACGCCTCGAACTCTGCACTTTCCCTCGTTCCCCCTAATTCCATGTACCAGTGCCTTTTCCAGCGATATCCAGGAATTCTTCAACCGATGCAGATGGGTGATACCATTAAGCACACCATTACCCATCACATTACAACAAAAGGTCCCCCTGTGTTTGCAAAACCCAGACGTCTTGCCCCGGACAAACTGAAAGCTGCCAAATCGGAATTCAAGCTTATGATAGATCTTGGGATAATAAGACCTTCCAAAAGCAGTTGGTCCTCTCCCCTACACCTGGTCCAGAAGAAGTCAGGAGACTGGAGACCATGTGGGGATTACCGGTTTTTAAATTCGACAACCATCCCGGACCGATATCCGGTACCAAATGTCCAAGACTTTACTTCTCTTCTCCACGGCAAATCTATCTTCAGTAAAATAGATCTCGTTAAGGCTTTCCACCACATTCCAGTAGAGCCTTCGGATATTCCCAAGACTGCAGTTTGTACACCATTTGGATTATTCGAATTTTTGAAGATGCCGTTCGGGCTACGGAATGCTGCGCAAACCTTTCAGAGGTTTATAGATGAGGTCACCAGAGGCTTAGACTTTGTTTATGCCTACATCGATGATTTGCTTGTGGCCAGCTCAACTGAAGAGGAACATAAGGAACATCTTTCACTCCTCTTTCAACGCTTAGAACAATACGGTGTTACTATTAATGCATCTAAGTGTGTGTTTGCACAGCCAACCTTGGAATTTCTTGGTCACACGATTTCGCAGCACGGAATTACCCCCCTTCAGGACAAGTGTGAAGTGATAAAAAATTACCCTATGCCAAATAATCAGCGTGAGTTACGTCGGTTTCTAGGTTTGGTAAATTATTACCACAAGTTCATTAAAAACTGTGCCAGTGTTCTTGCTCCTCTACACGCTATGATCACACACAAACGCAAGGTAACGAAATTGGTATGGTGTAGCGATAGTTTACAGGCGTTCGACAATGCCAAAAATGCTATCAATAGTGCATTGTCTCTGTCATTTCCTATCAGTAATGCCCCCCTAACTCTGACGGTCGATGCATCAGATGTTGCGATCGGTGGGGTGTTGGAACAAACCATTAACGGTCAACAAGCACCCATCGCGTTTTACTCGAAAAAGCTGCAGCCAGCCCAAACGCGTTATAGTGCTTTCGGACGTGAACTTCTTGCTATTTACTTAAACGTGAAGCATTTTCAACATTTCCTTGAAGGCCGAGAGTTTTGTGTTTTTACCGACCACAAACCTTTGGTCACTGTCTTCAATAAAAAGCTGTAACCACTCTCCCAGAGTCATCAGGCAACTCGATTATATCTCGCAATTTACCACAGATATCCGCCACATCAAAGGTGTCTTGAACACTCCAGCGGATGCACTTTCAAGAATAGAGATTACTTCTGTTACCCTCAGCTCTACACTGTGGAATGCTATTGCACAGGATCAAGATAAGGATACGGAACTACAAGAACTGCTCAGAGAAGACTCCACTCACTCACTTTCCCTCAAGAAAATGAGTATGCCAGGATTGTCTGTGCCCCTCTATTGCGACGTATCAACAGCTGCTAGTCGCCCTTATGTCCCTCCATGTCACAGAAAAGCAGTCTTCACGGATCTTCATAAGCCCTCCCATCCTGGTATCCGTGCTTCGCAACACCTGGTTACCTCTCGCTTTGTTTGGCCCTCGATGCGGAAGGATGTCAAACATTGGACCAAAACGTGCCTTGCCTGCCAGCGTGCCAAAGTCCAAAGGCACACCAGGTCCCCCTTTGACGCATTTCCGCCCCCATCCCAGCGATTTGAGGTAATTCATGTAGACATTGTTGGCCCTCTTCCAGTGATTCAAGGCCAACGTTATCTGCTCACCTGTCTCGACCGCTTTTCCAGGTGGCCTGAAGCCATCCCACTTCCTGATATCCAAGCGGACACTGTTGCAAGAGCCTTTCTTCATGGATGGGTATCAAGATTTGGATTGCCGACAAAAGTCATCACTGACCAAGGTCGCCAATTTGAGTCTTCGCTTTGGAAGAAGTTTACCAGCTTGTTGGGTACAGTACATGCGCATACCTGTGCGTATCATCCGCAAGCTAACGGCCTCGTCGAACGCTTCCATCGCCAGCTGAAGTCATCCCTTATGTGTCACGAAGACTCCCATTGGATGGATAAGCTTCCACTCGTGTTGCTTGGTATTCGCTCTGCATTTAAGAGTGATCTGAAGACTACAGCGGCTGAACTAGTCTATGGAACAACACTGCGGCTACCAGGTGGCTACTTCACTGCAGGGGATAAGTCATGCGATCCTACGGAATTCGCTCAAACACTTTCCTCTCACATGCAGTCCCTTCAGCCTGTTCCCCCTCGATTGACTAGCCAACAGAACATCTTTGTTTCCCCAGCCCTCCAATCTTGTACCCACGTTTTCGTTCGTGTACCTGTCCCAAAACGGCCTCTCCAATGTCCATATGACGGACCCTATGAAGTTCTCCGACGTACGCGCAAATCATTTCTCATCCAGCGCGGTTCCAAGGTCGACAAGGTTTCTATCGATCGTCTTAAGCCTGCGTTTTTGGAATCAACCTTAAGCGAGGTACAAGTAGCTACCAAAAAGGTCCAGAGGAAATCTGTGTCGTTCGGAACTCTTTGAACTTCCTCTCTGGTGGGGGAGTGTGTAGTGAATACTCTTATTTTAGTTTCAAGATAAATGTTAATTTTACCGTCTTGAATTTCGGAATAGCTATAAATTCATTTTAAATTAGTTACCTCTCATAATTCAATTGTGAACCACATTAATACTAATTTTATGTATATTGTATTATTTTATTGTATGTAAACATAATTAATTATATATCACAATTGTCAGTTAATTATTTATATTCAAATAATTATTTTAATCTAATACCATGTCCATTTTACAAATAAATAATAGAAATCCAAGGGTTATATTTTCCACCTTTGGTACTGTCGCAGTTTCGCCTAACGGACTCAATACGGCTAGTGAGATAATCACTGGTTGGCACTTAACCAGCGGCAGTGCTTATGGCTACATCATCCAGGTTAACCTATACCGGATAGATGCGCTACGGTCCCAAGCCGTAGCTTGCCTAGGCCAACGACGACGACGTAAACCAACACTACCAATAAACTCTTATATATTACTATATACATTATACTATATTACGTAATAATTACGATGAACAAATCAAATGCAAATTTCTCTGATTCACGGCCCACCAGTCTTGCTTTAGACTAATGACTTTCATAAGATGGAATAGGTTACCACTTAAAACAATGGATAAAGTATCTATTAGTGAGACGACCGTGACTTCCTCGAAATGCGAGCGCGTGAGAGGTTCACTGAGGAATTTGGTCATTACTCATTAGATTCTTCACGTAGGATATGTATCACAAACAACAATATTGACAACAATTCCCAACAATTACTTAATATCAATCATTGCATTTGAGCAAATAATTTAGACCTGCGTCAAAATAACTTAGGTATCATGCCATGATTTGGGATATTTGCGGAATTAGTCGTTCTCTATAGTCTACAGTATATATTGAGACGGTATAATGTAATGCCCAGCTAATATTATGATGACTAGGATTGCTCCATAGTCATCCCAACATCCCGAAACTTGGTCATTCTGCTTCTTAATCATTTGTATTTTAAACACTAAAATGTAGCAGAAGTGACGTAATAATGGACGTCATTGATGGGGTTAGAGCAATTATGTGCACCAATCCGAACACACCTCCGCTGCCATAAGGACCGCCCATTTTATACCTAACAGACTAGCTTGGGACGAGACAGAGGCGCGAGACTTATTGTAAGCACTGTACATTGTTATATTACGTGGTTTTATATTTTACATTTAATGTATGATTTATACTTTTATTTTAGTCTGTTTTCATCTAAACCACATTATATAAATTTAACCCAAGGTTATATATATCACTTGTTATATAATGTAGTCTTATTTCTCTCTCAATAGGGGAATAATTGAAAAGCCTTTTACAAAAATAACACAGGTCAACAAAAAAAGTTTTTTTTTTCGTTGCCAAGGAAATTCGCACGAATTTAGGGTATTTTGGGGTTGCTGAATTCCAAAATGAAAGTAGTTTTTCCGATTTGGCTCTAGTTCTTGAGATAATGAATACCCTCAATTAATAGGAAACGTAACCATAACGCGTGCATATGGGAAACTACCGGAACATTCTAGATGGTGAGACACGCGAATATTCTTAGTGTTTACTCCGCGATCATTCTAGAATATTCCCCCTCCGTATATAAGTCATCGGCCACCCAACCAGTAAGTAGGCTCCGCCTGAACTTTAAATTTTTTGCATTTTTACGTGTTTCAATGGGGTACCAATTATCTCATAAATTAGAGCCAATCTAGCAAAACCGATGTCATATTCGGAATCAGCACCACAAAGTTACCCCAAAATCACTCTAATATGATTGGCAATAAAATGAGTGTTGACCAGTGTAATTTATTCGTCAAACTCTTATGAAACAACTCACACTGCAAAAATGAAATTGTTGCCAGTGATAAATTTTAGTTTATTTAGGGAGGACAATAATAATAAAACTTAGTAAAATGCACAAGCAATTTAAATTTGACTGTTAGACAAGTTTAATCTACAACTGGTATGTAGTTATTTAACTGAAAACAGCCGTATTGTAAATACGCAAGACCATTAAATAAATGGACCAATAACAATTTAAGTTACAATCATAGGCTTGTTTGGGCTTCTACCACACTAGTTAACATACATATGCGATTAGAATAAATGAATTTCCTATTACTTGAATTACAATTAGAACCACTTATCTGCCAGGTAGACCTTCCTAGATCGGATGAGCCGCTGCAAATAACATACAGTGGTAATAGCACTGTTTAGATTACCCCAATTCTGTTTACAATAAATGTATACTCAATCGAAAGAACTCTGTACCCGTTTTCTTTACGGGAAAATACGGTAGACTATTTTTTGAGTCTTTTTAGTTACGCAAATATAACACGAAGTTCTACGTTTTCTTCCATTAAATTTTAAGGAAAAAACTATTTCAGTTTTGCACGTAATTTACTCAAAATTATCAGGTCATCCCATAAGTAATGTCGTTTTTTAGATCGGAATTTGAAGGACAAAAAAAAAACTCAACTGAAACTTTTTAATCTACAGTAGTATATATTTTCCATTGGAATCAATGACACTCTGCCAACGTCCTACAAGCTTTTCAATGCCATGTTTATAAAATTCAGGCGGTTTTGAGGCAAAAAACGTACAAAGATTGGTGTGCAGGTCATCTAAAGAAGTATACTGTTTCTCGTCAAGATAGTTTTGCAGACTCCTGAAGAGATGATGATCTGAAGGCGCAAGGTCTGGAGAATATGGAAGATGTGGAAGTTTTTCCCACCCAAGCTCCTCAATTTTTGCAAAAGTGATCCGAGCGGTATGAGGACGTGCGTTGTCGTGGTGGGACACGATTCCTTTCCGATTAACCAAAGAAGGTATCTTTTCTTTTAGTGCAGTGTTCAATCGATCCAGTTGTTGAGAGTAGACTTGGGCGGTGATTGTTTGGTTGTGTGGTAAGGTTTCAAAGTGTATTACACCACCTTTATCCCACCAAACACTAAGCAACACCTTCCGAGGGTGAAGATTTGGTTTTGGCTGTGGTGTCGCTGGTTCTCCGGCACAAACCCACTGTCGACGGCGCTTAACATTCTGGTACAGTATTCACTTTTCATCACCACTCACTAAACGGTGCAAAAACGGATCTTGGAGTTCACGGGAATGAAGAGCTGTGCTAATGTTTACCCGCAACCTCAGATTATCTACCGATAATTCATGTGGCACCCATTTTCCTAACTTAGGCACTTTCCCGAGTTGTTGCAAATGTCGATGGATGGTGGACGGGGATGAATTGAGTTTCTGGGCCAATTCTTCGACAGCTGTTGAACAGTCTTCATCAAGTGCGGCTAACAGCACTGCAGAGCTGGGCACTTGCGGTTTTTTTTGCGGTACTGCGGTACTGCGGTACTACCGTGTTGGTCGGTACCGCGGAAAGTACCGCGGGAAATTTGAATGCGGTAGCGGTACTGCTGTACTTTCAGCGATCCTTTGCGGTACTGCGTTATGCGGTAGCGGTTTGGTAGTGCGGTAGTAGTACCGCAGTACCGCAAAAAAACGCGCAAAAAAACGCAAGTGCCCATCTCTGAACATCAGGTCATCATCAAACTCAGCAGGGCGTCCAGAGCGTGCTGCATCTGTCAAACAGCAGTCACCATTCCTAAACTTTTGAAACCATTTTTGACATTTCCTCACATGCAGAATATCGTTGCCATAGACGTCCTGAATGTTTCGCGTTGCTTCAGCAGCACTATTCCATTTTTTGAACTCGTAAAGCATTGTATGCCTGTTATGCTGTTCTGATACCGCCATGTTTATGAGGAGTTCACATAAAGCAAAACACACGTCTTCACTGGTCAAGGTCTGTAAAGTATGTAGCGAAACACGATAGATCTCCTCTTAGATAAACCTTCGGAAAATTTATTTTTAAACCGAGTAAGACTAGTTTAAACTTAATCTATCGTAAAAAAACGACATTACTTACGGGATGACCTGATAGAAGAACAATTTCGCTTCTATGTGCCACACACGATTTGAATTCTCTCGTACGGCACAATATATGTACATTTATATAATTGAGCAACTTTTAGGAAGAACTCATTTTTTGTTCTTAAAAGGAACGATAAATTTAATTTTCTCATTTAAATTTCGGCACAGATTTTGTGGGGGAGCATTCGTTCAACAAGCCTTGAGACGCACTGATTCTCTCTTCTAATTTTAAGTTCGTTACACTTATGCCCGGTCTTTCTTAAAGAAATTTTTAAATTAAAATTTAAAAATCCTCTCTCGAGGATATTCCTTAGTCGAAACCAAAGGGTAAAGAAAAACGCTTTTGAGCAATCGTTCACTCTAGAGGTATCAACAACCGTTGGTTTTTTCATAACGCGAGCGTGATTTACACCCTTCTACGCTAACCTCTGGTCCACTTCAACCTTAAGATTAAAAAGGTTATATATATATATATATATATATATATATGTTAAACACAGACCGTGCATGGCACAAGGAACTCTTCTGGGAAAATTAAATCCACTATAGTCCGAATAAGTAATGATAAATGACAAATACCATAGTTTTTTTCCTTTTTCATGATTTTAGCCCGACGTGGGCAACGGGTCTCTCGCAAAGAGATCCCATAAATATAGCTTCCCTCGCCAGCTATCTGCAAAGCAGACAGGATCCAGCTTTGGGACGTGGATCTAGGGTTTAAAGCAAACCTAGATCCCTACACTCAGAACCTCTATATAAGTAAAAGACTCGTTGCATTCACGTCGTGTTGAATAAATCAAAGAAAAAGGGGGTAACTATTGTATTTTTAGCCAAAAAAAACAAAACTTAAACCTCAACCGGGACATTGAGCGTCCACTTTTCAAGGCACGAAACACGTCCGTTTAGTATACACAAACTCAGAATGGTTCCCTGAGAACAATATATGTTAAACACAGACCGTGCACGGTCTGTGTTTAACATATATTGTTCTCAGGGAACCATTCTGAGTTTGTGTATACTAAACGGACGTGTTTCGTGCCTTGAAAAGTGGACGCTCAATGTCCCGGTTGAGGTTTAAGTTTTGGTTTTTTTGGCTAAAAATACAATAGTTACCCCCTTTTTCTTTGATTTATTCAACACGACGTGAATGCAACGAGTCTTTTACTTATATAGAGGTTCTGAGTGTAGGGATCTAGGTTTGCTTTAAACCCTAGATCCACGTCCCAAAGCTGGATCCTGTCTGCTTTGCAGATAGCTGGTGAGGGAAGCTATATTTATGGGATCTCTTTGCGAGAGACCCGTTGCCCACGTCGGGCTAAAATCATGAAAAAGGAAAAAAACTATGGTATTTGTCATTTATCATTACTTATTCGGACTATAGTGGATTTAATTTTCCCAGAAGAGTTCCTTGTGCCATGCACGGTCTGTGTTTAACATATATTGTTCTCAGGGAACCATTCTGAGTTTGTGTATATATATATATATATATATGATGAATAAAACCACGAAGGAAACACAAAAAGGTGCTCAAGCGCTTTCGTCTAATGACATCCTCAGGAACACTGAAGTACATAAAAGGTTACGGCCTATATATAGGTTACAGAAAAAAAAAAAAACATACATACACACAAACATATATACATATACATACATATCTACACACACATATATATATATATATATATATATATATATATATATATATATATTAGGGTGATTCAAAAAAATAAAAGTTTTTTTTTTAATTGTTCAACTTGTATTTTTGTTCCCTATGACAAAAAAATAGTGTATGCCAAATGTGGTGAATTTTAAATAAAATTTACTATGTGCTACCAGGCGTCAAAGTTTCCCTTTTTTTCAATTTGTTTGTTTTTACAACTTATGATTTTATGTTTAATTGTTTGAATTTCAGAATTTTTAATTAATGGTTTATATACTAGCTTGCTTTTAATTGTTGTTTGGAACTCGTAATTTTTATACCAATTAATCGATTATAGAAGCTAGGCCTAACTCACCAATCACCATCACCTAGTTGCTCAGTTGGGAGAAGTTCTACAAGAAAAGAAACTGGAGTATGGCTAATTGGGCAGCCCTCTGCAATACTAAAACATCCGTATTACCATCAGAGAAGGAAATGATGGCCCTCTTCATGCACTACAGAAATATTAAAAAGCGAGGCATTAGAGAATCATGCTACTCTACTGCGTATGATGTGATAGCAGTTTGGAAAAAAACAGGAATACCAGCAAAACAAAGAATACATGTAGTAGATAAAATTCAAGGAATGCTGAAGGAATGGCAGCTGCTTAAGAAAAATAAAGCAAACAAATTGAAAAGATCACAAAATTTAAATAATAAAGAAGAAAAATGGAAAGATAAACTGGAAAACTTATTTGACATTGCTCATGAGAATGCTATGCAGCTTATAAAAGTAGATGATAAGAAATTCTTGAAAATGCAACGTGAGAAAGGACGTCATGGAATAATGGGTACCATTGATAAGGCTGTTGCTAAAAAAGAGCAAAGAGCAGCAGAAAAGCAACAACGTTATGAAAAGAGGAAAGCAGAAGAAGAGATCAAAAGAAAGAAGAATGAAGAGGCTGTCATACTCACCAGTACATCATCAGAATCAGAATCAGAAGAGAGTAAAAGCGATGAATCTGGTTTCTGTGCACAACCTTCAACATGGAAAAGTAAGGTAGGCAAACGTAGAAAATTGTTTGATGATAAATTATTAGGAAGTCTTGATGTTGCAAAATTGAGTGACAGAAATGCGTCTCTAGTTTTAATGCCAACAATCAGACATCGCTTGAATGGGACATCTGCGAACAAATAAAATGCGTGTGTTTCGATACAACAGCAGCCAATACTGGTCCTAGAAATGGTGCAGCTATTCTTCTAGAACAAAAATTCGACAACGATTTATTGTGGCTGGCATGTCAACACCACATATTTGAAATTATGCTGGAAGCTGTTGTTTCAGTCTTTATCACCATCTTCTGGCCCAGATATAGTCCTTTTTAAGAAGTTCAGAGAAAAATGGTCAAGCATTAATAAGGAGGACTACGAAACAGTATTATCAGATCCAGATATCTATGAAAATATTCATGACATCAAAGATGACATAATTATATTTGCAGCAAATCAGCTAGACACATTCCAACCAAGAGACGATTACCTAGAACTATTGCAGTTAACAATTATTTTTTTGGGAGGTGAACCAAAAGGTGGAATCAAATTTAAACATCCAGCGGGACTTCATCAGGCTAGGTGGATGGCCAAAATTACATATTCATTAAAATTTTTTGTTCAAATCTCAGTTCAAAATTTCAGTAAAAGACAAAAAAGGACTAAAAGACATCTGTCTATTTGTTACTCGGTTATATGTAAAGGCGTGGTTTACAGCTCCTGTGCCATCTTGTGCTCCTCGTCTTGATCTGGAATTATTACAGAATCTTGTAGTCTACAAACAAATAAATGACAATTGCATTTGTTGCTATTAAAAAACTGTTAGGTCAGCTCTGGTACCCATCAGAAGAACTGGTAGCGTTGGCCTTTTATGATGATGAAGTGCCTACTGAAACAAAAAACAAAATGGTAAAGGCCTTGCAAAATAAAACAGAAACTCTTCCTGCAAAACGGGCTTTTCTAGATCCTGCACTTATTCTAACGAAGAAATTAGAAGATTTTGTCACATCAAATACTCAAAGATTCTTTACAATAACAGAATTTAGTTCAAAATTTTTACTCAAAGATGCTAAAGAATGGCATAATGATGAAGAGTTAACTCCACTAAGAAATCTATCAAACAGTGGAAAGTCGTGAATGATATAGCGGAAAGAGGAGTAAAATTAATGGATGAATATAATAAAATACTAACACATGACGAAGATCAAAAACAATTCTTGCTACAAGTAGTGAAAAACTACAGGGCTGTTTACCCTGATAGAAAAAAAGAAACATTGATGAAGTAAGGACAGCTAATGTCTCAAATATCATGCTAGTTTAATAATGCATGCTTGTGGTTATGATAGGACCTACGGGGGAGCTTTCCACATTAAAAAAAAGCAATGCGCCTTGTACTGTACCTCCTGGGTGGTGTAGAAAAATTTGACAATTTGAGTCGTTCTGTCAATTTTTAATTGCTGGTAGCAACCCTTAAAAATTAAAAATTTGCTAAAATATTTTAGGATAGTTATTTTTATGCTGAAATGAACCATTTAAATGGTTGAACACATTAAAATATAAAAAAAAAATTTTTACCCCCATATTTGAATCACCCTAATATATATATATGTATGCAATAAACAGAGAAGTAAAAATTAAAATTAAAAATTAAAGGATTAACAAAGATTCATACAGATTTGTAAGGAAAAATATCGATTTTTAGCACAAGATCAAATGAATTATAAAAATACAAATTTATACTGGAAATCTGCCCGGGTTTTAACACTTTGCCTTTTATAGTCAAGTTTCGATATATATATAAAAAAAATGAAGATTAAAAGTTAATAAAGTAGCATACAAGTTTACCAAAGATTTAGCGTCCTACCCTTTTTATCTAAATCTGTTTTGAAGGAATTCAAAACAACAGGATCGAGTTCAAAAAGACCTTTGCTTATGTTGAAGTTATTTGAAAGTTGGATAATGGCAGAATCAAGAATATTTCTATTGTGTAGATATGTATGTATATATATATATATATATATATTATATATATTATATATATATATATATATATATATACTGTATATATATATGTTTTTGTGTATGTATGTTATTTTTTTTTCTGTAACCTATATATAGGCCGTAACCTTTTATGTACTTCAGTGTTCCTGAGGATGTCATTAGACGAAAGCGCTTGAGCACCTTTTTGTGTTTCCTTTCCTTCGTGGTTTTATTCATCATAAATATTTTTCACGTGTTACTTTCGTGAAATAATTTTCATATATATATATATATACAGTATATATATATATATATATATATATATATATATATATATATATATATATGTATATATATATATATATATACAGGGTGTCCATAAAGTCACGCATCATAGGAAGACACATTTATTTTGTTATTTATTTACTTTATTCTATTTATTTGTTCGAAATGATTCCCACCAGTCTCAAAACATGTTTGTAAACGAAAAAACAGGTTTCTTTGAATGTTCCTCAACATATTTGGCCTGATGGGGACATAAATAAATAGACATTGCTTATGTTCCTATGATGCATGACTTTATGGACACCCTGTAATATATATATATACCTTTCAACCTTTTAAATGTTTTTAATGTGGAATTTTTTAAATTATATATATATATGTATATATATATATATATACCTTTCAACCTTTTAAATGTTCTTAATGTGGAATTTTATAAATTATACATATATACACCCTTCAACCTTTCAAATGTTCCGTGCAATGATTCTTCATTTCACGAAGGTCAAGTTGGCCTGGCAAAGTAGTGAGTTCGTTTCTTATACACTCCACCTCATATAGCCAGGTACGCCCGGCTCATCGGGGATTGTTCTGAGCCAGGCGTCTAATCTTCTTTTGAAGATGTCCACTGCAACACCACTCGTGTTCCTTAGTTCCTTGGGCAGCTGATTAAACAGTCTTGGTCGTCTTACAACAAAACTATTTTCCTTCAGGGTTGAGGATATTCCCTGTCTACCCTTTAATTTAGGAACACGACACTCTTCTTTTTCTACTTTCAACTGTTGTTTGGGCTAGTTTCTCCATTATTTTCCAAGTGTAAATAATGGTGTACTTCTCTCTCTCCTTCTGTTCAGTGAATTTCGGTTTAATTCACGTAACATTTCCCAGTAATTTAATTCTTTGCACCCATTGATCTTGGTTGCGAAGTTTCTCTGAATTCCTTCTTGCTGACTTAGGTCATCTTTTTAATATTGGGATGTTAGGACCAAGCAGTATTCCAACTTGGAAATGATCAGTGCTTTCAATAGAGGAATCATTATATTCCGATCCCTTCGTTTAACGGTTCTCAGTATATGCCCAGTTATTCTCTTTGGTCTGTTTACTGCTATCTTATTTTGTGTTTCACACTTCTCATCATAATTCATTACAACTCCTAAATCTTTTGCTGATCTGTCTTTCCTTGTGAATAGAGGTGTTCCATCGAGTGTCCAGTGCGACCAATTGAATAAGTGTTTTTGTTGGAAGTGCCTTTAAAAAAAATGTGTTAGGTACTTTCTGAACTAAATTACCTCCTGTTATTAATTATTCATAAACGAATATATT
The DNA here is from genome assembly GCA_023014485.1 of Bathynomus jamesi. NCBI lineage: Eukaryota > Metazoa > Arthropoda > Malacostraca > Isopoda > Cirolanidae > Bathynomus > Bathynomus jamesi. Next base: position 618,557 of record JAJOZX010002028.1, read on the forward strand.
TTTTTTTTTGACTTTATTTATTATGTATTATTTGAGTAAACCAAGGCGAGTTGCACGTGGTTTGTCTTGTTTGTTTTCCTTCGAGAGGGTAAAATTCCAAAAAGGGGTCTAATAAGGTGGATTTTTGCCTTGCTGAGGATCATCAGGTAGGGTGTGGTCACCATCGTGGAAAAAAAAAAGGGAAAGGGGAAAAAAGTTGGCCGAAATGTGGACAGAAGTTTCTTTTTTTCTTTTTTGTAGCCATTTTTATTAATACTTTTTCTTTTCCAGAACCTTCGTCGGTAGCTTAATTAAGTATATATTCATTTAGTATAAATTTGGGATCCAGGAACCTGTTTCTGCGTTTGAAGAACATTTTTGCTCGCTTGTGCAGGTGACGTCACAATAAGCACGCGGTAGACCAACGTTTTATTTATTAATTGCTCCTTACTTATTCTAGGAGACTTACGTCGTTATTAGATTACTATTATTAACTCAATATTAATTTTCAAACACTCGTTTTTTGATTAGTTAATAGCATGGCACCCCCGTCAAGTACTTGAAGTCTCTGTAAAGGAAAGTTTGCCGCTTATGCGTTTATTTTGGATAATAATAATGATCAGTTAGTTTGCAGGTGGTGCTCAAACATGGAATTGCTGAGGAACGAGCTAGAGCGTGAGAGGGAGGCCAGAGTGAAGCTTGAAGAAAGGGTGGTGCTCCTGACGGTAAAGTTAGAATCCCTTGGGCCTTCTGAGATGAGTTATTCTTCAGTCAGGGCCCCTCCTGCCTCAGTTTCTACTAATGATATAAATGATACTTATAGCCCTCTCTCTTCCCATAGTTCCGGAACCTTCGTGCAAGTGAATAATGGAGCCCCATTGAGACAACCTAAGACTTGTCTACCGGTGTTAACGAACAATAAGTTTCTGTTTTAGGCTTCGAAGACGTAGATGAACCTGAAATACGACTCGATGGTGATTCCATTTTTCGAGGGCAGCTCGAGGAATTCTGCGAGAGAAACCCCCGTCGTAGGCGCCGTTACTGCTACACTAGTGCAAGAGTGGAGGATATAACTAAGAGTTGATTTTTTTACAAACGGAACTTCTGAGGACACAACGTAGGTTATTCATGTCGATACTAATAACGTTCTAAATTCTAGATCGGAAGAGTTGCTGGCTAGGTACAGGGACTTACTAGGAAAAAACTAATAAGATTGTTTTAACAGGTATACTTCCTCGAATTATCCAACGTAACGAGTTCTACAGCAAGGCGACCTATATTAACAATAACCTAAAGTCACTTTCTCAACAGGAAGGAGTGCATTTTGTGAATTTTTGGAGCAGTTTCTATGGCAGGAGGGACTTGTTCCTCGGAGATGGACTTCACCTTAATGACGTTGCAGCTGCGCGTTTCGGAAGACTATTTCATAATACTGTTTCTTCTTTTAAGACTGCTGTAACTCGAACGGTCCCGGCGTAATTTCCTTGAAATTCCTTTGCGCGCGCGAAGGTATCGCGGTTACAAACAATTTAAGGTTCTATCCTTAAATGCTCGTAGCCTACGAAATAAAATAAACGAATTTTTTCTTTAATTGGTTGTAAAGACTATGATTTAATCGCGATAAATAAATCGTGGCTTAGCACTGAAACACGTGATTTTTTAGGGGAGTATCAAATTAGAGGTTATAGACTTTTTGTTAAAAACAGAATAGATAGGCAAGGAGGCGGTGTTATGTTGTATATCAAAGATAATATTGCGAACGTTATAAAAGTAAAACACACAATTCCAGAACCGATAGATTCGACTATAGCAGAACTTAAATTGAACGATTTCAAACTGATTGTTGCGGTTATATATAGGCCACCTAATCAAACAGCTGACACGGACGAAGCGTTATATCGTGAACCTAAGAGAATAATAGGTAGTGAGCAGGCCTTAGTTATGGGTGACTTTAATTGCGCCAACGGGAATTACGATACAATGCAGGGAGGCACGAAGGTATCGTTTAGTTAATTTTCTCGAGGATAGCTTTCTTATTCAAAAGGTTGGTGAACCTACGAGGTTGGACAGTATTTTAGATTTAATAATAACTAAGGACGATAGGCTAATCACTGACCTTCAAGTAATAGAACTGTTAAGCAATAGCGATCAAAATATGGTAGAGTTTGTCCTCTCAGTAAGTCACAAGAAACCAGCTAATGCGACTAAAATTCCTAACTTCCAGCACGCAGACTTTTGTAAATTTCGAAATAAATTGTCACACGTCAATTGGGAAAACGTAATGGGGATCTCCAACGCAAAAATAATGTGGGAATCGTTTGAAACAGTATTTAGGACTGTAAATGAGGAATGTGTACCGTACAAGATTAAGCGTACGAAAGTAAATAACACGCCCTTGTGATTTACTCCTAGAGTTGGGGATATTATAGAGTAGAGATAGGGTTTATAGGCTACATAAGTGCAATAAAGGCGATTTGTGGTTACGAAACGACTACATATCTCTAAGGCGTGAAGCGAAAAGTGTAATAAAAAAGTCCAAGCGCGATTTTGAAATCTTCATAGCTCGTGACGGCAAAAAAAAAACAAGCGATTCTTTCAATACGTAAACAATAGGAATCCAGTAAAAAGTGTCTTGGGGCCGTTGAAAAATTTTAACGGATGCTAGTTTCTGAAAAAGAAGCAAATGGCTACTCGGCTAAACGAATTTTTTTGGTCAGTTTTTACTATAGAAGATGTAACGAATATCCCTACGGTCATAGACATAATACATTTTGATAATGGTAATACTTTGGATAATATTGTGGTTAGTGAAATGGAGGTAATGCGCTATATTGATAATATGAAAATGCGTAAATCACCGGGGCCGTATTCCATATATCCCATATAACTAAAAGAATTAAAGGAAAGCATTGTTGAGCCGCTAACAAAGATTTTTAATGCGTCTGTTTCTGAGGGTTGAGTACCAGATAATTTCAAGTTAGCAAATGTAACACCCATGTTTATGAAAGGCGATAAAGAAGCGGCGGGAAATTATAGGCCAATAAGTTAACGTCTGTTGTAGGTAAGCAACTGAACTCAATAATTAGGGATCGTATAGTCGAACACTTAGAATTACATAACTTGATTAGAAATACGCAGCACGGTTTTAAGCGAAACAAATCTTGCTTAACTAATCGTTTAGAATTTTTTCAAAGCGTGGTTGAAATTTACGATAGTCATTAGACGGTAGATGTAGTGTATTTAGATTTTCAAAAAGCGTTTGACACCGTACCGCACAAAAGACTCATTAAAAAAACTAATGCTCATGGAACCAGTGGTGCAGTAATAAATTGGATAGAAGAGTGGTTGCGAGGTAGGAAACAGAGGGTGGTCGTTGATGGAGCGGAGTCGTGTTCGGCTAATGTAGCAAGAGACGTTCCTCAGGGTTCTGGATTGGGCCCCTTGCTTTTTCTTATATATATTAACGATTTAGATGTCGGCCTAGTCAGTACAGTTTCAAAGTTTGCGGATGACACGAAGGTGGGTGGTAGTGAAATTAATGATGAAGATAGAGGTAAGATCCAGGAAGATCTGAACACAATCGTTGATTGGTCAGTCACATGGCAAATGAGATTCAACATTTTGTGTATAGTATGTCAGGGAAGGAGTTGGCAAGCGTAGAACAGGAAAAACATTTAGAAGTTATCGTCACTGGTGATTCAAAAGTAGCGAAACAAAGTACAGCAGCGGTCAATAAGGCTAACAAGGTGCTAGGTTTTATAGCTAGGAATTTTGAGTACAAATCGCGCGATATTATTGTTCCTCTTTATAAATCATTAGTTAGACCCCATTTGGAGTACGCTATCCAATTTTGGAATCCGTATATGCGCAAAGATATAGATAAAGTCGAGAGTTCAAAGACGAGCAACTAAGATGATTCCGTCGTTTAGGTCGAAGTCGTACGAGGAAAAGCTTAAGAAGTTAAAATTGACTCCACTCGAGACTAGGAGGCTAAGTGGTGGTCTAATCCAGGTTTTTAAAATTATGAATGGGTTCGATAACGTAGAGAGAGATAGCTTTTTCGAAATATCACAATATAGTCGAACTAGAAATAACGGGTGTAAGTTGACAAGTAGAAGGTTCGAAACAGCAGTTGCCAAATCTTTTTTAAGCATAGAATAGTAAATAGCTGGAATAGTTTTCCGGTAGAAGTTATTAGTAGCACCTATATAAACACGTTTAAAAATCGATTGGACGCATATGTTGATACATTGGGTATAGTTTAAAGTAGTAAAATTAATGTTTTTGTGGTTCGGAACCCACGTGAAATTGTAGGTCCTCTCTGATACTACGGAGGACATGCGCAATACACAACTAGAACCACAGTTAGGTAGACCAGCCATGAGTGGATCCTAGGGTTTTTGTTGGTCTGAAACATTATAACATTGTTATAACAGAATTTCTCTGAATGTCCTGTGCATTTGAGGTATAGTATTCCATGGATTTTAGGTCCTCCCTTTTTCCATACCTTAACAGTTGAAATTTCTCTGTGTTAAATTTCATATTGTTGTCTTCCGACGCTTGTAGATTCTGTTCATATCTGTTTGTAGAGATCCTATATCGTCTGGGTTTCTTATTTTTCTACTACTCTTTGTGTCATCTGCAAAGGATGTTGCTGTGCTGTCCCTGGTAACGTCCTCATCTGTGTCAGTTAGCATGATTATGAAGAGTAATGGACCTAATACTGCTCCTTGTGGTACTGAGATGAGGACCTATGTATATATATGTATACACAAAATGACCCGAAAGGAATAAGTGAACTGCTTAGGGAACAATTTAAGTCCGTGTTTAGCACCCCTAAGTCCAAGATGGAAGTGGAAAACCCAGACGAATTTTTAGACATAGATACAAATCAACCAAGAACAAGTTCTGGCACAAACCTATTAATGGACTTTGAGTTCACGGAAGGATATGTAATTACGGCCTTATCACAGATGCGAGACAATTCAGCGCCAGGGCCAGACACATGGAGTGCCACATTTCTAAAGAAATGCAAAGAGAATATTGCAAACCGCTATACTTACTATGGAGGAAATCACTCGACAGAGGACAAATTCCACTCCCATTAAGGAACACGAACATTGTTACCCTATTTAAGGGTGGTAACAGAGCAATGTCCAAAAATTATCGGACAATGACTCTCACCTCACACCTTATAAAGTGTTTTTAACGCATAATTAGAGGCAAAACTACCTACTACCTACAAGAAAAAGACTTATAAAACCCAAATCAACATGGCTTCAGGGCGGGAAAATCATGCCTGTCACAGCTACTAGACCACCAGGAGAAAATATTAGAAACATTGTGTCGAGGACTAAACATTGACGTAATATATACAAACTTTGATAAAGCCTTCGATAAATGTGACCATGGAATCATAGCACGCAAACTTAAGAATACAGGAATTACTGGAAAGCTGAAAGGTGGATATTTAATAGGCTGACCATACGTACCGTTTTGAACGGGACAGTACCGTTTGTTTTATATTTCCTGGCCGTCCCGTCGTTTTAATAAAAATGTCAATTTTGTCCCGTTTTATGTACTTACTTTTTCATGAATACAGAATATTACATAACCCCGTCCCTTTTTTGCCATCCCAATGTCCCGTTTTTGTCTCAAGGAAATATGGCCAGCCTAATATTTAATTTCTTGAAGCAAAGAACGCAAAGAGTGGTGGTAAACGGAATTAAATCGGAAGTCACGGAAGTCGTCAGCTCTGTCCAACAAGGGACAGTATTAGCTCCCTTGCTGTTCATAATAATGATTGCAGATATTAATGCAGATATTAAGGACAGTATTGTATCATGCTTCGCAGATGACACAAAGATAAGTAAGGAAATATTGAACGAATGTGACGTAAGAAAATTATAAAACGACATTGAAACATTATTCCAGTGGGCAGAAGACAACAATATGAAGTTCAACGAAAATAAATTACAACTTCTAAGATATGGTAATGACAAAGAGCTAGAGAAAAAAGGGTAAAAAATCTGCAAGCCAAACAGATAACACCAAATCCACAAGTCAGAGATCTTGGAGTAATAATGTCGACGGATGCAGAATTCAGAGAGCACAATAAAATCAAAATCACAACGGCTAGAAAAATAATGGGAATCATCTGGAGGAGCTTCCGCAGCAGAAAAGCAAACATCATGCTCAAATTATGGAAGAGTCTCGTCCTACCAATAATTGAGTATTGCTCAGTACTAACAAGCCCACACAGAAAAAGAGACATTGCGAATATTGAAGCTAAACAAAGGACTTTTACGTCTAAGATAGAGGAAACGGAAGGTGAAGACTACTGGTCTCGACTACAATCCCTGGAACTCTACTCTCTCGAATGAAGGCGCGAGCGCTTCACAATAACATACATATGGAAAATACTTGAGGGCTCTGTCCCTAACCTCAGAAATGAAATAGAAACAAACTGGAATGAGAGAAGAGGCAGATTTTGTACGGTCCCAGCTGCTGAGACAAGGGGCCATAAAAACGAGGATAGAAAATACCGTCAGAATACGGGGCCCAAAGATTTTCAATGTCCTTCCAAAAGAAGTGAGGAATCTCCAGCACATCGACTTGAATAACTTCAAGAACCAGAAGGACAGATTCTTGTGCAAAGTTCCCGACCAGCCATGCGTGGCTGGCTACGAGGGCAGGAGGAGATCAGCCAGCAATTCCCGCCTCACCAAATCCCGCAAATGAGATGGGATGCTGCAGAGGGGTCGACCGCAGGTCGATCCTGAACCGTCCTTCAAACTCACCAAAAGTAAACAAAACTATATGAAATGAAATGAAATGAAAAGGGTTATTGGCAGTCTATAGTCCATATGACAAATATTATTAATACAATGACATTTCATATACTAAGGATAGAAATATATACAATTAATTAGAAATAATATTGTAATGTTGAAATTAAGTGTTGCTACAGACAGACGTTTTCGTACAAAAAAGTTCATAGCTTAGAGGATAAATGGCAGGACTCATGGATAGCTCGGATGATCGGGTTGGTTGATTTTTTAATTCTTTGCATTAGACTGTGTTGAGCACGTCTTGTTACCTCCGGGAAGCTCGGGACATCGCGGGTGGCAAACATTTGCGAAGCTGAGCATCTCGGGGGTAATTTATGGAAGAGTCTAAAAGACCTGTTGTGTTGTACAGCAAATTTAGAGTTCTGCCAGAACCTTTTTTACAATTCACCCAGAGTTGCTGTCCGTATATATTACTGCAGAAAGTACGAAAGAGAGTGTCTTTAGCTTCACTTGTACAAAATCGAAAGTTCCTTATGGTCATATTCGCTTTAGCACACAGGCTTCGAGATTGCTTTCTTATATCCGAGTCATCACTCAAGGAGCTGGTAATAGTTTGACCCAAATACTTAAACTCTTGTACTTCCTCAATTATTTCACCATTCATTTTAAACCTTATATCAGCTGGCTGATTGCAGCTTTTAGTATGAAATTGCATAACCTTAGTTTTTGTAACATTAAAAAGAATATCATGTTTCTGCGAATACACTTCGCAGGCGTTTGGTAGCCGATCCAGACCTTTAACAGAGGGACTAAGTTATTTATCCTTGTGTTATCTATACAACATCCCACTGTTGCCTCATTAAGTGAAGGAATTAATCCATCGATATACACATTAAACAGCATAGGGAAGAGCAAGGAGCCTTGTCTCACCCCGCAAGAGGAGCCAAAACACTCGAATAGTATATTGCCCTCACCTAACAGTGAAAGATTGGTGAGAATACCAAAATTTCAATAAATTTAATATATATTTAATGTGTGTATATATATATATATATATATATATATATATATACATATATATATATATACAGGGTGTCCCGTAAGTCTGGACCCATAGGGAAAAATAATAAAATTACAAAATAGTCAAAAAATTTATTACATAATCTGTTCAAAGTGTCCGCCGTTGTGTCGCACACATAGTTGAAGACGCAATCTCCACTGCGACAGCACTTTCTGAATCACAGTCGCAGAAATTTCTTGACACGCCTCCACAATGTGTGCTTTAAGGTGGAAAATGTTCTGAAGTTTGACCTCGTACACTTTGGCTTTCAAGTGGCCCCACAAATAAAAATCATAATAAAAAATAATAAAAAAATAAATAATAAATAATAATAATAATAATAAAAAAAATATATTATAAATCCCTATGGGTCCAGACTTACGGGACACCCTGTATATATATATATATATATATATATATATATAATATATATATATATATATATATAATATACATATGAAATAGGATCCCTCCTAAGGAGACGTAGTTTTACATTTAGGATAAAAACGAAGACGTACAGCAAAAAAGTCATTATATTTGGCTGCAGCCGACGTTTCGGCAACTCTACCCATTTTCAAGGCCTAATAAATAAAAGCTAAAATTAATGCATGACAAAAATATATGAATGTCAAAAACTAAAACTAATTTAAAGTACAAAATTAAAACTGTTCAAGAATAAAAATTAAAATTACAGAGCATAAAACAGGCATAAGCCAAAAACAAATCAGAAGTAATAATTATATAAATGACAAAAATATACGAATGATAAAAATAAAACTTAAAAACTAAAAACATTCAAATATAAAATAGTTATAAAACTTTACTAATAAAAAGTTAAACGAAAAAACACAAAAGTGCACCAAACATACCATGCTCACTTGACAGCCACAAAAAACTGAGGTAAAAAGGAGACAGGGTCACAAGGGAAAAAAAATAAAAAATAAAAAATATTTAAATGCAAAAAACCACTTTTTTCTACGTGTAGGTCAAAATATGAAAATAAAAACCCACTCTAATAGACAGAGTTCATTTCCACAACAGTTTCGACGCCCAGTCGAAAGGGCCTTCTGTGAGTGCCTCCCTCACCTTAAGCCGAAATTGTTCAGACGTTATGTTGATGATACGTTTGCTTTATTCCAAACGGATAATCAATCAGTTCAGTTTCTAAGTTTTCTGAACACACTTCATAAGAACATTGTATTTACGCAGGAAAAGGAAGTTGAAGGTTCTATTCCTTTCCTTGATGTTTTGGTCTCCAAATCTGGCTCGACCGTTTTAACTTCTACATACCGGAAGCCTACATTTACGGGTTTGGGTTTTAATTTTTATAGTTTTTGCGAATTTAATTACAAATTAAGTTTCATTCGCACTTTGGTGCATAGAGCTTATAATATTTGCTCGAACTTTGTCTGCTTCATAATGAGTTTGAATTCCTTACTGATTTTTTCTTTAAAAATGGTTTTCCACGGGATCTTGTACGAGGTATTATTGGTAAATTTCTTAATAATGTATATTCCCCCATCCTTATCCCAACGTATGATGTTCCTAGGAATTGTAAATATCTTGTTTTACCTGATCTCTACCATTTTAACACTTTTGTGAAAAAGCAATTGTTGAGTGTGGTGAGGAAATTTTATTTTCACACTGATTTTAAGGTTGTTTTTGTAAATAATAATACCCTTAGATGTTTTTTCCGATGTACTGTAAAGACAAAATCCCCCCTGCGATGAGCTGTTCTGTTGTTTATTTGTTTACCTGCCCTGGGTGTTCCCAGGGGAACTACGTTGGCAGCACAGTTCGTTCTTTGCAGGCGAGATTTTGCTCCCATATTTGTATTAGCCATAGGACAGGGAAAGTTTTATCGAAAAAGGAACAGTCTGCCATTAGAAATCATTCTATCAAGTGTAAGGTTGACATTTCCGTTAATAACTTTAAAATTCTTAAATCATTAAAATGCCCGTCCTCCCTCCGTATTTACGAATCTTTGTGCATTAAATTTCTGAACTCCAGTTTAAATATTGATTCTAGCTGTTACCCCCTTTATATTAATTAGAATACCAACAAACTAAATATTTTTTATTTATTTTTTTTTTTTCCCTTGTGACCCTGTCTCCTTTTCACCTCAGTTTTTTGTGGCTGTCAAGTGATCATGGTATGTTTGGTGCACTTTTGTGTTTTTTGTTTAACTTTTTATTAGTAAAGTTTTTTAACTATTTTATGTTTGAATGTTTTTAGTTTTTAAGTTTTATTTTTATCATCATTTATATAATTTTTACTTTTGATTTGTTTTTGGCTTATGCCTGTTTTATGCTCTGTAATTTTAATTTTTATTCTTCAACAGTTTTAATTTTGTACTTTAACTTAGTTTTAGTTTTTGACATTCATATATTTTTGTCATGCATTAATTTTAGCTTTAATTTATTAGGCCTTGAAAATGGGTAGAGTTGCCCGAAACGTCAATAGCTTTGATATATATATATATATATATATATATATATATATCAATGTAAAAATGAATAATGAACAATTCCTATATAATCATTATATAGATTCATTGTCTTCATGCAGTACTTATGTTTGTATAGTTTTTATGTTGGAATGTTGATTTGTACATAGAGTAAAGCAAAATCGCCTGAGCGAGTTTGGATAGAATTTCGATTTGTGCTTTCTATTGTGCTATTCTATTATGGTTGTCTTGCATCTAACCCTCGTCCCTAAACTTTATTAGATTATGCATGCACATTGCATATAGCAGGATTGGAACCCGTAGTTGTACTTCTTAGTTCTTAATACCCACTCTTTGTTTCTAATTCGTTTCTTTTAAATCCTCTTAATAATGACTTGTACTGTATGTACGAATTGAATAGCCGTGGCATATTGATTATGAATTGACGTATGAAAACGTTACACTTTATATCTCGTTATTTATATGTTATGGCCTGTCTGGTATGATGCAATATAACTATTATTCGACCATATTCATCCATATGTCCATATCTTATCTTGACCATTATCCTATATGAATTTTATTAAATATTCATTTTACTCGTATCACTCTATGAAATGTGTACAAAACTTTATGCGTCCGGACCTGTTCGTTCAAAGTCGTGCAAATACGTTCGCATGTATTACTTTTTTATTTTTTATTTTAATTATTTCGCCTCTCGCAATAAACTCGAAAATGATTATGCAAGTGGTCAAATTCTGATAACCACAGCAAAAGCGAACGCTTCTGAGACGAAAAACCTCCTCTCGCTCCAATGTAAAATTTATAACACATTATCATGCGTTATGTTTTGTATCATGTGTGTCATGTTGTATATAAATATATACCGTATGTGCTCATGTATTGTGTTGTACTAATAACTATATATAAACTGAAAAACACTGTAGGAATTGTAAGTGACTAATGTACTTAATGAAACTGTAATTAATGATAATAATTTATACTGTAATAAATGTACTTTAATTAACGATAATAATTTAATATAATGTAATTAATGTACTTTAATAAAACTGTAATTAACGATAATAAGTGAATGTGAATTAATTGGTAATTATAATCATAATTGTAATAAACCAAAATTACAACGTACTTAGTGATGTACTTATATTATTTTTCCGTTGGGATAAATTTTGATGTGCTTTCTACTTTCCCAAATAATTATAATTGGTGACTTGCTCTTTTTAAAATTTCTTAATCATTTTTAGATTTAGCTTAGTAATGAATCCTGAGAAACATTTTGCAATGTTCATAATTTGTATTCATTCTCTCTCCGTTATAAAAGATGAAGTTATGTCTTGCCTAAGCATTTAATTGTAAATCTTAAACCTTTAATTTTTACTCATATGCATATTTTAGTGTAAAGATGCATAGTTCAATTTCCACTTTTAGTTAACTTGGCAGATCATAACATCAGATCTGAAAATACGCGGTCTAAGATAAAAATATGGCTTCATCTTCAAATATCTTGACTGCTAGGTTCCGTTTTCTATGCCATGACGTCACGCCAGAAAAATGGCCTAAATTTAATTAACTTTCGACATTTTTGGGGGGCCGAAAAAATCACTGTATCAAGTTGAATTAGTTACCCATAAATCCTCATTTTCTCTAGTAATGTCTCCAATAATAAAAAAAATTCTTTATGGATAACAATTTTATCCTGACCAAAAAAAGACCTGTCATTTTTTGGAATAAAGAATTTTTTTACTATAATGTGTATACATTTTTTGAAACACCCTGTATATATATATATATATATATATATATATATATTATATATATACAGGCCTGGATTTAGCTATAGGCGAACAAGGCGATCGCCTAGGGCCTCGCGCCAAAGGGGGCCTCGCTCACTCAAGCCGTTTTGCACGTTCTGTTCAAGTGATATTAATGATTTAGAACTCTATGAAGAACTTAAAGTACTTTGCAGGTTTATACCTGAGAAAACAGATCTCGGAAATGCCCTTGTTTATATAGTGCAAAAACAACTAAGTGAGATTTATCCTAATGTTTATGTTGCACTTCGAATAGTATTAACCATCCCAGTTACTGTTGCTACGGCTAAAAAGAAGTTTCTCGCGTCTCAAACTTATTAAAACATATTTGCGTTCCACCATGTCTCAAGCGAGATTGCAATCATTAGCTATGTTATCAATAGAAAATGATATAACAAATTCATTAGATTACTCTCAATTAATTGAAGAGTTTAGCTCGAAGAAAAGTAGAAAAGCATTACTGTAATATTCAAAGAGTATCTGAACCAAATATTAAAGCATCAATATTTAGCCTGATAAGTCGATCGCTCACTATTATAAAAAATGAAATGTCAACATCTCTTATACATCACATATGAAAAACGTTTGCATACTATGGAAAGTCATTACCTATAATATTATATAAATCTTAGAAATCATTGTCTTATATTTTCGATACAAATCTTGATTCATATTATAATTTATACTTATTTGTATGGTTTATTTATATTTCTTATACAATTTCCATGCGTGATTATTTTGGTTTGGTTTAATTTTTAAGTGCTGGCATAGTTCTGTCGATGCGGGATTCTAATATTGCTGGTATAGTACCGATAATTAAGTCCATATTTTCATATATATAGGCCTAGGGCCTCGCAATTTCTAGATCTGCCTAGGGCCTCGCAACTTCTAGATCCGGCCCTGTATATATATATATATATATATATATATATATATTTAAAATATGAAAAATGTATTTAGATAAGCAAAATTAATAATATATCAAATAATTTTGAATAAATAAAAGAAAATAAAGGTAAAAAACCAACACATACTGGTACGTGTTTGCCAAAAAGCCAACACGTATTGGTCCGTGTTTGGCAGTTGACTGAGAACACGGAAAGATCCGTGTTTGACGGTTAAAGGGTTAAACCTTACCACAGCTAAAAGAAGAACTCGAAGAGTCGAAAAGAAGAAACTACTGCAAGTAACAGATCCGTTGCTGCCTCCTAACCAGAACCCCCGTCGACTCCGAACCAACTCAGGGCCATAGACGGAGGGGTTAACATATATATATATATAAATATATATGTAAAAATGAATAATTCCTCTATGATCTTTATATTCAATTATTAATTTTTACATAGGGACCAAACTCGCGTAACGCAAATTATAATTATCTGTCGCTCAATTCATACGTACATATACGTACGTTCACATGTATTCTTTTTAAAGTAATTAATTTCTCGCGATCTCATAAATGCTTATGCGAGTGTTCGAATTCTGCTAACCACCGTGGAAGTGACTGCTCTAATTTAAATTTATAAACATTATCACGTACCCTGTACCCAAAACCATCGACGACGCCCGTGCATTTATTGGTTTTGTCGGATTCTATCGGAATTTTATCCCCCAGTTTTCAAATATTGCTAAACCTATTACTAATTTGTTCCAGAAAAATGCTAAATTTACCTGGGAATCCGATCACCAATATGCCTTTGAAACTTTAATTGGTAAACTAACCTGTCATCCCATCCTACAATATCCTGATTACATAAGACCCTTTGTCATAGCCACAGATGCTTCCTCCTAAGGACTAGGAGCCGTCCTATTACAGGACGTAGATGGTGTGGAATTACCCATTGCTTATGCTAGTCAGCTTCTCTCTGGACGTCAACGGAATTATTCCACTACGGACCGAGAGGCCCTAGCGGTATATTGGGTTTTGAAAAAATTCCGAAATATCGTCTATGGCTACGATGTAACCATGAAGACTGACCATAAGCCACTCACGTACCTCTTCAAGGACAAGCTACTTGACTGACGGTTGAGTAGATGGGCTCTGTTAATTCAGAACTTTGCGGCAAAAATCGTATACAAACTGGGAAAACTTCAAGTTATTCCAGACGGATTGTCGAGGCTCAAGCCCGACGCCCAAGTGAATAAAATAGGGATTCTTCCTGTGTTCGACTACGAGTGTCTGCAATACTCCCAACAACAGGACCAACACACCCAAAACCTTCGGGCGCGCCTGGAACAAAAGGAACCATCGAAGTAAAAGAACAGTACAACCTCAAAGATGGGCTCGTACATTTTCGGAACGAAGATGGAAACGACCTCGTGGAGATACCAAAGGATCTCGTCGATATAGCCATTGGACTTTGTCACAACTCACCTTTGTATGGCCACATGGGGCAGGATCGCACCATCAATAGTCGTTTGGAGCGATACCATTTTCCTGAAATGAACAGAAAGGTACATGAATACATCGCCGAATATCCGTCGTGTTTAAAACAAAAAGGCAACGTACCATCCACAGCTCTGATGCATAAATATCCAGTATGCCAAAAGCCCTGGCAAAGAACTGGAATGGATATACTGGGACCATTCCCCAAAACATTAAAGGGAAACCAGTACATCATTGTGTTTACAGACCACTTCTCGCGTTACATCGAAGTACCTGCCATTCCAGAGCAGACCTCGGAAACTGTGGCCAGAGCCCAAGTGGAACGCGTCATCCAGAATCACACTACTCCTTCCATCCTAATTTCGGATAACGCCCTTAGTTTCACGTCAAAACTGTTCGAATCACTCTGTAACATGTATAAAATTAAAAACACACACATTGTGGCATACCATCCGCAGGCAAACGGCTTAGTGGAAAGACACAATCGAAAGATCTTAGAAGCCCTGCGCCACGTTGTCGATGCATCCTCCCGGACATGGGATGATTCCCTTCCCATGGTACAAACAGCCATCAACAATAGCTATAATGTGTCCATCGGGGACACCCCTCGTTTCGTCCTCTATCACTACGACAAGCGTCTACCTTTTGATTTTGCCGACCAAATCGACCCGGCAGTTCTAACATCTTCCGAGATGGAAGAAGCCAATCAGCAACTAGCTGAACGATCTTTCAAGATTTTTGACACAATCCGCTATGCCCTAGTCCACCGAAACCAACAGATGGAGCAAGAGCAACATAGGCGTCATCCCCGTCAACGTAAGATAATCGTCGGTATACGATTGAAATGAGAATTATCCAAATGAAACTCGATTCAACTTAGGCTTTAATCGACTAAAACTTCTACTGACATCTACTGAATAACTGCAAAATAACAAACAAAATTACTTAGTACCATTATACTAAACAGAGTCAACTATATGAATTGCTTTAAGATCAAGTTTAACGATAGTTACTTAGAAAGTTAACTTAAAATTTAAGGCAAAGATAAGCTACTAATTTATTACACCACTTTTAAATTACAATACGTACAAGAAAACAACTATTATTAAAGGTGCTTATCCAAGAACATTATCCATGATTGACTATGATAATTATTTATGTTTCATATCATCTTTTATCAATCTTTACATTCTAAAGTATTTTATGGAATGCCTATACCTGGAGAAATATAAATACTGTAGAAACATATAAGGTACACAAAAATAATAATGCTTATACAAAAATTATAACATCTTCCCCCTAAAAAAGAAACAAATAAATTTAAATTTTAAAATTACATAATTAAGAAATTCAATTTTCTTGAGAATAGCCGTAGCGTTCCACAGGCCTTCTTATTCGCGTCGAGCGCCGAGGTACAGGCTCAGGAGAGGGCTCTTGATTTTGAATAGTGCCTTCATTGGATTGCACGGGCGGTTCGATAACAGGGTCCGGGTTCTGCATCGTGTCGTCTTGAGGAGCACGTACATTTTCAGTCTGTGGATCAGATCTCGTCTCGACACTATTAGGGGCGTCTCCAACGGGTGCCAAGTCTCTAATTGCGACGGTATCTTCTCGTCCGCTTGGATAACGAATGTGGGCATATTGCGGGTTTGATTCCAACAGTTCGACCTCCTGCACTAAGGGTTCGTCCTTATTTCTCACGTGACGTCTTAAGAAGACTTTACCCGGCGAAGTAAGCCAAGTAGGCATGCTCATCCCAGTGGCTGTTTTTCGTGGAAATGCAAACAACCGTTCAGGAGGAGTGGAGTTTGTTGAGGTGCATAATAGTGATCGTACCGAATGAAGAGCGTCTGGCAATGCTAATTCCCAAGCTTGATTAGGTAAACATTTTGATTCCAAGGCCAAAGTCACCGTCTTCCAAACGATTCCAACATAACGCTCACACTGTCCATTTCCCATAGGGTGATAAGGAGTGGAGCGGCTAGTAGGGACACCCCTTTTATGCAAGAATGACTTAAGTTCTGAAGACATAAAAGAGGTGCCTCTATCAGAGTGCACGTAACCAGGTAAGCCGAAGATAGAAAAGAGAGTGGTCAGACACGAAATTACTGTAGACGACGAAATATCCTTGCAGGGGAAGGCAAAGGGAAAGCGAGAGTATTCGTCGACCACTATTAAAAGATATTTATTACTAGAAGAAGATGGCAAAGGGCTTTTAAAGTCAATGCTTATGCGGTGGAATGGACGCATGGAACGAATAAGCTCTTGTTGCGTAGGTCGGTAAAATTGCGGTTTCAGTCTTTGGCAGATATGGCACCCAGAAACAATGCGCTTTACATCATCTACGGAATATGGAAGGTTTCGAATGCGAATAAAATGCATCATGCGAGTAACCCCTGGATGACAGAGAGACTTATGAAGTTCTATTAGGTCATTTTGGGACGCCGCAGAACAAAATTCTCGAGACAAGGCGTCGGCGGCAGCATTAAGGGCTCCGGGGCGGTGTACTACTTCGTAAGAATACGGCATTAGCTCAAGCCTCCATCTAGCTATCTTTTCGTTTTTAATTTTGCTCTTGTGGCGCACATCAAACATGTAGGACACTGATTTTTGGTCAGTAATTAAGGTGAAGCGTTTTCCTATTAGAAAGTGGCGCCATTTTCTGACAGCTTCTACGATAGCGTACGCCTCCTTTCCCACGGCACAATGGCTCTTCTCGGCATGATTTAGTGACCTGGAAAAGAAGGCTACCGGTCTACCGTTTTGGTTGAGAGTGGCTCCAATTGCTGCTTCCGATGCGTCAGTTTCCACTGTGAATGGCTGGCTTTCATCCACTTTAGTTTTAACGGAGTTAACAATAGCGGTCTTTAAATCGGCAATAGCGTTCACTGCTTCTTCGGAAAGAGGGAACTGGGCATCAATTAAAGGGCGTATTCTTTGGGAAAATCGAGGCACCCATCGAGAGTAATAAGCGAAAAGACCCGTCAAACGAGAAAGAGGCTGTTTAGAATTTGGTATTGGCATTTCTTTTAGCGGAGCGAGTCGAGGCGGATCAGGGCGGGGCTCATTATGACTTATCTGGTATCCTAAAATACAAATAGAATTAGTTGAAAAAGTGCATTTCTCTTTATTTAAGGTCATCTTAAATTTTTCGGCAACTTCAAGAAATTTAGAGAGATTTTTATCGTGTTCCTCTTTTGTTCGGCCGCAAATCGTGACATCATCAAGATAAGCATATGTTCCTTCGAGCTCATTTTGCGAATAAAGTTGTCCATGATTCTTTGGAAACAAGCTACGCCGTTCGTAAGCCCAAAACTTAAACGTTTAAACTGGAATAACCGGCCGCCCGCCTCGAAGGCAGTATAAGCCTTATCATCTGGATGCAAGGGAACACAATGATAGGCGCTTCGTAAATCTATCGTACTGAATATCTTGTAAGTAGAGATTTTATTAACTAGGTCATCTACGTTTGGCAATGGATAGGCATCCAGATACGTGAATTTATTAATGGTTTCTGAATAGTCTACCACTAACCTCCTTTTTGCTTGATTGTTGACAACGTGAACTTGCGCACGCCACGGAGAGTCGCTCGGCTCGATGATATCTTCCTTCAGCATGCGATTGACTTCTGAACGAATGAATTCGGCGTCGGAAGCTTTAAACCTACGTGACTTCGTAATTACAGGACGACAATCGGGAGATAGGTTTGAGAACACTCGCGGTGGTTCAATAGCCAATGAGGCTAGAGAGCAGACTTCAAGATCTGGCTGAGGTCCCCCAAAGTTCATCTTTACAAAAGAATGTTTGCTAAGAAACGGTATTCCCAAATTATGTCAGTACAACAATCAGGTAGAACTAAGAATCTAATTTTCTTGTAGGCGCGTTGTTTTATTGAATGTCTAATTCGCAACATTCGCTGATGGGGGACGTTAGGTTAACTGAAGCCATAGATATGGTGCCATTATAAGACACCGGTAGACGAAGTCCGCGTACGACAGATCTTGAAATAAAGTTTTCTGAGCTGCCCGTATCTAAAAGAGCCTTTAAGTAAGTACCTTTAACGTGTAAGTCTACTATTGATTCTTTTAGAGTTGAAGGCACACAAGCTAATGTTGCAGACGGGATAGAGGCGCTAACTGGGTCTTTTGAGGACCTGCATACTTTTGAAAAATGGCCTTTCTTCTTACATTTGTAGCAAGTAACTTCACGGGCCGGGCACTGTGAGCGATCGTGGCGAACAGAATTGCCACAGTAATAGCACATTTGACGTTTGCGAGTGGCTGCTGCGCAAGAGTCCTGCTCTTCAGCTTTTTCTCCACTAGACGGGCCTGCTTCAGGATTTCGAGAACCCCCAACATGCGATTCGACCGAAGCTACTGGGCGGTTCTCGATTTGGGAAGCTGAATCGTAAGTTTGAGAGTCCTTCATCGCGATCTCTAGGGCACGCGCTTGATCCACGGCGGATGATAAGGTGAGCGTCTTGTTTTCGAGTAGTCTTGTTCGTATACGTGCTGAAGAAATTCCCGTTATGAAAGAATCTCGGATATATTCGTCCCTATAGGTATCGGCTGTAACGTTCTTGAAGTTACAATCAAGACTAAGTTTCTGAAGAGAACGGACGTATTCATCAATAGATTCCGTGGACATTGTTTTCGCGTAGCGAGCTTATGTCGCGCAACGACCTCATTAGCTGGCTGAATAAAGGCGTTTTTAAGAGCGGTTAAGGCCTCGTCGTACGTAGAACTTTCTGAGATGATCTCGAAGTTTTCTGGGGAGACTGAATTTGCGAGAGTCCCAGAAACGAGTCGCTATCCCCTTCGAGTGACGCCTTATAACGCGTAAAAACGAACAGCCAATGTTTGAATGTGCGTGAAGCTTCAGGTGAAGTAGGTAGCACATCAAGTCGCTCTGGTCGAAGTCCACGTTCCATGATGACTGCTGAGTATTTTAGTAGATTAAATTGAAATGAGAATTACCCAAATGAAACTCAATTCAACTTAGGCTTTAATCTACTAAAACTTCTACTGACATCTACTGAATAACTGCAAAATAACAAACAAAAATTACTTAGTACCATTATACTAAACAGAGTCAACTATATGAATTGCTTTAAGATAAGTTTAACGATAGTTAACTTAGAAAGTTAACTTAGTAATTTAAGGCAAAGATAAGCTACTAATTTATATACACCTCTTTAAATTACAATACGTACCGAGAAGACAACTATTATTAAAGGTTGCTTTTATCCAAGACCATTATCCATGATTGACTCTGATATATTATTTATGTTTTCATTATCATCTTTTATCAATCTTTACATTATAAAGTATTTTATGGAATACCTATACCTGGAGAAAATATAATACTGTAGTAACATATAAGGTACACAAAATAATAATGCTTATACAAAAATTATAACAACGATGTTATCTGAAGAGCGTGAAACCGCCAGGTGCTCATCGCAAATTATACCCAAAATGGGATGGCCCATATCGGATTATGAAAAACTTCGAAAAAAATCGTTTTGAAATCCTCGACCTCCAGGATCATTCCAAACTAAAGATCATTCACGCTGACAATTTAAAGATAGCTGCCGAACAACACCTTCCGAAAAAACAGCTGCCAGTCGTTCGAGCCGCCTATCCTTCGAAAGGTCAAAGTATTAACAAATCGAGCAGGGATAAAAAACTGAAGTGGTCACCGCGGGAACCACTACCCATGACGAATTGGTACCTCGTAATACCACCAGTACTCGAGCCAATCTCTGAACACAAGGAGGCCCCAGAACCAAGAGTCCCATCGGACCCAGACCCTGGAGAAATTCCTTCGAGAGGATCACTCAGTGGAACTCCACCATCTCCTCCAACTCCACCATCTCCTCGGTCACCACCCTCACCGATTGATGATCGACGCACGGACCCTACATACCGCCCGCCAATGCATCAACCACGTGAACTAGAACCTTCACATAAGAAACGAAGCCCCTCAGAATCCGAACTTAACGGTCGACCCACATTGCCACTAAAACGAGGCCGACCCCTTCGTCCCCAAACACAAGTATCCACACGACCACCCCCAGCTCTGTATAACCTTAGGCGTAGAAATTAATAAAATCGTTCCCCCTTATAATTTTCCAAATTATTCACTGTTGTAGCCCTAGCATTAAAATTTCGACTGGAGTTGTCATAGAAAAGCTTGCAGAAGGTAAATTTTTGAAGGGACACGCAGACCTTTTTATCAATTTTCAACCCCCTGTTAGAATCAAGATCAATCTCCTTCAGATACAAACCCAATTAAAAACGTTTGAAAGTAAAGTTCAGTGTTCTTTCCAGGGAAAAGATCAGATTAGTCGCGTTCTGTTAGAAAATACCTTGGAAAATATTCGAACTACAACACGCGCCCTATTAGAAATATTGGCATTACCATGGATACAAACGGAAACTCATAACTCGGAAAAAATTAATCAAAGAAATAAAAGGGGACTAATAGATATAGGAGGAAAAATATTCAAGGGTTTATTCAGATTAACAACCGAAGAAGATATTAAAAGAGTTGAACTCAAATTGAATCTCTTCGCGCGAAATCAGCAATCCGATGGACACATGTTAGAACAAACTATTAGGTCACTACACGAAAGCAATCGCTTCCTCCACGCCCTTTCGGACAGAGTCACATACCTTGAATCCCTGTTAGCTCATTACAAAGAACACAAAAGATATCTAGAATTAATAGAGATAATTAACCTACAAGTAACTTTAATCGATAAGTATTTACAACAAATAACTACGATTCATTGCAAGATTTTTGCGTGCAACCCAGTTAGCTCATGGAAAAATCACTCTTTCCACTCTAATACTATGGGTAACACTTCAGTCCTTGATTGACACCGCCCAAACACAATTAAAATTATCACCCATATTCCCACTCAACCATACTAATTACCCCAAATTTCTAGAATACACCTGGACTGTACATGGACCACGCCTCTACACATACCTCATAATTGTACCATTTTTCGATGTACTCACTTATGACGTATATAAATTTCACCCTTTTCCAACACCCTACCAAAACAACTCTAATGTCTATCGATTGTATTTACCTACCGTACCACCTTACCTTTTCCTCACCAAAGATCTGTCAGCCTATTCTATGATGTCAGATAGCGACGTCCGGCATTGCCGATTCCCGCAAACAAATAAACAACTCGTTTGCCCTTCACTCAAACCAGTCATTCTTCCAAATACTAGGTCTTGCTTTATCGACTTAATTCGTGACCGGCATACCCCTGTATGTTCATTTACAAAATTTCATTACTCTAAAACCGTCCAACTACGAATTGGACCAGACATCTGGGTATCTTTCGCGAACAGGACTGCCACTACTCTCGAGTGTCCGTCAAATTGTTCCCTCATCACAATCCCTATGGTTATTCGGCTACCAATTGGTTGCTTCTTGCGTTCAAAAACCTTCCAAATATACAACCCGTAGAAGGTTACCATTAATAACTCATACCCCTTCCCGTCGCAAATCAAATTTATACCCGTCATGGAGATCTCAAATCTCTCCATGAAACCTGTAACCATCCTACCCGAGCTACATGCCCCTGAATGGGATGATCAATTAAGTCGGTTTAAAATTTCCGATGATAACCAAAATAACCTCTTGCAAATATTACAACCTGTAACAATTTTTTCAACATCAGCGGTTAGTATCATTATTGTATGTGCTATTATCCTCGGTATAATTATGATAAAAAGATGGTACTTGGAACAAAGGAAAACAAGAAACACCGAACCACGTGAAACTATTTATGCACGACCAAGAGTGCGTACCAAGACCACGTGAACTAGACTTAGCCACCCCGACTTATGTTGTTTATATAAATCTATATTATAAAACGAATGGTTATCACGTAGTAGCATTAGTTAGGATGTTATATTATTAGTAATATCGTTCTAGAAGAGAGAGCCCTGTAAAAATGAATAAATCCTGTATGATCTTAATATTCAATTATTAATTTTTACATAGGGACCAAACTCGCATAACGCAAATTATCTGTCGCTCAATTCATACGTACATATAAGTACGTTCACATGTATTCTTTTTAAAGTAATTAATTTCTTCCTATCTCATAAATGCTTATGCGAGTGTTCGAATTCTGCTAACCACCGCGGAAGTGACTCTGCTCTAATTTAAATTTATAAACATTATCACGTGTGTTATATTATATATATATCTATATATATACGGTATATGCCCATGTACTTTGTATTATATTTATAACATCTTAATTGTCTATTAATATAAAATACTGTAAAAACAAACCAAAGTTATAATTAACTGTAATTAACTGAAATAATTAAGTATAATGTAATAATGTACTTAATAACGTAGTAAAATGTACTTTAATGGAAAGGTAATTAACGAAAATAAGTAAATATGAATTAATTGGTAATTATAACCATAATTGGAATAAACCAAAATTAGACCGTATTCAGTAATGTACTTAGATTGTATTAAATGTCCGACACGACATTGTCGCCATTTAATATACACCCGGCGATATTATTATTTTTTTTATTTTTTTGGTTCATTGAGGTAAATTTCGAAGTTATAAAAGATGAAGTCATGTTTTGCCTTAAACCTTTAATTATTTGCTCATATACATATCTTAATATAAGAAAGCCTAATTCAAATTCCGTTCTAATTAACTCGGAGGATCAGGAAAAACAGCAGATCTAATATATGCGGTTTAAGCTAAAAACATGGCTTCCTCTTCCTATATCCTGTTTATCTGTTTTAACCATTTTTTTTACTTCAGTTTTTTAACTGTTGTGCAAAAATGATACAGCCTCTTCAACATTCAATAATGATGATATTAGTAAAATCGGGGTATATAAACCCCAGAAATATCTTCCATATTCATTCAGAAGTCAATTCAGAGGCTGAGCACTACCTGTACATTTTAGCAGTAAATTACAAGTAAGAAATAGTCTTTATCTTCGAGTCTTGCTCTCTACAGAGAACTTAGGCATTAAAATTCCAGATACGTTATAAGAAGAATCTGGGAATCTTCAGAGAATTTAATAAGCATCGCTGAATCTTCCGAGCCACAATAGAAGAACTCGGAGAGTAATATAGAAGAAAACTACTGTAAGTAAAACATCCGTTGCTGCCACCTAACTAGAACCCCCGTCGACTTCGAACCAACCCAGGCCATAGACTGAGGGGTTAACATATATATATATATATATATATATATATATATATATATACACCTCATTTTTTCATTTGTTCGTTCTCTCTTCTCATCTTGCGCGGTATGTTTTCCTATACAAGCGTCGTTCTTTACGTTATTTATACTGCGTGTTCTTTGCAGTTGAAATATATATATATATATATTATATATATATATATATCCACATACATACATACAGTATATATACATATATATATATATATACACACACATACATATATATATATATATAGAAATACATATATATAAATATATATATATAAATATATGTATATACATATATACATATATATATATATATATACACACACAAACACACACACACACACACATATATATATATATATATATATATATACACATATACGGCGATTCCATTGTTCGAGGGCAGCTCGAGGAATTCGGTGGGAGAAACCCTCGTCGTAAGCGCCGTTACTGCTACCCTGGTGCAAGGGTGGAGGATATAACTAATAGTAGTGACCATTTTACAGACGGTCCCTCCGAGGACAAAACGTATGTTATTTTATTCATGCCGGTACTAATAACGTTTTAAATTCTAGATCGGAAAAACTGCTGGCTAGGTACAAGGACTTACTAGAGCGACTAAAGGAGAAAACTAATAAGCTTGTTTTAACAGGTATACTTCCTCTAATTATCCAACGTAGCGATTTCTACAGCAAGGCGACCTATATTAACAATAACCTAAAAACTCTTTGCCAACAGGAAAGAGTCATTTTGCAAGTTTTTGGAAGTTTCTACGGCAGGAGGGACTTGTTCCTCGGAGATGGACTTCATCTTAATGACGTTGGAGCTGCACGTTTAGGAAGACTATTTCATAATACTGTCTCTTCTTTTCAGGCTGCCGTAACTCGAACGGTCCCAGCGTAAATTCCACAAATTTCCCCTCCTCTCGCGAAGGTGTCGCAATTACAAACAATTTGAAGGTTCTATCCTTAAATGCTCGTAGCCTACGAAATAAAATAAACGAATTTTTTTCTTTAATTGCTTGAAAAGACTATGATTTAATTGCGATAAATGAATCGTGGCTTAGCACTGAAACAAGTGACTTTGTAGGGGAGTATCAAATTAAGGGTTATAGACTTTTTGTTAAAAACAGAATAGGTAGGCGAGGAGGCGGTGTTATGTTGTATATCAAAGATAATATTGCGAACGTTATTGAAGTAAAGCACACCATTCCAGAACCGATAGATTCGACTATAGCAGAACTTAAATTGAACGATTTCAAACTGATGTTGCGGTTATATATAGGCCCCTAATCAAACAGCTGATACGGACGAAGCGTTATATCGTGAACTAAAGATAATAATCGGTAGTGAGCAGGCTTTAGTTATGGGTTACTTTAATTGCTATAACGTGAATTACGATACAATACAGGGAGAAGCGGAAGGTGATCGTTTAGTTAATTTTCTCGACGATAGCTTTCTTATTCTAAAGGTTGGGGAACCTACGAGGTTGGACAGTATTTTAGATTTAGTAATAACTACGGATGATAGGCTAATTACAGATCTTCAAGTAATAGAACCGTTAAGCAATAGCGATCACAATATGGTAGAGCTCGTACTCTTAGTAAGTCACTCGAAACCAACTAACTCGACTAAAATTCCTAACTTCCAGCACGCAGACTTTTGTAAATTTCGAAATAAATTGTCACATATCAATTGGGAAAACGTAACAGGGAACAACAAGCCCTTGTGGTTTACTTCTAGAGTAGGAGACATTATAAAGAGTAGAGATAGGGCTTATAGGCAACATAAGTGCGATAAAGACAATTTGTGGTTACGAAACAACTACATATCTCTAAGGCGTGAAGGGAAAAGTGTAATAAAAAATTCCAAGCGCGAATTTGAAATTTCCATAGCTCGTGACGGTAAAGAAAACCCCTAGCGATTCTATCAATACGTCAACAATAGAAATCCAGTAAAAAATATCTTCGGGCCGTTGAAAAATGTTAAGGGAGATCTAGTTCCTGAAAACAAGGAAATGGCTACCTTGCTAAACGAATTTTTTACGTCAGTTTTTACTATAGAAGATGTAACGAATATTCCTACGGTCAAAGACATAATACCTTTTGATAATGGTAATATTTTGGATAATATTGTGGTTAGTGAAGGGAAGATAATGCGCTATATTGATAAAATGAAAACGCTTAAATCACCGGGGCCGGATTCCATATATCCCATACAACCAAAAGAATTAAAAGATAGCATTGTTTTGCCGCTAACAAAGATTTTTAATGCGTCTATTTCTGAGGGGTTCGTACCAGATAATTTCAAGTTAGCAAACGTAACACCTACCTTTAAGAAAGGCAAAAAAGGTGCGGCGGGAAATTATAGGCCAATCAGTTTAACGTCTGTTGTAGGTAAACTACTGGAATCAATAATTAGGGATCGTATAGTCGAACACTTAGAAATGCATAAACTAGTTAGAAATACGCAGCACGGTTTTAAGCGAAACAAATCTTGCTTAACTAATCTTTAGAATTTTTTCAAAGCGTGGTTGACGTTTACGATAGACATCGGGCGGTTGATGTAGTGTATTTAGATTTACAAAAAGCTTTTGACACCGTACCGCACAAAAGACTCATTGAAAAAACTAAGGCTCATGGAATCAGGGGTGTAGTAATAAATTGGATAAAGAGTGGTTGCGAGGTAGGAAACAGAGGGTGGTCGTTGATGGAACGGAGTCGTGTTGGGCTAATGTAGCGAGTGGCGTTTCTCAGGGTTCTCTATTGGAACCCTTGCTTTTTCTTATATATATTAACGATTTAGATATCGGCCTAGTCAGTACAGTTTCAAACTTTGCGGATAACACGAAGCTGGGTGGGAGGGCGATTAATGACGAAGATACAGGTAAAATCAAAGAAGATCTGAATAAAACCGTTGATTGGTCAGTCACATGGCAAATGAGATTTAACGTCGATAAGTGCAAAATTTTACATATAGGTTCGCTTAACGGTAATTTTAGGTATTGTATGTCAGGGAAAGAGTTAACAAGCGTAGAGCAGGAAAAAGATTTAGGAGTTATAGTCACTGGTGATTTAAAAGTAGCGAATAAAGCACATCAGCGGTCAATAAGGCGAACAAAGTGTTAGGTTTTATAGCTCGGAATTTTGAGTACAAATCGCGCGATATTATAGTTCCTCTTTATAAATCATTAGTTAGACCCCATTTGGAGTACGCGGTCCAATTTTGGAATCGGCATATGCGCAAAGATATAAACAAAATCGAAAGAGTTCAAAGTCGAGCAACTAAGATGATTCCGTCGCTTAGGTGAAATTCGTACAAGGATCGGCTTAAGGAGTTAAAATTGACTACACTCGAGACTCGGAGGCTAAGGGATGATCTAATCCAGGTTTCCAAATTATGAATGGGTTCGATAACGTATATAGAGATAGCTTTTTCGAAATATCTCAATATAATAGGACTAGAAATAACGGGTTTAAGTTGACAACTAGAAGGTTCGAGACAACAGTTGCCAAAAACTTTTTTACGCATAAAATAGTAAATAGCTGGAATAGTTTGCCGGTAGAAGTAATTGGTAGCACGTCTATAAACATGTTTAGAAGTCGATTGGACGCATATGTTGATAGACTGGGTATAGTTTAAGGTAGTAAAATTAAGGCTTTGTGGTGATCCATCCCACAGCTCAACACAAGTGTTGTTGGGATATAGGGAGGCAGCATCTTGGGTTAGGGGATACTCTCTGTCCTTACACACCCCATTTAAAGAGATTCCTCTGCCGAGCGGTGCCCCCCATAGTAATGTGAGGTATTGAAAAACTCATGATCTTCACTTGCCCCACAAACACCTTTAAATGGAAGACCCAAAATGGGTGCACACACATTTCTACATTACTGTACAGTCTTTACAGCCACACGTACACTTTTCCTCCTAATTATATATATTGTAATGTATATGGTTGTAAATTGTGACTTGGTCCGCAAGTGATATGGACCGTGACTTATTTTTGGTTGGCAAAGTACTGGTATTGATGGATACCGTAATGAAATTGACTGGATTCTTTGGATCTGATATATTTGCATGTCGGTTATAAATAGATATAGAGTGTAACATATTAGTGGATAGTAGTCTATTATGACTTGATCCTCTGGATCCAGAGATTCTATCTTTAGTTTTAAATTGATAATTAATTAGTTTTAAATTGATAATTATTTAGTTTTGAAAAAAATTAGTCGTTGCCAATGTACAAGCAGAGTTTACATAGTGGAGCCGCCTCGATGGGCCGAAGTGGCCCCTAGTGTGGCCACTATAAAAATTTCTTATGTTCTTATGTTCTTGTGGTTCGGAACCCACGTAAAATTGTAGGTCCCCTCCGCCATCACGGAGGACATGCAAAATACACAATTACGAACACAGTTAGGTAGACCAGCCTTGAGTAGATCATAGGGTCTTTGTTGGTCTGAAACATTTCAACATTATAACATATACACACACACACATATATATATATATATATATATATATATATATATATATATTATATATTAGGGTGATTCAAAAAAATCAAAGTTTTTTTTTTTTAATTGTTCAACCTGTATTTTTGTTCCCTATGACAAAAAAGTAGTGTATGCCAAGTTTGGTGAATTTTAAATAAAATTTACTATGTGCTACCAGGCGTCAAAGTTTCCCTTTTTTCAATTTGTTTGTTTTTACAACTTATGATTTTATGTTTAATTGTTTATATTTCAGAATTTTTAATTAATGGTTTATATACTAGCTTGCTTTTAATTGTTGTTTGGAACTCGTAATTTTGATGCCAATTAATCGATTATGGAAGCTAGGCCTAACTCACCATCACCTAGTTGCTCAGTTGGGAGAAGTTCTACGAGAAAAGAAACTGAAGTATGGCTAATTGGGCAGCCCTCTGCAGTACTAAAACATCCGTATTACCATCAGAGAAGGAAATGATGGCCCTTTTCATGCACTACAGAAATATTAAAAAGCGAGGCATTAGAGAATCATGCTACTCTACTGCGGATGATGTGCTAGCAGTTTGGAAAAAAACAGGAATACTAGCAAAACAGAGTACATGTAGTAGATAAAATTCAAGGAATACTGAAGGAATGGCAGCTGCTTAAGGAAAACAAAGCAAACAAATTGAAAAGATCACAAAATTTAAATAATAAAGAAGAAAAATGGAAAGATAAACTGGAAAACTTATTTGACATTGCTCATGAGAATGCTATGCAGCTTATAAAAATAGAAGATGATAAGAAATTCTTGAAAATACAACGTGAGAAAGGACGTCATGGAAAAATAGGTACCATTGATAAGGCTGTTGCTAAAAAAGAGCAAAGAGCAGCAGAAAAGCAACATTATGAAAAGAGGAAAGCCGAAGAAGAGATCAAAAGAAAGAAGAATGAAGAGGCTGTCATACTCACCAGTACATCATCAGAATCAGAATCAGAGGAGAGTAAAAGTGATGAATCTGGTTTCTCTGCTGCACAACCTTCAACATGGAAAAGTAAGGTAGGGAAACGTAGAAAATTGTTTGATGATAAATTATTAGGAAGTCTTGATGTTGCAAAATTGAGTGACAGAAATGCGTCTCTAGTTTTAATGCCAACAATCAGACATCGCTTGAATGGGGCATCTGCGAACAAATAAAATGCATGTGTTTCGATACAACGGCAGCCAATACTGGTCCTAGAAATGCTGCAGCTATTCTTCTACAACAAAAATTCGACAACGATTTATTGTGGCTGGCATGTCGACACCACATATTTGAAATTATGCTGGAAGCTGTTGTTTCAAAGTCTTTATCACCATCTTCTGGCCCAGATATAGTCCTTTTTAAGAAGTTCAGAGAAAAATGGTTAAGCATTAATAAGGAGGACTACGAAACAGTATTATCAGATCCAGATATCTATGAAAATATTCATGACATCAAAGATGACATAATTATATTTGCAGCAAATCAACTAGACACATTCCAACCAAGAGACGATTACCTAGAACTATTGCAGTTAAAAATTGTTTTTATGGGAGGTGAACCAAAAGGTGGAATCAAATTTAAACATCCAGCGGGACTTCATCGGGCTAGGTGGATGGCCAAAATTACATATTCATTAAAATTTTTTGTTCAAATCTCAGTTCAAAATTTCAGTAAAAGACAAAAAAGGACTAAAAGACATCTGTCTATTTGCTACTCGGTTATATGTAAAGGCATGGTTTACAGCTCCTGTGCCATCTTGCGCTCCTCGTCTTGATCTGGAATTATTACAGAATCTTGTAGTCTACAAACAAATAAATGACACAATCGCATTTGTTGCTATTAAAAAACTGTTAGGTCACCTCTGGTACCTATCAGAAGAACTGGTAGCGTTGGCCTTTTATGCTTTTATGATGATGAAGTGCCTACTGAAACAAAAAACAAAATGGTAAAGGCCTTGCAAAATACAACAGAAACTCTTCCTGCAAAACGGGCTTTTCTAGATCCTGCACTTATTCTAACGAAGAAATTAGAAGATTTTGTCACATCAAATACTCAAAGATTCTTTACAATAACAGAATTTAGTTCAAAATTTTTACTCAAAGATGCTGAAGAATGGCATAATGATGAAGAGTTTAACTCCGCTAAGAAATCTGTCAAACAGTGGAAAGTCGTGAATGATATAGCTGAAAGAGGAGTAAAATTAATGGATGAATATAATAAAATACTAACACATGACGAAGATCAAAAACAATTCTTGCTACAAGTAGTGAAAAACTACAGGGCTGTTTACCCTGATAGAAAAAAAGAAACATTGATGAAGTAAGGACAGCTAATGTCTGAAATATCATGCTAGTTTAATTAGGCATGCTTGTGGTTATGGTAGGACCTACGGGGGAGCTTTCCACGTTAAAAAAAAGCAATGCGCCTTGTACTGTACCTCCTGGGTGGTGTGGAAAAATTTGACAATTTGAGTCGTTCTGTCAATTTTTAATTGCTGGTAGCAACCCTTAAAAATTAAAAATTTGCTAAAATATTTTAGGATAGTTATTTTTATGTTGAAATGAACCATTTAAAAGGTTGAACACATTAAAATATAAAAAAAAATTTTTACCCCCATATTTGAATCACCCTAAATTATATATATATATATATGATACACACAGACCGTGCATGGAACAAGGAACTCTTCTGGGATAATTAAATCCATTCTGAGTTCATTCCCATCTTGAAACGGACATGTTATGTGCCTTCAAAAGTGGACGCTCAATTCTTCCAGTTGAGGTTTAAGTTTTGGTTTTTGGCTAAAAATATAATAGTTACCCCTCCCTTTTTCTTTGATGTATTCAATCTGATGTGACGACAGCGAGTCTTTTGCTTATATTGAGGTTCTAAATGTAGCAGGGCAAGGCTGCTCTACCCAAGATCCATGTCCCAAAGCTGGATCCTATCTGCTTTGCAGATAGCTGGTGAGGGAAGCTATATTTATGGGACCTCTTTCCAAGTGACCCGTTGCCCACGTCGGGCTAGCATCATGAAAAAGAAAAACTATGATATTTGTCATTTACCATTACTTATTCGGACTATAGTGGATTTAATTATCCCAGAAGAGTTCCTTGTTCCATGCACGGTCTGTGTGTATCATAAAAAACTCAGGGGACCATTCTCAGTTCATTCCCATATATATATATATATATACACACACACACACACACACATATATATATATATATATATATATATATATTAGTGGTGGACCGGATATCCACATCGTTTTTAGTATCCGCATCTGCATCCTCACTTCTGACTGCGGATGTTATGCGGATATTACCTCTAATAAATTATGCAATTTACAATTAAATTAGCTTATAATGTAACTTTTAAGGCCCAGTCATGCACATTTCATGTAAAGTATTAATTATTAATGAACAAACAAATATATAAACCTCAAAATATAAACACCTGGTAGCACAGAAAATTGAATGAAACTTGTTTCATTGAATTTTCTGTGGCTGAAACTCTTGAGAAAGTTATTATTTTTATCATAATGAAAACATTAATATTAATTTTAATTCTTATGCATTGCCTGCCATAACAGTAATATCACGAAATTTGAAAAATTATGTCATATATTCATAATTCTATATTATATTGATAGATTAACTAAATATCCGCATCCGCGGATATTGAAATTAAAGATCCGAATCCGCAGATGTTGAAAAACTGACATCAGGTCCACGACTGATATATATATATATATATATATATATAATATGAAAATTGTTTCACGAAAGTAACATGTGAAAAATATTTATGATGAATAAAACCACGAAGGAAAGGAAACACAGAATGGTGCTCAAGCGCTTCCGTCTAATGACATCCTCAGGAACACTGAAGTACATAAAGAGTTACAGCCTATATATAGGTTACAGACAAAATACATATATATATATATATATATATATATATATATATATATATAACGTAAAGAACGACGCTTGTATAGGAGAATATTCCGCACAAGATGAGGAGGGAGAACGAAACAAATGAAAAAATGAGGTAACCACCCGGGAATCGAACCCGGGATCTTCCGATTGCCGGTCAGATATGATAACCATTACACCATGGGCCTCACTAGATCAAATGCCGTAATTCTCCTACATACGCGCAGAAGCCTATACACCAAGGGGGCACCTCCCGCATGCCGTACATTATATACATTTTAACTGCAAACACGCAATATAATTAACGTAAAGAACGAAGCTTGCATAGGAGACTATTCCGCGCAAGATGAGGAGGGAGAACGAAACAAATGAAAACATGAGGTAACCACCCGGGAATCGAACCCGGGATCTTCCGATTGCCGGTCAGATATAATAACCATTACGCCATGGGCCTTACTAGATCAAACGCCGTAATTCTCCTACACACGCGCAGAAACCAATGCACCAAGGGGGCACCTCCCGCATGCCGTACATTATATACATTTTAACTGCAAACACGCAGTATAATTAACGTAAAGAACGACGCGGAATATTCTCCTATACAAGCGTCGTTCTTTACGTTAATTATACTGCGTGTTTGCAGTTAAAATGTATATAATGTACGGCATGCGGGTGGTGCCCCCTTGGTGCATTGGTTTCTGCGCGTATGTAGGAGAATTACGGCATTTGATCTAGTGAGGCCCATGGTGTAATGGTTATCATATCTGACCGGCAATCGGAAGATCCCGGGTTCGATTCCAGGGTGGTTACCTCATTTTTTTCATTTGTTTCGTTCTTCCTCCTCATCTTGCGCGGAATATTCTCCTCTACAAGCGTCGTTCTTTAAGTTAATTATACTGCGTGTTTGCAGTAAAAATGTATATAATGTACAGCATGCGTAAGGTGCCCCCTTGGTGCATTGGTTTCTGCGCGTATGTAGAAGAATTACGGCATTTGATCGAGTGAGGCCCATGGTGTAATGGTTATCATATCTGACCGGCAATCGGAAGATCCCGGGTTCGATTCCCGGGTGGTTACCTCATTTTTTCATTTGTTTCGTTCTCCCTCCTCATCTTGCGCGGTATATTCTCCTATACAAGCGTCGTTCTTTACGTTAATTGTACTGCGTGTTTGCAGTTAAAATGTATATAATGTACGGCAT
Source organism: Bathynomus jamesi (assembly GCA_023014485.1). Taxonomy (NCBI): domain Eukaryota; kingdom Metazoa; phylum Arthropoda; class Malacostraca; order Isopoda; family Cirolanidae; genus Bathynomus; species Bathynomus jamesi. Next base: position 651,931 of record JAJOZX010002028.1, read on the forward strand.
GCGGGAGGTGCCCCCTTGGTGCATTGGTTTCTGCTCGTATGTAGGAGAATTACGGCACTTGATCTAGTGAGGCCCATGGTGTAATGGTTATCATATCTGACCGGCAATCGGAAGATCCCGGGTTCGATTCCCGGGTGGTTACCTCATTTTTTCATTTGTTTCGTTTTCCCTCCTCATCTTGCGCAGTATATTCTCCTATACAAGGGTCGTTCTTTACGTTAATTATACTGTGTGTTTGCAGTTAAAATGTATATATATACTGGGTGATCCAGATAAATGGGACCCATAAAAAAAAGCCAAATATTCTTAATATTTAATTCCTTTCATAAAAACTATATATCATTCGAAAGAGTAGAGTTACAAGTTTATTATGAAATATTTATTTTTAAAAAATGACTCCTTTCAAATGTGCTCCATTAGTTGCCAAGCATTCCAGTGTTCTCGCTTGTAAGTTCTGCATCACTTTTGCAAGAGTGTGCGGTGGTATGGCCTGTATCTCATTTGTGATGGCGGCCTTCAATTCTTGCAAGGTCGTTGGGTTATTTCTGTAGACCCTACTCTTTAAATATCCCCAGAGATAATAATCTAAGGGAGAAAAATCCGGAGACCTTGCGGGCCATTCAACGTCTCCAAATCTTGAGATTAACTCGCCTGGAAACGTTTGACGCAAAACTGCCATGCAGTTCCTCGTGGTATGGCAGGTAGCTCCGTCTTGTTGGAACCAGTGGTTTTCTAGACAAAGATCTCTTAATTTAGGAATAAGGAAATCGGTCAACATTTTTTCGTAGCGATCACCATTACAGTGACCGTGTTTCCGGTGGAATCCTCGAAAAAGTACGGCCCTATGATCTGAGATGCAGTAAGACCACACCAAACAGTTACACGCTGACTATGCAACGGGACTTCGGTAATATTCAATGGATTTTCTGTTGCCCAGAAACGACAATTTTGTTTGTTTACAGTTTCATTCAAGTGAAAATGGGCTTCGTCTGACATAATCAAAGTTGCTAGAAAATTGGTGGTGTCATTTACCTTCTGTTGGATCCATTGACAGAATTGTCGTCTTCGTGCGAAATCTCCATCGTTTAGTTGTTGCACTGTTTGAATTTTATATGGAAAGAGCATTAAATTTTGTTTGAATATACGGTGTGTTGTTCCATATCCAACTCCTAACAGCTGAGAAGCACGTCTGATGCTTATGTTAGGATTATCCTGTACAATTTCATGAGTTCTGTTAATGATCTCGTCTATCCTTGCTGTGCGCACTCTTCCAGTTGGTTTTCTTTTTCCAATGCTGCCAGTTAGGGAAACATTTCTGACACCGACGGATTACTTTCTTAGGTGATTTTGACATCTGAAAATTTGTCTTGAAAGATCTTTGAGCTGAAACTACACTTCTTCCATGCTCATAATATTGCTCAGTTATGAAACGCAGCTGTTCCACAGTCCATGCAGTCATCTTGAAGGGTTAGTTTTAACTAACACTTTATTTTGTTTTGTATCTTATCTTGTCTTGTATTGTCAAAACCTATACAATCCTGTACAAACTTGTAACTATCCTCTTTCGAATGATGCGTATGATTTTATAAAAGGACTTATACTTTAAGAGTTACAAGGGTTTCTTTTGGGTCCCATTTCTCTGGATCACCCTTTATATATATAATATATATATATATATATATATATATATAATATAATATATATAATAAATGGAGAAATAAAATTTAAAATTAAAGGATTGTGGGAGGGGCATACAAATTTGTAAGGAAAAACTATCGATTTTTAGCACAAGATCAAATGAATTGTTTCCAACCAATTTTATAACAAAAAAAATACAAATTTACACTGGAAATCTGCCCTGGTTTTAGCACTCTGCCCTTCATGTATATAAAAATAAATTGAAAAATAAAAGTTATTAGAGTGGCATACAAGTTTACCAAAGATTTAGCGTTCTACCCTTCTTATCTAAATCTGTTCTGAAGGAATTCAAAACAACAGGATCGAGTTGAAAAAGACCTTTGCTTATGTTGAAGTTATTTGTAAGTTGGATAATGGCAGACTCAAGAATATTTCTATTAACAATGTTGCTAGAGTGAAATAAAACTGAAACATTATTCCAATCAATACAGTGGGATAACTCTGACAAATGGACAAAAAGGGCACTGGACGACTGTCCTGTTCTAACGGAATATTGATGCTGTTTTATACGTGTGTGCAAATCCTTTCCCGTCTGACCTATGTAAAAGGAATCACATTGTTTACAACCAATTTTATAGATAATGCCTGAATTATTGGTAGGGCTATTTTTTACTGATATTTTTCACAATACTGTTATATGAAAATACTACATTAATATCCACAAGTTTAAGTACATTAGCAATGCCTAAAAAGCCCGGGAAAAATGGAAGTACTAAAATATTTTTTGACAAAGTACGACTGTTATTATTGACACGATAGAAAGTTCGTTTTGCCTTGTTGAGCCAAGATTCCATAAACGCAGATGGATAACACAGATCACTTCCAATACCGTTGATTTTTTATAATTCGGCATCGATGTATTCCGGACTGGCGATCCTAAGGGCGCGGAGAAACATTGAAGGAAAAATGGCCTTCTTAGTGTGGGTGTCATGTCCCGAGTAAAAGTGTACATAGGACAAATTTTTTGTTTTTTCCCGATAGATACTAAACTTAAAACCTGGGCTTTCCCTATGTACACGCACATCCAAAAACGGGATTGAATTGTCTTGTTCCATTTCTAAAGTAAACTTAATGGAGGGGACTTGATCATTTAACTGAAGGAGGAAGTTATCCAGGTCACGATTCATGGGCCAGACACACAAAATAACGTCGACGTACGGCAACCAAGGGATGCCAACCCCCAGGATTCTCGGAATGTAAGTAATTTCGAAAAACTCCATATAAATATTGGAGAGGAGGGGCGACAAGGGGTTGCCCATTGCCATCCCAAAAACTTGTTGATAATAAATACTCTTTATTGAAAGTGAATTTACAGTCTTTGATGCAAAGATTAATAAGTTCCAAAACAATGTGTGAAGGTAGTGGCAGGTCATACTTATGTAGTTCCTGGGAGAGAGAGTCAAGCATATCGTCAATCGGCACTTTTGTAAACAATGAACAAACGTCAAAACTGATCAATCTATCGTTAGTTTCAGTACGTGCATTATTAAATTTTTCAGTAAGATCCATGGAATTTTTTACATGTGAATCAGAGATAGTTCCGAGAATGGGGGACAAGACTTTGACAAACCATTTGGAGAGTTTATAAGTAATAGAGCCCACCGAGCTAATAATAGGGCGTATAGGGTTGCCAGGTTTGTGGGTTTTAATAAGACCGTAAAGGTAGGGCAGAGAAGGTGAAGTGGACATGAAAAGCGGAATTAAGTCCTTATGATCTTTGAGAATGCGTTTCAAGCCACTATTAAATGATTTGATGACGTCATCCTGCGGGTTCTTCCTAAGTTTGCTGTATGTGGCGGGGTCCTGGAGAAGCTCGTTCATCTTTCTAATGTAGTTCACTTTGTTCATAATAACTATGATGTTAGCAGACAAGGCTAACACCATATTTATATGGAGTTTTTCGAAATTACTTACATTCCAAGAATCCCTGGGGGTTGGCATCCCTTGGTTGCGGTACGTCGACGATATTTTGTGTATCTGGCCCATGAATCGTGACCTGGATAACTTCCTCCTTCAGTTAAATGATCAAGTCCCCTCCATTAAGTTTACTTTAGAAGTGGAACAAGACAATTCAATCCCGTTTTTGGATGTGCGTGTACATAGGGAAAGCCCAGGTTTGAAGTTTAGTATCTATCGGAAAAAAACAAACAATTTGTCCTACGTACACTTTTACTCGGGGCATGACACCCCAACTAAGAAGGCCATTTTTTCTTCAATGTTTCTCCGCGCCCTTAGGATCGCCATTCCGGAATACATCGATGCCGAATTAGAAAAAAATCAACGGTATTGGAAGTGATCTGTGTTATCCATCTGCGTTTATGGAATCTTGTCTCAACAAGGCAAAACGAACTTTCTATCGTGTCAATAATAACACTCGTACTTTCTCAAAAAATATTTTAGTACTTCCATTTTTCCCGGGCTTTTTAGGCATTGCTAATGTACTTAAACTTTTGGATATTAATGTAGTATTTTCATATAACAATAGTGTGAAAAATATCATAGTAAAAAATAGCCCTACCAATAATTCAGGCATTATCTATAAAATTGGTTGTAAACAATGTGATTCCTTTTACATAGGTCAGACGGGAAAGGATTTGCACACACGTATAAAACAGCATCAATATTCCGTTAGAACAGGACAGTTGTCCAGTGCCCTTTTTGTCCATTTGTCAGAGTTATCCCACTGTATTGATTGGAATAATGCTTCAGTTTTATTTCACTCTAGCAACATTGTTAATAGAAATATTCTTGAGTCTGCCATTATCCAACTTACAAATAACTTCAACATAAGCAAAGGTCTTTTTCAACTCGATCCTGTTGTTTTGAATTCCTTCAGAACAGATTTAGATAAGAAGGGTAGAACGCTAAATCTTTGGTAAACTTGTATGCCACTCTAATAACTTTTATTTTTCAATTTATTTTTATATACATGAAGGACAGAGTGCTAAAACCAGGGCAGATTTCCAGTATAAATTTGTATTTTTTTTTTATAACATTGGTTGGAAACAATTCATTTGATCTTGTGCTAAAAATCGATAGTTTTTCCTTACAAATTTGTATGCCCCTCCCACAATCCTTTAAATTTTAATTTTATTTCTCCGTTTATTGTATATATATATATTTTTTTTGTCTGTAACCTATATATAGGCTGTAACTCTTTATGTACTTCAGTGTTCCTGAGGATGTCATTAGGCGAAAGCGCTCGAGCACCATTCTGTTTCCTTTTCTTCGTGGTTTTATTCATCATATATATATTATATCTCTCCTCCTCGTGTGCAGAAACGTTCCTTAATACTTATGTCGTTTCTATTCATATATATATATATATATATATATCATATATATAATATAAATAAATCTCCCTTATAACGAACGCAAAGCAGTTTAATGGGATGAAATTTTTCTGCGAAAACTGCTTGACCGAATTACGCTCTTTTACAGTATTTAAAGCAGAAAGAGACTACGAGAAGAGAATGAAAGAGGAAAGTGGGAACAAAGAACAGTGGAAAACGGAAGAAACGGAAAAAGGCGAAATAGAAAAAAATCAAATACCGTCACAAAACGAGGCCGAAAACATATAGGCGACAAAGAGTGTAAAGACAACAAGCAGCATAAGGGCAACGAAGGACACAAACATAACTAGCACAAATAGGACAAGACAAGAGGGCAGTCAAGAAAACGGAGTGATACTCTCCCCCAATAAGGAGCAAAAAACAAAGGCCAAGAGTAAATATGGGGAAGGAATTATATACACGTATTATATAAATGATAATTGCAGATTTAAAAGAAGACAATGTATATATGAACATCCCCCAATATGCAATTTCTTCTATAATAATGGTTATTGTAAATTTGGAGACGGATGTAAATTCCACCACTCAGACATCTGCGGGACTTACGCAAAATATGGAACCTGCAAATTCGGGAAAAAATGCTATTAACATTTCCCGACGGACTCAAAGAACAAAGGAAAAAGTTTAAATGACAATAGGAATAACAACAATAGGAACAACAATAGGAACACAATAAGCAAACAATAAAATATTTTTAACATCGCGGACACGTTACGGATGCTAAATGTCATCCACATGCAGTTGACACAGCTAGAAACCTCCGAGCCAAACCGCTACCGGGCAAGAAGCTACCAGTACAAGTAGGCGGAAACGGATCTCTCTCAGAGGATCATAGGACAACGAATCAAGCGATATCGGAGGAAAACGAACTTGAAATGCGCAAGGGGCAACGAAAAACAAAGAACATAAAAATTGTCCTGGCTAATATTCAAGGAATAAGACCAAACCAATCACTCAATAAGGTTTCGTACCTGAAAGGATTTATGGACGAAACAAGGGCGGACATCGCATGCCTCACATAAACTCATCTTAAAGTTTGCCAAGGAAATTGTGAAAACTGCGAACATTGTATTGATAAGAAGAGATAAATATAGAGGACTTCAACTTACTAAGAGCGGATAGAACGACGAGACGTAAAGGTGGCTGTGCTATATATGTACAGGAAGGTCATATGACAGAGACGATATTAAGTAAATCAAACAGGTATGTGGAACTCCTAGCAGTGAAAATAGAAAAACTAAACGTGATAGTAATAGTCATCTATAGACCTCCAAGCACCCCAACCGAAAAATTCTCGGAGGCCATTGATGACATCAGAAAGCTAATAAAGGCCATAAACCCTCCATTCCCCAATATAATGATCTGCGGAGACTTTAATTTCCCATTTATAAAATACAAACATGTGGATAGGAATATATATATTCAACAAGACAAGGGGGGCACAAGAGAAGACCAGGAATAAGCAAAAATGTTGATGGCTCTCACAAATGAGTTTATGCTGACAGGAGATAACAGAAAATACCAGAAAAAATAACTGCCTGGATCTGGTATTCACGAATAACACGAACTTGATTGCTGATATAAAAATAACCCCAACCATTATCTCAGACCACAACTTAATCGAGATATCAACAAATATGACGACAGCATTAAAAGATAATACACATATTGAGGAAAGAAGTAAATTCGGGGCCTTTAACTTAAACTCCAAGACTATAAATTGGGAAGCAATCAGATCGCACATGGCCCAAATAGAATGGAGAACAATTTTCGAGAATAAAACAACTGAAGAAATGCTAACAACCTTGGAAGAAAAAACGCTGAGAATTTTAGAAAAATATGCTCCGCAATCACAGTGAAAAGGAAAGCGGAGCTGGCTAGAGAGGCAAAAGAGAAGACTTTTCCGCAAAAGAAAGAGAGTGGAGGCGAAATTAGGCAACTGCGGAGATAATGACAGGAAAGCAATAAAAGAAAAACTGGAGGATATCGATAGGGAAATACAACCCCTGATTAACCCTTTAACGACGGATGGTACCTTAAGGTCCACCAGAAATAACAATATAAATTGTACTACAATGCCTCGTTTCTATAAATGTTTCTACATGGATATATAGATATCATTTAATTGTCGAGAAAGAAACCAAAAATGTGTATCATTTCAGTGACTAGTTACAAAAATATTTAGTTTTGAATAACAATAAAACCTATACGTTCTGGTAACAAGAGTGACTGCATATGCTGCGGACTCGTCCTTAAAGGGTTAAGGACCATACAGAGAGGGAAGAAGAAAAAGGCGGTAGAAGCAATAAAGGAAAATCCAAAATACTTCTATAGCTATGCAAAAAGGAAAACAAAAACGCAAAACGCGCTCCGCTATTGGGCCCTTAAGGACGAGAAATAATGAACTAACCGACGATCCAAAAGAAATATCTGATACATTGAGAGTTCAATATGAATCAGTTTTCAGTACCCCAAAAAGTGACAAAGCGATACCTGACATAAATGCTTTCTTTGAAGAGGAATTGCAAGGAGAGTATATAACAGACTTTGATTTTACACCAGAAGATGTAGCGAGAGCTATAGGACAAATGAAACTACATTCAGCTGCAGGTCCGGACAATTGGAACGCATTATTGATTAAAAACTGTAAAAATGAAATAGCTACACCTTTATACTGGATATGGAGAAGATCCCTAGACACTTGGGAAATACCGAGCATCTTGAAAAGAGCAAACATTGTCCCTATATATAAAGGAGGGGACAGATCTCAAGCAAAGAACTATAGACCAGTGTCATTGACATCCCACCTCACCAAAGTATTTGAAAGAATAGTTAGAGAAAAAATTTCTGACTTCCTGGAGACACGGGAAAGATTCAACGAAAATCAGTATGGATTCCGATCAGGTAGATCGTGCCTATCACAACTAATAGAACACTACAACAATATCCTCGATGCATTGGAAGGCAATGACAACTACAATGTTATATACACAGATTTTGCTAAAGCTTCCGACAAATGTGACCATGGTATAATAGCACATAAAATTAAATATATGGGAAGAACAGGCAAAGTGGGAAAATGGATCTACAACTTCTTCAGAGAACGTCTGCAGGTCGTCAAAATTCAAGGTATATCATCATCAGAATCGGAAGTATGCAGCTCAGTACCAGAAGGGACAGTACTGGTCCCACTCCTGTTCATTATCATGCTAAAAGACATAGACAGCGGAGTAAACAGCAACAGTATAGTAACATCCTACATCCTTTGCAGACGATACAAAGATCAGCAGAAAAATCAGCGATGTACATGACGTGGAGGCCTTGCAGAGGGACACGAACAAAATATACAAATGGTCGGAAGACGACGACATGTCATTTAACACCGAGACATTTCAGCCCCTGAGATATGGTAGAAAAGAAGGACTTAAACAGACTGCATGTTATGCTCCAGATAGACAGGAAATTCAGAGAAGCACGAAAGCGATCGATCTCGGAATAATAATGACAGATGATGCGAAATTCGAAACACAAAATCAGATAGCGATAAATAAAGCAAAAAGAGTCGCCGGACAGGTACTAAGAACGTTCAAGAGAAGGGACAGGACAGTAATGATTCCCCTGCTAAAAACACTGATTATAACAAAACTTGAATACTGCTCAGTTTTGACGTCCCCATATTAAAAGAAAGAAACTAATAAACTAGAAGAAACGCAAAGGCATTTCACAGCCAAGATTGATGGCTGCAAAGAACTTAACTACTGGGAAAGACTACGTAAACTAAATCTGTACTCCCTGGAAAGAAGAAGAGAGAGGTACACCATAATCTACATATGGAAAATGATCGAAAAACTGGTACCAAACCTAAAATTAAACCCAATTACCATTAAATCAACACTGGAAAATAGGAAAAGCAGGATGTGTAGGTTTCCCAAATTAAAGGCCCGACAAGGGACCTCCTCAACTCTGAAGGAAAATAGCTTGGTTGTCAGGGGGCCATGACCTTTCAACCAGCTTCCAAAGGACCTCAGAAACGTAAAGGGGGTCAAAGTTGAAGTCTTCAAGAGAAGACTGGATGCCTGGCTCAGGACGGTACCAGGTGAGCTGGGAGTGCCTGGCTATGTACGGTGGAGAGCGTAAGATAGCAACTCACTCCTCCACCAAACCAGACCTAGAGGCGGGGCCACCAGCTTGACCTCCCTGTGAAGAGAGACCAACGCACGAAACAACATAAGGTAAGATAAGGTGTATTATATATATATATATCAACGTAAAGAACGACGCTTATATAGGAGAATATTCCGCGCAAGATGAGAGAGAGAGAACGAAACAAATGAAAAAATGAGGTAACCACCAGGAAATCGAACCTGGGATCTTCCGATTGCCGGTCAGATAAGATAACCATTACACCATGGGCCTCACTCAATCAAATGCCATAATTCCTCTACATACGCGCAGAAACCAATGCCCCAAGGGGGCACCTCCAGCATGCCGTACATTATATACATTTAAACTGCAAACACGCAGTATAATTAACGTAAAGAACGACGCTTGTATAGGAGAATATTCCGCGCAAGATGAGAGAGAGAGAACGAAACAAATGAAAAAATGAGGTAACCACCCGGGAATCGAACCCGGGATCTTCCGATTGCCGGTCAGATATGATAACCATTACACCATGGGCCTCACTCAATCAAATGCCGTAATTCCTCTACATTGATTGAGGCCCATGGTGTAATGGTTATCATATCTGACCGGCAATCGGAAGATCCCGGGTTCGATTCCCGGGTGGTTACCTCATTTTTTCATTTGTTTCGTTCTCTCTCTCTCATCTTGCGCGGCATATTCTCCTATACAAGCGTCGTTCTTTACGTTAATTATACTGCGTGTTTGCAGTTTATATATATATATATATATATATATATATATATAATGTTATAATGTTGTAAGGTTTCAGACCAACAAAGACCCTAGGATCCACTCATGGCTGGTCTACCTAACTGCGTTCGTAATTGTGTATTGTGCTTGTCCTCCGTGGTGGCGGAGGGGACCTACAATTTTCGTGAGTTCCGAACCAAAAAGCCTTAATTTTACTGCCTTAAACTATACCCAATCTATCAACATATGCGTCTAATCGATTTTTAAACATGTTTATAGACGTGCTACTAATTACTTCTACCAGCAAACTATTCCAGCTATATACTACTGTATGCATAAAAAAGTTTTTGGCAACTGCTGTCTCGAACCTTCTATTTGTCAGCTTACACCCGTTATTTCTAGTCTTATTATATTCAGATATTTCGAAAAAGCTCTCTCTATCCACGTTATCAAACCCATTCATAATTTTGAACACCTGGATTAGATCACCCCTTAGCCTCCTAGTCTCGAGTGTAGTCAATTTTAACTCCTTAAGCCTATCCTCGTACGACTTTGACCTGAGCGACGGAATCATCTTAGTTACTCGTCTTTGAACTTTTTCGAGTTTGTTTATATCTTTGCGCATACGCGGATTCCAAAATTGGATCGCGTACTCGAAATGGGGTCTAACTAATGATTTACAAAGAGGAATTATAATATTGCGCGATTTGTACTCAAAATTCCGAGCTATAAAACCTAACACTTTGTTCGCTTTATTGACCGCTGCTGTACTTTGTTTCGCTACTTTTAAGTCACCAGTGATTATAACTCCTAAATATTTTTCCTGCTGTACGCTTGTTAACTCTTTCCCTGACATACTATACGCAAGTTTACCGTTACGCGAACCTATACATAAAATTTTGCACTTATCGACGTTAAATCTCATTTGCCATGTGACTGACCAATCACCGATTTTATTCAGATCATCCTGGATTTTATCTCTATCTTCGGCATTAATCGCCTTACCACCCAGCTTCGTGTCATCCGCAAACTTTGAAACTGTACTGACTAGGCCGACATCTAAATCGTTAATGTATATAAAAAAAAGCAAGGGTCCCAATACAGGACCTTGAGGAACGCCACTCGCTACATTAGCCCAACACGACTCCGCTCACCACAACACCTCTGTTCCTACCTCGCAACCACACTTCTATCTAATTTATTACTACACCCCTGATTCCATGAGCCATAGTTTTTTCAATGAGTCTAAATACACTACATCAACCGCCAGATGACTATCGTAAACGTCAACCACGCTTTGAAAAAATTCTAAAAGATTAGTTAAGCAAGATTTGTTTCGCCTAAAACCGTGCTGCGTATTTCTAACCAAGTTATGGAATTCTAAGTGTTCGACTATACGATCCCTAATTATTGATTTCAGTTGCTTACCTATAACAGACGTTAAACTGATTGGCCTATAATTTCACGCCGCACATTTATCGCCTTTCTTAAGGATAGATGTTACGTTTGCTAACTTGAAATTATCTCGTACGCAACCCCTCAGAAATAGGCGCATTAAAAATCTTTGTTAGCGGCACAGCAATGCTATCTTTTAATTCTTTTGGTTGTATAGTAGGGTGGTCCTTGCTTAGGGGGTGAAATTTCAAGTTGAACAGTTGTCAGCTCCCACCCGCGGAAATCGTTCGAATTGTCGAGGAAACTCTCTAGGTGATTTAATTTTTTAATCGGACAACGTTTACCCCTCCCTCATTGAGCATTACCATTAAGCTAATTTTTTGACTTTCAAGTAAATGTTACATAATTTGTAATGTTTGTTTTTTTCATTCTTTCCAGATTTTCAGTGGTTGGATAACTAATGTGTGTAAAACTGTAAATTCTAATGATTATAATTTAAACTGAATAACTCCTTTAACCATAAGTCAAGCTACCCGTCAGTGGTTGGATAACTAATGGGTGTAAAACTGTAAATTCTAATGATTATAATTTAAACTGAATAACTCCTTTAACCATAAGTCAAGCTACCCGTCAGTGGTTGGATAACTAATGTGTAAAACTGTAAATTCTAATGATTATAATTTAAACTGAATAGTGAATAACTCCTTCAACCTTTAAGTAGATAACCTGGATCATTCCTGATTGCCCCGCAGGAATCGATCGCCGGGTCGCAACTTCCTTCGCAAAAAGAGGTCTTGGTCCTGACGGTCTACAGGATCGACGTCCAGAAGAAGTCACTTCGAGAGGCCGCCAACCAGGTCGTCGAGCTCGTCACCGAGGTGTGGTCCAAGGCGCGAATCCCCCTCCGCCGGAAGGACCACATCGTCACCAAGATTGAGAAGCTCCACAAGGAGTTCAACGATGTGAAGAGGAACAAGGGGCGAGCTGGCGCTAAAGCGAAGCGGGAGGACGAGTTCAGCGAGCGGATGATGAACCTGTTCGACGTCGCTGCCGCTAACGCCATGGAGCTGCTCAAGAACGAGGAGGACAAGGCGTTCCTCCTCGCTCAGCGCGAACCCCGTCGGCGCGGCAAGCTGGGGTCCGTCGACTCGACGCTAGCCGCTGTCGATGCCCGCGCATCTCAACGCCAAGGGGAAGAAGACCGACGGAGGCAGCGAGCCGAGGAACAAGCGACGACACTACGGCCCGAGTGGAGCTCGAGTGGTCTTCGTCCTCTTCCAGTGGTGCCGCAAGCGCAGCGGAGAGCGACGACCATGGAGAAGAAGGGAGCCCTCGGGCTCCGAAGCGCTCCAGGCGGGGCACGACGAACATCGTTTCGGCGGCTGTGGCGTCGTCGCTGGATCGCACGAAGGTGACCGACCGAGGAGCTGTCTACGTCCTGACAGAGGTTGCCCGGTCGCTTGGGCACGACGTCGCAGAGCTCAATATCAACCGCAGCTCCATCCGCCGACACCAGCGCAGGCACCGCTCCAGGCTCAACGTGGCGCTCAAGGAAGAGCTGAGGGCCGGCAATCTTGTCGTTCACTGGGACGGCAAGCTCATGCAGGACTTGACGAGCAAGGAGCAAGTCGATCGGCTTCCCATCTTGGTCTCCGGTAACGGCGCGGTGCAGCTCCTGGGCGTCCCGAAGCTGCCGAGTGGAACGGGCTCTGAGATGGCCAAGGCCGTCCTCAACGCGTTGGAGGAGTGGGAGCTCACTGAGCAAGTGAGTGGCTTGTCATTCGATACCACCGCCTCGAACACCGGCCGGAACAACGGAGCGTGCGTCCTCATCGAGCAACACCTCGCGAAAGACTTGCTCTACTTCGCGTGCCGCCATCATGTGCTGGAGCTCCTCCTCGGTGCGGCGTTCACGGCTGTGATGGGCCCCACGTCCGGTCCTGACGTGACCCTGTTCAAGCGTTTTCAGGAGCGCTGGGATTTCCTGGACAGAAGCCAGTACGAGTCCGGCGCTGCGCACCCCGATGTCGCTCCTCTGCTCACCACTGTCGACACGGAGTGGTTTGAGAAGGCGATAGTCGAGCGCAAGGACCTGCGCGACGAATACCGTGAGCTGCTCGAGCTCACCCTCCTCTTCGTCGGTCACGTCCCCCCGCGAGGAGTGCGTTTCCGAGCTCCCGGGCCGATTCACCACGCCCGCTGGATGGCGAAGGCAATCTACGCCTTGAAGGTCTGGATGTTCCGACAGCAGTTCAAACTCACGGCGAGGGAGGAGAGTGGCCTCCGGAGCATCTGCATCTTCGTCTGTCTGGTCTACGCCAAGGAGTGGACGGAGGCTCCGATCGCCGCAACTGCCCCCCGAAATGACTTCGCCCTCCTCAAGGACCTGCTGGCCTACTCTGACATCAACCCTGCGGTGGCCAAGGCGGCGCTGACCAAGTTCCAGAACCACCTCTGGTACCTGTCGGAGGAGCTGGTGGCGCTGGCGCTGTTCGATCCGGGGATCGCCGTCGATCAGAAGAGGAAGATCATCGCCTCTCTCCACGACCGGGTCGGTGAGGAGTCCCAGGCGAAGCGGCCCACGCTGCCAAACCGAGTACTCGCCGGGCTTCAGTTGGAAGACCTGGCGTCGTCCAACACACGAGGTTTCTTCGAGAAACTTCGACTGGAGGACGGCTTCCTCGAGGTCGACCCGGAGACCTGGCCGAAGCGGGAAGACTTCAAGACAGCGGCGGCATGTGTGGGAGGGCTCGCCGTAATCAACGACCATGCCGAGCGAGGAGTTGCCCTCGTCCAAGAGTACAACCGGACGCTGACCCACGACGAGGAGCAACTCCAGTTCCTCCTGCAAGTCGTCGCTCGCCACCGCTGCCAGTTTCCGGACTCTCGGAAGCGAACCCTACAGACCCAGGATCGCTAACCGGGCAACAACGGCAACAACTGCAACCGGGCAACAACTCCGGGGGTAAACGTTCAAGGTCGATGAGGGAGGGGTAAACGTTGTCCGATTTAATCAAAAATTCAACTAGAGAGATTTCTCAACCATTCGAATGATTTCCGGGGGTGGGAGCTGAAATTTCCCAACTTTGAATTTTAAGGACCACCCTATTGTATCGGATATATGGAATCCGGCCCCGGTGATTTAAGCGTTTTCATTTTATCAATATAGCGCATTACCTTCCCTTCTCTAACCACAATATTATCCAAAATATTACCATTATCAAAAGGTATTATGTCTATGACCGTAGGGATATTCGTTACATCTTCTATAGTAAAACCTGACGTAAAAAATTCGTTTAGCAAGGTAGCCATTTCCTTGTTTTCAGAAACTAGCTCTCCTTTAACATTTTTCAACGGCTCGAAGACACTTTTTCCTGGATTTCTATTGTTGACGTATTAAAAGAATCGCTTGGGGTTTTCTTTACCGTCACGAACTATGGAGATTTCAAGGGCTTGTTATTACTTTCGCACGCTTAATTTTGTACGGTAAATATTCCTCATTTATAGTCCTAAATACTGTTTCAAACGATTCCCACATTAGTTTTGCGTTGGAGATCCCCATTACTTTTTCCCAATTGACGTGTGACAATTTATTTAGAAATTTACAAAAGTCAGCGTGCTGGAAGTTAGGAATTTTAGTCGAGTTAGCTGGTTTCGAGTGACTTACTGAGAGTACGACCTTCACCATATAGTGATCGCTATTGCTTGACGGTTCTGTTACTTGAAGATCATTAATTAGCCTATCATCCGTAGTTATTACTAAATCTAAAATACTGGCCAACCTCGTAGGTTCCCCATCATTTTGAATAAGAAAGCTCTCCTCGAGAAAATTAACTAAACGATTACCTTCCGCGTCTCCCTGCATTGCATCGTAATTCACTTTAGCTTAATTAAAGTCACCCATAACTAAAGCCTGCTCACTACCTATTATTCTCTTTAGTTCACGATATAATGCTTCGTCCGTATCAGCTGTTTGATTAAGGGGCCTATATATAACCGTAACAATCAGTTTGAAATCGTTCAATTAAAGTTCTGCTATAGTCGAATCTATCGGTTCTGGAATTGTGTGCTTTACTTCTAACGTTCGCAGTATTATCTTTGATATACAACATAACACCGCCTTCTCGCCTACCTATTCTGTTGTTAACAAAAAGTCTATAACCTCTAATTTGATGCTCCCCTACAAAGTCAAGTGTTTCAGCGGTAAGCCACGATTCATTTATCGTAATTAAATCACAGTCTTTACAAGCAATTAAAGAAAAAAATTCGTAGGCTACGAGCATTTAAGGATAGCACCTTCAAATTGCTTGTAATTGCGACACCTTCGCGAGAGCAGGGGAAATTTGTGGAATTTACGCTGGGACCGTTCGAGTTACGGCAGCCTCAAAAGAATAGACAGTATTATGAAATAGTCTTCCTAAACGCGCAGCTCCAACGTCATTAAGATGAAGTCCATCTCCGAGGAACAAGTCCCTCCTGCCGTAGAAACTGTTTCAAAAATTCGCAAAATGCACTCCTTCCTGTTGTTAAAGAGACTTTAGGTTATTGTTGATATAGGTCGCCTTTCTGTAGAAATCGCTACGTTGGATAATTCGAGGAGGTATACCTGTTAAAACAATCTTATTAGTTTTTTCCTTTAATCGCTCTAGTAATTCCCAGTACCTAGCCAGCAGTTTTTCCGATCTAGAATTTAAAACGTTATTAGTACCGACATGAATAACATACGTTGTGTCCTCGGAGGTACCCCCTGTAAAATGGTCAACACTCTTAGTTATATCCCCCACCCTTCCACCAGGGTAGCAGTAACGGCGCCTACGACGAGGGTTTCTCACGCAGAATTCCTCGAGCTGCCCTCGAACAATGGAATCGCCAACGAATCGTATTTCCGGTTCATCAGCATCTTCGAAACCTAAAACAGAAAACTTATTGTTTGTTATTACTGGTAGACAAGTCTTAGGTTTTCTCACTGGGACTCCACTACGCACTCGAACGAAGGGTTGGGTACTAAGCGAAGAGAGGGGGCTATTAGTATTGTTTATATTATTAGTATAAACTGAGGCAGGAGAGATCGTATCTGGAGTCTCAAGGGATTCTAATTTTACCGTAAGGAGCATCACGCTTTCTTCAAGCCTAACTCTGGCCTCCCTCTCACGTTCTAACTCCTTTCTCAGCACTTCCATGCTTGAACACCACCTGCAAACTAACTGTTTATTATTATTAGCCATTGTAAACGCGCAAGCAGCAAATTTCCCTTCACAGCGACTGCAAGTACTTGACGGGGATGCCATGCTATTAATTAGTTAAAAAACAAAAAACAAAAAACGAGCGTTTGGAAATTAATAAATTACAACGTAGGTCTACCGCGTGTTTATTGCGCCGTCACCTGCGCAAACCCGCAAAATCGTTCCTGAAACGCAGAAACAGGTTCTTGTAACACAAATTTGTACTAAATGAATATATAATTAAGCTACCGACGAAAGCTCTGTAAATGAAAAAGAGGGATGCTGAAACTTATCTGTCCGCTATTCGACCGACTGTTTTATTTCCGTTTTTCCTTTTTCCCACGGTTGGTGACTACACTCTACTTAATCCCTTGAAGGAAAGGAAAATGAACCTTATGAAAGCACGTTTTCTGATAAATTTGAAAACAATAAAGGCAAACCAAGGGAATTTCAACCTTTTATTTATATATACTTATATATATATATATATATATATATATATATATATTTATATACATATACATATATATATATATTTATATATATTTTATATACATATATATATTTATATACATATATATATATATATATTTATATATATATATATATATATAAATATATATATATATATATATATATATATATATACATATACATATATATATATACATATACATATATATATATATATATATATACACATATACATATATATATATATATATACATATATATATATATATATACATATATATATATATATATATGTTATAACCCCTCCGTCTATGGCTCTGTGGTGGTTCGTAGTCGACGGGGGTTCTGGTTAGGAGGGAACAACGGATATTTCTTCTATAACATTCTAATTCTTTTCTCTCGCTATAGGTTCGACAGACCTGTTAATTCTTCTCTTTCTATAATACTCTGATACTTTCTCTGACGGTTAGCCGATTTTCTTTTTATAACTTATCGGGAACTATTTTCTCTATTTACTAAGTTCTTGGAAGAGAGCCCAACTCGAAGGGGAAAAATAAAACGTTTCTCTCACTGTAATTTACTTCTAAAAATGTATAGGTAGTGCTCTGAATTTACAGGGGTAGTGGTTCGATCTCTTTCGGCCATGGCTCAGGCCAGAATCTAAAAATTTAAGGAGGCAAGGGGCCTCTGCCCCCTCCTCGCAGAGAGGCTGTTGACAAGGGAGTCTCGTAGTAGTGACCAAAGAAGAGTGAAGTTAATTTTACAATTACATATATCATATAAGTCTAAATGTTGGGGGAATGCAGTTGAAGGTTAAGTTTCCCCCCTTTTAAACATAATCAGATGAAACACTCCAAATAAAAATTAAAAAACAAAATAAAAACTAATCGCATTTTCGCCGAGTATACATTTCTGAAGGCGATATAATTTCGTAGTAGTACATAAGTACAATCTAAGTACATCATTGAGTACTTTGTAATTTTGGTTCACAACAATCATGATTATAATTATGGATTAATTCACATTCCCTTAGTATCGTTTAGTTACAATCCCATTTAAAGTACATTATTACATTATATATTAAATTATTACATTTAATTACAGTTACATTAAAGTACATTACATTATATTAAATTAAAGTATTAAAGTTAATTACAATTAAACAGTTACCATAACTTTTTGTTTTGTTTTTACAGTGTTTTTATATTTATATATGGTTATTATATATGTTTATTATATATAGGCTGACCATATTTCCTTGAGACAAAAACGGGACATTGGGATGGCAAAAAAGGGACGTGGGTTATGTAATATTCTATATTCATGAAAAAGTAAGTACATAAACATATTGAGCTTACAATTATTCTTCAGTGACAGAACCCATACAAAAACCCATACAAAACGGTACTGTCCCGTTCAAAACGGTACGTATGGTCAGCCTAATTATATATGGTTATTAGTACAACATAAAGTACATGGGCACATACGAGATAATTTATACACAACATGACACACATGATTATAAGTTATAAATCTGAAATCAGAGGGACAAGAGGTTTTTCGTTTTCAGATGTTCGATTTATGCTGCGATGGGCTGAATTTGATCACTTGCCTCAGCATTTTCGAGTTCATTGCGGGAGGTGAAATAATTAAAAATAACTAAAAAAATTAAAAAAAGAATGCACGAGAACGTATTTGGATGATTTCGAACGAATGCATAAAGTTTTGCATTTCATAGACTGACACGAGCAAAATGAATATTTAATAAAACTGATATAGGACAATGGTCAAGATAAGATATGGACGTATAGATGAATATGGTTGAATAATAATATTTATACTACATAACATATGAATAATGACGTATAGAGAATGAAGTTTTGTTTTATTATTATTATTAAAGAATTTACCATACATTGAATACGGAAGATGTCCAAATACTAAACACATGATTCAGTGTTCAAGTTATGGAAACCGTGAAGGAAATTTAAGTTATTTTATGACGTCATAGTGTATAAGTCATTATTGGGAGGATTTAAAAGAAACGAATTAGAGACAAAGAGTGGGTATTAAGGACTAAGAATACAACTCCGGGTTCCAATCCTGTTATGTGCAAGGTGTATGCATAATCTAGGGACGATGGTGAGACGCAAGACAACCATAATTAATTATAATAAATTCTATAACAAATGAAAAATGGATACGACTAAACCATAGAAATAGTAGATCGGAGGGTTGTGACACAAACAAAAATAGAAAGCTACAAATAAATTTTTTTATCCAAAATCGCATCAGGCGATTTTGGTTTCTCATGTAAAAATGAATATGGATTATTCATTTTTCATTTTTACAGTGTTTCCCACTCTAAAATGGTATTAATTAATACAATAATATAATACAATTAATACAATACAATGCAATTAATATAACATCCCAACTAATTCAAACTAGATGATGACTATGGTTTTTGTAATTACACATTTATATACACAGCATAAGTCGGGGTGGTTAAGTTACAATGCACAGTAAATAGAAAATCAAATCTAATTTTAGACAACCCTTTAATTTAAACAATCAATGATAGTTTTAAGTTTTCAACAAAAGTTTTAATTCTGTTTAATTTTTAACAAAAATTTATTTTCTGTGGGAAAAATTACATACATAATGAATAGTGGGTAAAAGGGAAAAATATAAATTTTAAAGTTCAGGAATTTTCAAAGTTACCATGATCGTACAATCTATAAACTAGTTTTATTGACTAGTGTAGGTAAAAATCGAATTACGTAATGGATGATGTATAGACCTGTGGTCTAGTGTGTATTTGTGTGTACTAGGTACAAAGTGTGTATCTTATAATTTTGAGGGACAGATTAGCTGGGAGGATTGTTAAATTAACTGAATAAATGCATGAGCAACATATATATAGAAAGCAAAAATGATTAAGATTAAATAGCATAGTTAGCACTTACACGCAATGAAATAGTTTATTGTGATATCCAATGATTTTAGCATAAGGTTTGTGTATATATAGTATATATAGTGTGCATAAATGTGTGTGTGTGTGTGTGTGTGTGTGTGTGTGCGTAAGGATTCGGGAAGTTTTTGAATTAACAAAGTTATATAGTAATTTAAATTAAGAGTAGGGTTATAGAATCTTTTAAGTTTAAATCAAATAATATTATTATTATTATTATTATTATTATAAAATCCTTTAAGTTCAAGGTCGATTATTATTAAATTCTAAATTTAAGGACAATTACTCACGATTAATTGAACAAAGAAATGAAAAATACAAATTGAAAATAGAAATCAATTATGCATTTTAATGAGCTAACATAATTTTATAATATTCTTAAAAATAAAAGTAAATCGAGCCATAGATGAATTTCGGTCAAGAATAAAAAAGTTATTGAAATGGAAGGAAAGCATTTCGAACAATTTTTTCTTTTAATAGTTTCAGTTAAATTTTACATTAAAAATTATTTTTATATAATAAAAAAAAAATATTAAAAAGGTTTAATAATTTTTGCATGTTAAGTAGAAAAATCATACTCTTTAAAAAAAAGAAAAACACAACTTGTTGGGGTGTTAAAATAAAATAAAAATATAAAACAAAGGTTGGAGCACCACATTCGGGGAATTGAGTGACCAAGCGGGAAGATATGTCTGAAATTGACAATACGTCTTTTCATGAGCGCTTTGCTCTTTTTTTTTTTTTTTTTAAAGATTGCGTGTCACACTACTTAAAACAAAAATTAAAAGAGTTCAAACAAACGGAGGGACGGCATGTTCCTCATATACATTACAATAATTATCAAAATCGTTACAACCTTTGTAAAAACGGTTTTCGTTACAAATAATAAAATACATAACTATATATTTATATATGCAACAACTGCCTGAAAAAAAAGACAAATCGGTCAAATTCCTTCTTACAAACAAAAAAAAAAGAAAAGTTAAACTAAAGACGCAAACTGGTCAATTCAGGTTGAATTTGATTCTCTTTTACAACAAAAAAAAGGTTGAATTAAATTTTTAAACAACAAAAAAAGAAAAGTTGAGTTCAATTGACTGCATTGAAATGACTTGGGACTTCAAAACTGACTTGGGACTTCAAAACTGACTTGGGACTTCAAAACTGACTTGGGACTTCAAAACTGACTTGGGACTTCAAAACTGACTTGGGACTTCAAAACTGACTTGGGACTTCAAAACTGACTTGGGACTTCAAAACTGACTTGGGACTTCAAAACTGACTTGGGACTTCAAAACTGACTTGGGACTTCAAAACTGACTTGGGACTTCAAAACTGACTTGGGACTTCAAAACTGACTTGGGTCTGAAACTGACTTTGAACTGACTGGGAACTGACCACAACTGTTTTGGGACTGACTACAACTGACTACAACTTTCGTAGAACTGACTACAACTTTCTTGAAATCGACTAAAACTTTCTTGCAACTGACTGACTGACTTCAAACTGACTGGCTTCAAACTGACTGAAACTGACTTCAAAACTGACTTGAAACTTGAAACTGACTGACTCACTGACTTGAATCTGACTGAGACATGAAATTGACTGAGACTTGAAATTGAAACTGACTTGCAACTGAAACTGAAACTTCTGACTTGAACTCTATGAAATATCTTCAAACTGAAACTGTCTGACTTGAACTCTATCAAGTATCTTCAAACTGAAACTGTCTGATTTGAACTCTATCAAGTATCTTCAAACTGAAACTGTCTGACTTGAACTCTATCAAGTATCTTGAAACTGAAACTGTCTGACTTGAACTCTATCAAGTATCTTGAAATTGAACTGAGTGAAATTGACTGCCCTTGAACTCTATCAAGTGGAGTCTATTATTCTCTGGGTTTTGGTTGTCCTTCTTGGATACAACCAACTGAAACTGTCTGAAAGCTGATTTGCAACTTATTTGCAACTAAAACCGAGTTGAAACTACTTCAAGTATCTCTATAAATCTCTGAGGTTTTGGTTGTCCCTCTTGGTGCAACCGACTAAAACTGAAAACTGAAACTGGAACTTGAAACTGCTTCAAGTATCTCTATAAATCTCTCAATAAACTCCTACTTTCTTAATTTGCAAGTCAATTCAATTCAATAATTTGAAAAA
Organism: Bathynomus jamesi; assembly: GCA_023014485.1. Taxonomy (NCBI): domain Eukaryota; kingdom Metazoa; phylum Arthropoda; class Malacostraca; order Isopoda; family Cirolanidae; genus Bathynomus; species Bathynomus jamesi. The sequence goes on from JAJOZX010002028.1 coordinate 674,082, forward strand.
ATTGTAAACAAAAATAAAAAATGTAAACAACCTTTCACTCGAATGTACGCGAAGGTACGGTGCTATGTTTGGTACAATAATAAAATTATACTATACTAACTATGATAGAATAGTAAAAATAACTGAAAATAACTCTGAAAATAACTCTGTGACTTTTAACTCTGTGAAAATTAACTTCTACGAAAATTACTTTCAAAAAAAAAAATGTATCACTGGTGTCTGAAATGTTCACTGTGTTTCTTGTAAATTCTGGCTTGATACTCATTATTAACTGTTAATAATACTGACTTTTCAAATGTTTACAAATTACTTAAAAAAAAAAACTGTACTTAAAATTTCTACGGCGAAATCCTTAGAGACGTGTCCTGAAGACGTGTCTTACTGGCTACTTCTTCTTGGATGAAAACTAGGCGTGGAGAACTTGGAGTCGTGACAAACCGGTTGAAGGGTGGATGTTACGAACTGGAAGTCGTGACACGCCGGTCAACTGGTGGGTCTTATTATCTTGGTAGTAGGGTCGCCAAATGTTATCCTGATGCAGGGTAATTTCTATCCTGGCCAAAGAGTGGCCACTTGTTAACCCCAATGTTAAGATCCTTCTTCTTCTATGTCCCTGGGGAGGGCCAATGTTATAAGATCCTCCTGTCTATGTGCTTATGGTTGCTTCGATTTCCAGGGTCTGGAAGACTGGAAGAATCCTGGATGCAGGGGTCGGTAGTTTCTTATCCTGGTTAAAGGGTCGCCAATGTTATAATCCTCTTCTTCTATCCTTCTATCATTCTTCTTCGCCAGATTGTTAAGATCCTGGCTACAGGATTGCCAATGTTATAAACCCTCCGTCTATGGCCCTGGGTCGGTTCGAATCGACTGGGGTTCTGGTTGGGAGGCAGCAACGGATATTTCTTCTATAATATTCTAATTCTATTCTCTCGCTATAGGGTCGACAGACCTGTTAATTCTTCTCTTTCTATAATACTCTGATACTTTCTCTGACGGTTAGCCGATTTTCTTTTTATAACTTATTGGGAACTATTTTTGGTTCACAACAATCATGATTATAATTATGGATTAATTCCCATTCCCTTAGTATCGTTTAGTTACAATCCCATTTAAAGTACATTATTACATTATATATTAAATTAATCCATTTAATTACAGTTTCATTAAAGTACATTACATTACATTAAATTAAAGTATTAAAGTTAATTACAATTAAACAGTTACTATAACTTTTTGTTTTGTTTTTACAGTGTTTTTATATTTATATATGGTTATTATATATGGTTATTACACTGCCCAACAAAAAACAAAAATATTGCTGCTGATTTAATTCTAAGACCTGTTTCTGAATAATATTGATGTGCTGATTTAAAAAATAACCTTAGATTTTGTCCATCACATCAGGTTTTCGTGCAATGCAATATGCCTATTTTGGGTGATCCATGAAGGGCGCTTATCAAAATTGATGATTTTTGAGACCTGTTAACAGCTGTTTTGCTGTTAAAATTGTATCTGTGGAATAAGAAAATATGTGCATTAAATCTAAAGGTCATGCACAACATATTAAAACCTTGGGTATCTGTGATTTCCCCAGGTGTGAGCGTGACGTCATGATCTGAGAGAGATTTCCCATTGGCGGAGTGAGAGCAGCCGGTTCCGCTAGTGACGTTACTTTTAAACTTTCAGCAGTTGGGTTGCAACATGAGCATTAAAGTTCACTATCTGAACAGTCATCTGGATAAATTTCCAGAAAATCTTGGTGATGTTTGTGAAGAGCAAGGTGAAAGGTTCCACCAAGATATCAAAGTGATGGAAGAACGATACCAAGGAAGATGGGATACCCATATGATGGCTGACTACTGCTGGAGCCTGCAAAGAGATTGTCTTGACATCTCTCATTCTAGGAAGTCCTATAAGAGAAAATTTATCAGCACTGAAAAGTAAGAAAACAAGAAAAAGACAATGTTAAGAAAACTGGTCCCGTGCTTGCTTTAATATGGATTCATTTTTTGCTTATTTAAACAATATTAATCACTTTATGTGTCAATATTACCATTGTATATTAAAGTTCACTCCCTGCACAAGTGTTTACTTTTCCATGCTGATTCTGAGCATGTAAAAACTTATTTTTTGAAAAGAAAAAAAATTGGGCATAACCCTGCCAAAATGCGATATCTCCAAAATATCCGTATTTGATTGCTCGAAAACCTGACGTGATAGGCAAAAACTAAGGTGATTTTTTAAATCAGCACACCAAAGTTACCAAAAAACAGGTGTTAGAATTAAATAAGCAAAATTGGTGTTGGGCAGTGTTATATATGGTTATTAGTACAACACAAAGTACATGGGCACATACGAGATAATTTATACACAAGATGACACACATGATTATAAGTTATAAATCTGAAATCAGAGGGACAGAGGTCTTTCGTTTTCAGGTGTTCGATTTATGCTGCGATGAGCTGAATTTGATCACTGCCTCAGCATTTTCGAGTTCATTGCGGGTGGCGAAATAATTAAAAATAAAAAGTAAAAAAATAAAAAAAAAGAATACACGAGAATGTATTTGGATGATTTCGAACGAATGCATAAAGTTTTGCATTTCATAGACTGACACGAGCAAAATGAATATTTAATAAAACTGATACAGGACAACAATGGTCAAGATAAAATATGGACGTATAGACGAATATGGTTGAATAATAATATTTATACTACATAACATATGAATAATGACGTATAGAGAATGAAGTTTTTTTATTATTATTATTAAAGAATTTACCATACATTGAATACGGAAGATGTCCAAATACTAAACACATGATTCAGTGTTCAAGTTATGGAAACCGTGAAGGAAATTTAAGTTATTTTATGACGTCATAGTGTATAAGTCATTATTGGGAGGATTTAAAAGAAACGAATTAGACAAAGAGTGGGTATTAAGGACAAAGAAGTACAACTACGGGTTCCAATCCTGTTATATGCAATGTGTATGCATAATCTAGCGACGAGGGTGAGACGCAAGACAACCATAATTAATTATAATAAATTCTATAACAAATGAAAAATGGATACGACTAAACCATAGAAATGGTAGATCGTAGGGTTGTGACACAAACAAAAATAGAAAGCTACAAATAAATTTTTTTAATCCAAAATCGCTTCAGGCGATTTTGGTTTCTCATGTAAAAATGAATATGGATTATTTATTGTTCATTTTTACATATATATATAATATATACACACAACATATATATATATATATATATATATATATATATATATATATACACATATATATATATATATATATATGACTGAATTACTTGACTTATGTCCCATATGGAGGTCTCCAGGTTGGGTCCCGTCTGATGCGCCGATACTTTTCCCACTCGCTCCTGTCTCTGGCCAGATCCACTCGCTCTCGCCAGCTTAACTTGCTGCTCTCTCTCTCTCCACCGTCTTCAACCATGTTGTTCTAGGTCGTCCTCTTGGTCGTGTTCCGTGTGTTCTTGCATATAATAGTCTTCTTGGCAGCCTTCTTCCCTCCATACGTTCGACATGACCAAACCATCTTCTTTGTGTGTCATTGGTTCTCTCGACTATGGTGACATTCATATTTGTTATGTTTCTGACGTGTTCATTTGTTAATCTGTCATACCATCTTATGCTACTGATTCGTCTCAAACAGTACATTTCGAACGCAAGTAGCTTTTTCTTCTCTTTCTGTTTTAATACCCCTCTCTCCACCCCATAAACTGCTGTTGGTAATACTATTGCTTTGTATAGTCTCACTTTCAAACTTTGAGATATCTTTCTGTCTTTCCATATCTTTGAGAGTCTATTCATTGCTACATGTCCAAGCTTCAATCTTTCTTGCAATGTACGATATGTGTCTCTATCTTGTGTAAACCAAACTCCCAGGTATTTGAACTCTTCAACCTGTTCTATTCTTCCTGTTGTTAAATTCACCTCGACATCTCTTGTTCGTCCGAATTTCATCACTTTTGTTTTATTTACATTTATTTTTAGATTGTACTTTATACACTCTACTTCCAATAGACTAGTCATGACTAGTCTATTGGATATATATATACACATATATATATATACACATATATATTATATATATATATTATTATATATATATGTAAAAATGAATAATTCCTGTATGATCTTTATATTCAATTATTAATTTTTACATAGGGACCAAACTCGCATAGCGCGAGTTATCTGTTGTTGATAATAAATTTGTAAATAGAAATGCCCTCGTAAATTCTGGATTTATAACCACTAACATCAGTGATCATTTTCCTACTTACGCTATAATCAATAACATTGTTCAAGCTGCGGACAAAACAACTATTGATTACAGAATATTCTCAGAGGTTAACAAAAGAAAATTTATTGGGGCTGTAGAAAATACTCGACTTGACTGTGACGAACCTTTAAATGACCCAGATCATGTGTTTCAGTTCTTCTATGACACCTTATTCCATATTTTTAATATTTGCTTTCCTTTAAGGAGAAAAACAGTTTCGCCCAAAAGTGTCGCAAATCCATGGATCACTCCAGGACTTATCACTTTAATAAAGAACAGAGATAAATTATTCAAATTGCAATTGCAGAGCAAAATTCCTAAAATACAATATACTCAATACAGAAACAAATTAACTAAATTAATCAAAATTGCAAAATATAACTATTATAACACTCAATTTTCCAAACATAAAGGAGACATGAAAAACACTTGGACAACTATAAACAATCTTCTCGGAAAACAAATGAAGAAAAATTCAATAGAGAAATTAAATGTTGATAATAAAGAAATTACTGATGATAGTGCTATTGCAGACTCTTTAAATGCACACTTTATTTCAATAGCGGATAAACTTCGCGCACAATTAATAAATAATGATCACTCACCTCTAGAAAATATGCCACCCAGCCCACTAAATTCATTTTCTTTTGTTCCTGCTACCACTACTGAGGTCCAGAATTTTATTGGTAAATTAAAAAATACAAAAAATAACATTCATAACATTCCTGTACCTCTATTGGAACTTCTTAAAGATAAGATATCTGTAACTTTGGCTAAAATTATCAATCAAAGTATTTCCAAAGGAATATTCCCATCAATGCTCAAAACTGGTTGTATAACACCCAGTTTTAAAGGGGGTGATCCTACAGTTGCAACAAATTACAGGCCGGTGTTCATTATCTGTGTTCAGCAAAGTTTTTGAAAAAATTGCAAAAAGTAGAATGCAGCAATATTTAGAATCCTACAATTTATTATCTCCAAATCAATATGGCTTCCGTAATAGGGCGGGTCATACTATGCATTTTTTTAAAATCAATGGAGAGGGGTGTTCAAATGACATATTTTGGTGTATAGAACACAATTCTGAAGAAAATATTTAATTCTGATAACCCTAACCTACATCATTTTGCAGTTGATTATTATTAAATTGTTGATTATTTTACTATTGTAGTTACACCAGAATATGTCTTCTCACGTTTTCTATCATGGCTGCTCACGTTATCTCTCATAGACCATTGTTCTAACTAATTCATATAAACACATATAATGTAATTCATATAATAATAATAATATTTAAATACTCAAATAAAAAGGTGTGCCATTCCACTTAATTGTAATTATCATACAGTTTGGTATATGAAATATTTTGACGGTTTTCTGGCGCGCATAAGGCCATTTTCTGATCCACCTTTCTCAGAGGCTAGAATGTAACGTTTCAGAACATTCTAAAACGTTTTGTGAAATATTTGAAGTGACTCATGATTTATGAAGCTATTTTACCACCTCGGCTTGCAGTGAGGGGATAGATTTAGTGATTATCTACTGATATTTTTTTTGTTACTGTTCACATGTGAGTATTATTCTGTTATATTTTAGAAAAAGCTATTTCTACGCATATTATAGTGATACATTGAGCAAAATTTAATTAACAACTTTGATTTGAGCTAAAATTAGGTGGTTCATTTTTAGTACAACTGAGCAGTATGAGGCCTATTTCAATGTTCTAAAGAATATTTTTAGGATGTGTTTCTTTAGTTTTTTTAGAGTACATGAACAAATTATTTGCATTACAGACAACAGATAAATTAGCATTTTATAACATTTTGAAACCAAAAAGCATAATGTGTTTAGCATTTGCAGATAAATTTGTTCTTGCCCATTTCAGCTCTTTTTTTAACCAAGAATTTTGCGCTGAAAAGAGTTAATACCTGTTTGTAGTGGATACTTAACTGTTGTATTATTGTTTTTATTTCAGTGTGAACTCATTAAGAAAATGGCTCAAGTCAGAACAAGGACGAAATCAAGTTCTCATCTGAGTAATCTTGTTGGCACTGGCCAGGAGCTGTTGGTGTCTGAACTGCCAACTGTGAGGATATCCTGAGGTATGGCATCTACTTGAGGAAGCAAAGTGAAGATGACAGGAGGAACTACCCAGTGGACAAGCTGGTGAGTGACATCTACCCTGGTCTGATTTGTCAGTGGAGCAAAGCTAATGCTCTTTTCAAGCCACCTGTTATCAATGAAAAAGTGACCATCATGTCCAAGCTCAAGGAGGTCTGGAATCAGGCAGTGAAATTTTCTCTTGGGAAGGGCAAACTTGATGCCAAAGAGAGGTTCTTGTCAAGTTAGACAAGTTCTTTGATATTTTGACTTGCAAGTGTCAGATTACCAGTTGTGAGGGGGAAGGCTGTGAGGGCTGTGTTATCCAAGCCCACATTAACTGTTCCTGCAGCAGAGAGAAAAAGATTCCTGTGAAAGATCTTGCCTACATCAAGGGACAGAAAGAGAAGGTTGGAAGTAAGGGACCCCACCAAATAGGGGGTCCTGATCTACCAGAGCACAAGACAGGTGAGGACATTAAAAAGGCAGTGGATGGAAAGGAAGGCAGAGAAAAGGAGAAGGAGCAAGGAGGAAAGTGCTGCAGTAGCAGAGAAGGCAGCCAGGAAGGATGTTAAGAGATTTTTGGCAGATGGTGATGAGGATCTGGAATTGGAGAGAAGTGGTGATGAAGATGAGTTTGTTCCTGAAGTTGAGCTCTTCCCTCAAACTGACCCTGAGCCAGCAGCTTCGGCAAAGGTACAGAAAAACTATGATGAGATTCAAAACATTGCCCTTGCTAGTGTAAGATATGGCATAGGGCTGAGGCCAACTGCAGCGATAGCAGCAGCAGCTCTGATTGACGCAGGAATCATCACAGAAGACAATACAAGTAAAGTGATTGATAAGAGCAAGGTCAAGAGAGCACAGAAGAAGTTGATGAGAGAGCTGGGGGAACAGTTCGAGAAGAAGTGCAGGGAGGAGGGGGGGATCTCTTGCATCCTCTTTGATGGGCAGATTGACCTGACCAATGTGATGATGGAAGCTGAGGGCAGTGACCAATCTTTTCCCGCAAAGATCAAGGAAGAACACTATAGTGTTGTTAGTGAGCCTGGCAGCTACTATCTGTTCCACTGATCTTTGTAATTATATCCAGTGATATACATGCAGTTCACCTATTAATAAATATATGTAAAGTTGATTTGGCCTTGTCAATATAAATGATTTACCTTATATCTTTTAATATATTATAAAGGGGTTCAAAAGGGTAAAATTGGCAATTTAGAAATACAAAATGATGTAGGTTAGAGTTATCCTATCCAAAAAAGAAGCTCATATTTGAATTCCCCATGTAAAAACACATAATTTAGACACCCCTGATGGTAGGATTTCCTTCAGATTCATGTTGTCACCTGAGTACGACCCGCCCTACTTCCGTAATAATAAAACAACGGAAATGGTTATTTTAAATCTTATGGAAAATGTAAATATAGCTAAGGAGAACAAAGAAATAATAATATCAATATTTATGGATTTGAATAAGGCGTTTGATGTAATAGACCATAATATTCTACTTAATAAATTATATTGTTACGGCTTTAGAGGAGCAATCAGTGATTGGTTTAAAAGTTATTTGTCTAATAGATATCATTTTGTATCAGTAAATAAGGTTCGCTCAACTAAAGCGCTTGTCAAACATGGGGTGCCACAGGGCTCAGTTCTGGGTCCACTGTTATTTTCATTATATATAAATGACCTTCCACGTTCATCTGATATACTGAACTTCATAATGTTTGCAGATGATACAACTGTCTCTTTTTCTTGCAAAGATGTTAATACAGCTAAGAATATATTTCATTCAGAATTCATCAGTGTCATGAAATGGTTGACCACCAATAAACTCTTCCTAAATACCAGTAAAACAAATTTCATGATTTTTACTAATAAAAGAAATGTATATCTTGATGAACTTAATGTTAATGAAATCTCCATAAAGGAGTGTACTGTAACAAAATTTCTTGGTGTAATGCTAGATAAGAATTTGCAATGGAGTGATCATGTAAATTATATCGCGAAAAAGATTTCAAGGAGCGTTGCTATAATGTTTGAACTTAGAAATGTAGTTCCTAAACAAGTCTTATTGACTCTTTATCATACTCTTGTTCTTCCTTATATAACATACTGCACCCTTGTTTGGGGAAACTCCGCTTACAACGCATTAAATGGTATCTTTGTCATCCAAAAACGAGCAATAAGGTTATTATCTGATGCTGATTTCCTTGATCACCCAAGTGCATTATTTAAAGAGCTAAACCTACTAAAGCTCAACGATATAACCAAACTGGCACATTTTATTTTTATTTACAAGTGTAAGAACAAAATCATTAATTTGCAATGGGTAAATAGATATTTTGTAACTCATCAAGAAATCCACTCGTATCAGACCAGAAATAGATCAAAGCTTGTTATACTTCAATTTAGATTGTCTTCATCTCAAAAACTACCCATTTTCATTGGATTGAAATTATGGAATGACTTGCATGCCGATATAAAAAATATTGCGAATGTAAATTTGTTTAAAACCAAGTTGAAATCCCGATTAATAATGGCATACTAACAAAACTCTAGGATTAATGTCCACTAATATTGTTTAATATTGTCCATTAATATTGTTCAATATTGTGATACATGTTTTAACTATTAATAAAACTTATTTATTTACTTACTTATTTATTATTATAAATTTATAACAACTAGCTGCTTATTTTTAATAAGAGCCCTGTAAAGCCTAAAGCTTAAGGGCCAAATTAAATAAAATAAATAGTTGAGCTTCACAATTATTCATGTCATTGTAAATTGAAAAAAATTATTTATTTTGATATTATTAATAAAGTTTATTCTATCTATTTATCTATATATCTATCTATTCATACGCACATGTACACACGTCCACATGTAATCTTTCTATTTTCTTGTCTTAAAATTAATTAATTTCTCGCAATCTCATAAATATTTATGCGAGTGTTCGAATTCTGCTAACCACCGCGGAAACAACTTCTGAAATAAAAATAAATCTTCTCTCGCTATAATGCAAATTCATAAAACAGTTATCACGTATTTTATGTTATATATATATATATATATATATATATATATATATATACACTGTAATTAATTATAATAATTTATAATGTAATTCATGTACTTAATAATGTAATGTACTTAATGAAATTGTAATTAATGGAGTTGCAATTACCGATAAAATGTGAATGTGAATTGATTGGTAATTATAATAATAATTGTAAGAAACCAAAATTACACCGTACTCAGTGATGTACATAGATTGTACTAATTGTCCAACACGACATTATGTCGCCATGTAGGAATATACACTCAGCGATATTATTATTTTTTTTTTATTATTATTTTTTCCTTCATTGGAATAAATTTTGGAGTTGCTTCCTCTTTTGTCAAATAATTGGTGACTTCTTTTCAAAATTCTTAATAATTTTTTAGATTAGATACATCCTCTCTTCATTATAAAAGATGAAGTCATGTCTTGCCTTAAACTTTTAATTTTTTCACATATGCATATCTTAATATAAGAATGCATGATTCAATTTCTGTTCTAATTAACTCGGCGGATCAGGAAAAAAAGCAAATCTAAAAATATGCGGATTAAGCTAAAAATGTGACTTCCTCTTTCTATATCCTGTTTATCTGTTTAACCATTGTAATAACAAAAAATTTACTTTATTTTCAAACATTGTGCAAAAATAATGCAGCCTCTTCAACATTTAATAAGGATGATGTTAGTAGAATCGGGGTATATAAACCCCAGTAAATTCTTCCATGTTTATTCAGAGGCTGAGCACTACCTCTACATTTTAGCAGTAAATTACAGAAAGAAATAGTCTTTATCTTCTCCTTCGAGCCTTGCTCTCTACAGAGAACTTAGTCATTAAAACTTCCCCGATCCGTTATAAGAAGAATCCGGAATCTTCAGAGAATTTAGTAAGCCTCCCAGAATCCTCCGAGCCACTATAGAAGAACTAAGGAGAGTAATATAGAAGAAAACTACTGAAGTAACATATCCGTTGCTGCCACCTAACTAGAACCCCCTTCGACTTCGAACCAACCCAGGGCATAGAGTCATAGACAGAGGAGTTAACATATATATATATATACACATATATATGTACATATATATATATATATATATATATATATATATATACACACATATATATATATATATATATACATATATACATATATATATATACACACATACATATATATATATATAGACTGTGTGTATATATATATATATATATATCAGAAAACGTGGAGTCATAGGGTTCATTTTTCCTTCCTTCGAGAGGTCAGGTAGAGTGTGGTCACAACCGTGTGAAAAAAAGGAAAAAGGTCCGGTCGAATCGCGGACAGATAAGTATTATAAATACTCTTCTTTTACAGATATTTTGTCGGTAGCTTAATTCTATATTCAATTAGTATAAATTTGTGTTACAAGAACCTGTTTCTGTGTTTCAAGAACGTGGTAGACCTACGTTGTAATTTATTAATTTCCAAACGTGTATAAGCGTCTGAAGCGTCTGGGGCAGTGTATGGAAAGGATTCAAGAGATGGTTACATTAGCGCAGTACTTAAATCCCATGACTTTATGCCGTCATTCAAAACTAAACAAGATTTTAATGTATCATTTACTGAATAAAACTATCTAGTCTACCTACCTACCTACCTACAGTGTATATGTTTATTCCAAAAATAAATTTTTCTATTTTTCCTGAAAAGCAGTACATTGTAAGGGGTCAAATGATAGCTCAAACCCTAGGAAAGCAAGTGTCCAAAAGTTATGGGTAACTAGCAATTTTAACGATTTTCACATGTGAAAAAGGAGGTGTTGCACTTCTCACAAAAAAATTTTGTTTTCATTTTTGAATTTAGGGAGGTCAATTTTACAAAACCTGAAATGTGCCTCTTGATCCGTTACACTTTGCCCAATGACGGTACACGCTAATATATAGGTCACAAAAAATATTTTAAAAAATATATAAAACTAAATTGAAAAATAAAAATTGTGAGTGAAGCAAACAAATTTATAAAGAATCACTACCAAAGTTGTAGCACTCTACCCTTCTTGTCTAAACCCGTTCTGAACGAATTCAAAACAACGGGATCGAGTTAACGGGATGTTAAAGTTATTTGTAAGTTGGATAATAGCAGACTCAAGAATATTTCTATTAACAATGTTGCTAGAGTGAAACAAAACTGAAGCATTATTCCAATCAATACAGTGGGATAACTCTGACAAATGGACAAAAAGGGCACTGGACGACTGTCCCGTTCTAACGGAATATTGGTGCTGTTTTACACGCGTGTGCAAATCCTTTCCCGTCTGACCAATGTAAAAGGAATCACATTGTTTACAACCAATTTTATAGATAATACCTGAATTATTGGTGGAGCTATTTTTTACTATGATATTTTTCACAATATTGTTATATGAAAATACTACATTAATATCCAAAGGTTTAAGTACATTAGCAATGCCTAAAAAGCCTAGGAAAAATGGAAGTACTGAAATATTCTTTGACGACGTGCGAGTGTTATTATTCACACGATAGAAGGTTCGTTTTGTCTTGTTAAGACAAGATTCCATAAACGCAGGTGGGTAGCACAGATCATTTCCAATAACGTTGATTTTTTTCAATTCGGCAGGGATGTATTCCGGACTGGCGATCGGAGAAACATTGAAGAAATTATGGCCCTCGTAATGGGAGTGTCATGTCCCGAGTAAAAGTGTACGTAGGACAAATTGTTTGTTTTTTCCGCTAGATTCTAAACTTAAGACCTGGGCTTTCCCTATGTACACGCACATCCAAAAACGGGATTGAATTGTCTTGTTCCACTTCTAAAGTAAACTTAATTGGGGGGACTTGATCATTTAACTGAAGGAGGAAGTCATCCAGGTCACGATTAATGGGCCAGATACACAAAATATCTTCGACGTACCGCAACCATGGGATGCCAACCCCAAGGATTCTCGGAATGTAAGTAATTTCGAAAAACTCCATATAAATATTGGAGAGGAGGGGCGACAAGGTGTTGCCCATGGCCATCACAAAAACCTGTTGATAATACTCGCTATTGAAAGTGAGTTTACAGTCTTTGATGCAAAGCTTAATAAGTTCCAAAACGATGTGTGCAGTAGGGTGGCCCACTTTTCAATTTTTTTTGAAAAGTATAGGTGATCGTGGTTTTTCCCATTATTTGGCACTATACTAGCACATTGGTACCATTTTTACAAAAATGTATCAATATTTAGGGGTCTCGCATCGACCTTGAAATTACTAGTTTTTTTTTTAAATGCGTACGTTTTAACTTTTTACTGAATCAAGATAAATATTAAGTTGGGATGTTTTCTGAATCCTCTTAATGAGAGAAGTCGTTTGGTGTGCCTGCCAATGTCATACGACTAACGGTTTAAAGGTTGTGCCTGTATACAGGTAATACCAATGTGCTACTGTAGTGCTAAATAATGGAAAAAACCACGATCACCTATACTTTTCAAAAAAATGAGTCACCATACCCGGGCGGAATGTATAATGTATATAGGTAATTAGAAAATGCACTATGCCTGTGCCTGGTACCTAACCTATTTCTTTTTTTGCAGATCATAACATTTTGAAATTCTGTCTGAGTTCCTCATCCTTTGTCATGGAGAAATCGATGGCAATCATAACTGGAAGAACTCTTGAAGCTACAAATAGAGAGTCATCAAAAGGAAAGGCGAAAATAACATCGCTACCTTCTCTAAGATCGGCCTCGGAAATTTTTTTAGTTGGCCAACCGTCGTCCTCCATCAGTGGTAGCAAATTGCCAACAACACGGCAGGTTTTGCAATACTTCTTCAGTGTTATCCAGTACACTGCTAACAGGAAAGACGCATTCAAAGAAACCGTAAACAACGTCTTAAAATTTTGGAACATGGCCCGCATTAAAACAATCACAAAGCTCAACTGCGAACGGAAGCTAGAGGCATTGTGGAAAGAGTGGCACTTACTCCAAAAAAGCAGAAAACGACAAACTGACGCCGGAGGAAAACGGCAGAAGTTTTCGGACAGTGTGGACAAGCTGTGGGATATCGGAGCATCTGACGCTGTCGAAGATATAAAGAAGAATCGACTGCTGTCCGACAAGGACAAGAAAGAAGACATTGACTTCTACCTCGAACAACGTGGTCCTCGGGTGGCAACGATGAGCGGGAACGATAAAGTTTTCGCTGTAAAAAGAAAGCTACAGGAAGGAAGAAAACGTCCTCGCCAGGAGCCGCAAACCTCAAAGTGTGCATACGAAACCGGAGATGAGGCCATGGAGAATGATGATACTGGCATGTCAGGAGAGTCGGAGACAGAACTAGCGTTCCCCCTGCCGAAAGAGCCAAGTGTGTCTGTCAATCTTCCTCACCGCATCCTAAATGCACCTGCTGTCATGGAAGTGGCTGATCGTTTCCGCATGTCCAATAATCAGGTGCGTATTGTGTATAGTATTCATCGATAGCGTCAGTTTTAAAGTGTCCCGTAACCCACATGTATTCTTGACAGTTTCCTTTCCACTTTCCATTCTCTTCATAGGTAGTAAGCATTGTGGCTGCTATCACACGTTCGGCGGATCCACCAGCAGACCTCAATCAGTTCAGCATCTCGAAAGAAACGGCTCGCCGGGGAAGAGTGTCACATCGCCGTGAAGTGGCGACGGCTGTGAAGGACTCCTTCACGCCACCGAGGCACACTGTTGTCCACTGGGATTGCAAAATGGTCAAGGTCAGTTGATTAAGTTTTCATAGCTATCAATTTAGTAATGAGGTTCATGAAGCATAATGTCAATTAAAAAGAGAACTGAATGTGAACAAAAATAAGTTACTTTACAACCATGAAATTGAAATATATGGCATGTGTTTCAGAACTTCCTTGGAACGGCGGAGCACCGCCAAGCAATTCTCATCTCCGGGGCTCTGTAACATAGCACAGAGGGACAACGTTGCAGCCAGTGACGTGTGATAGTGGCCAATACAATGAAAAAGTGATTGTTTAAGTTATTGTTTCTTTCTTCCTTATTTGTCTGCTATTTGCTGATTTTTTTGAAAAGTATAGGTGATAGTGGTTTTTCCCACTATTTGGCACTATACTAGCACATTGGTATTACCTGTATACAGGCACAACCTTTAAACCGTTAGTCGTATGACATTGGCAGGCACACCAAACGACTTCTCTCATTAAGAGGATTCAGAAAATATCCCTACTTAATGATTTATCTTGATTCAGTAAAAAGTTAAAACGTACGCATTTAAAAAAAAAAACTAGTAATTTCAAGGTCGATGCGAGACTCCTAAATATTGATAAATTTTTGTAAAAATGGTACCAATGTGCTAGTATAGTGCCAAATAATGGGAAAAACCACGATCACCTATACTTTTCAAAAAAAATTGAAAAGTGGGCCACCCTAGTGTGCAGGTAGTGGCAGGTCGTACTTATGTAATTCTCGAGAGAGAAAGTCAAGCATATCGTCAATCGGCACTTTTGTAAACAGTGAACAAACGTCAAAACTGATCAATCTATCGTTGGTTTTAGTGCGTACATTTTTCAATTTTACAGTGAGATCCATGGAATTTTTTACATGTGAATCAGAGATAGTTCCGAGAATGGGGGACACGATTTTGACAAGCCATTTGGAGAGTTTATAGGTAATAGAGCCCACCGAGCTAATAATAGGGCGCATAGGGTTTCCAGGTTTGTGGGTTTTAATAAGACCATAAAGGTAGGGAAGAGAAGGTGAAATGGACATACATGAAAAGCGGAATTAAGTCCTTATGATCTTTGAGAATGCGTTTCAAGCCACTATTGAATGATTTGATGACGTCATCCACCGGGTTCTTCCTAAGTTTTCTATATGTGGCGGGGAGCTGGAGAAGCTCGTTCATCTTTCTAATGTAGACCACTTTGTTCATAATAACTATGGGTTAGCCTTGTCTGCTTTAGTTATGTGGAGCTCACCATCTTTTTTTAATTGCGAGAGGCTATTGCGAAACGTTTAGGAAAGTTACCTTCGTAAGTACTATTCGCAGCACTATAGACAAGGCCTTTAACTATGTTAACCAAAGACTGAGGATGATTACACTGTTTTTCAAAACAAGCAAGACTATAACAAATTTGTAAAGCAGGTTTTTATAACAATAAAAAAAGGACATACCAAATCCAAGGGCATTTTTTGCATCGTCACTAATGTTTTTTGAAGAAAGGTTCAGAACACATTTTGAGCTTAATTTTTTACTCCACTTACTATTTCGAATGAGACTTTTAATTTTCCGATCCAAAATGTTACGGAGTGAAGACGTTCTCCGACGCAACTCGTTGTAAATTTCATCAAACAAAGGTTGGATCCACGGTTGGGGAATAACGGTCACAAAATTATGTTTGGCAATGCGTAGATTTTTGAAGGCGGGCCACTCATTTTGTCAGGTGACTTCAATATGTTTCTTTAAAATTAATCTGCTGAAGTTGTTGAACGGATGGTCGTCAATTTGTCTAAGGCGAATCGGAAGGAGGGACTTGGGAAGGACCTGCTCCTCTAGACAATTAGTAAGAAACTTTCGTCGGATACGAATTGCATGCCCCTTCGATAATGTAGAAGAAAACACGGACACAAACGGAGACAAGGGAGGGGACAGCAAGCCGAAGGAACGCGTGGTGTTCATTATATGAAAATTATTTCACGAAAGTAACAAGTTAAAGGCTTGTCTATAGTGCTGCGAATAGTACTTACGAAGATAACTTTCCTAAACGTTTTCGCAATAGTCTCTCACAATTAAAAAAAGATGGTGAGCTCCATATTACTAAAGCAGACAAGGCTAACACCATAGTTATTATGGACAAAGTGGTCTACATTAGAAAGATAAACGAGCTTCTCCAGCTCCCCGCCACATATAGAAAACTTAGGAAGAACCCGGTGGATGACGTCATCAAATCATTCAATAGTGGCTTGAAACGCATTCTCAAAGATCATAAGGACTTAATTCCGCTTTTCATGTCCACTTCACCTTCTCTTCCCTACCTTTATGGTCTTATTAAAACCCACAAACCTGGCAACCCTATGCTCGGTGGGCTCTATTACAAACTCTCCAAATGGCTTGTCAAAGTTTTGTCCCCCATTCTCGGAACTATCTCTGATTCACATGTAAAAAATTCCATGGATCTCACTGAAAACTTGTATAATGTACGCACTGAAACCAACGATAGACTGATCAGTTTTGACGTTTGTTCACTGTTTACAAAACTGCCGATTGACGATATGCTTGACTTTCTCGAGAATTACATAAGTACGACCTGTCACTACCTGCACACATCGTTTTGGAACTTATTAAACTTTGCATCAAAGACTGTAAATTCACTTTCAATAGCGAGTATTATCAACAGGTTTTTGTGATGGTCATGGGCAAAGCCTTGTCGCCCCTCCTCTCCAATATTTATATGGAGTTTTTCGAAATAACTTACATTCCGAGAATCCTTGGGGTTGGCATCCCATGGTTGCGGTACGTCGAAGATATTTTGTGTATCCTGCCCATGAATCGTGACCTGGATGAATTCCCCCTTCAGTTAAATGATCAAGTCCCCTCCATTAAGTTTACTTCAGAAGTGGAACAAGACAATTCAATCCCGTTTTTGGATGTGCGTGTACATAGGGAAAGCCCAGGTTTTAAGTTTAGTATCTATCGGAAAAAACAAACAATTTTTCCTACGTACACGTTTACTCTAGACATGACACACCATTAAGAAGGCCATAATTTCTTCAATGTTTCTCCGCGCTCTTAGGATCGCCAGTCCGGAATATATCGATGCCGATTTGGAAAAAATCAACGTTATTGGAAGTGATCTGTGCTACCCACCTGCGTTTATGGAATCTTGTCTTAACAAGGCAAAACGAACCTTTTATCGTGTGAATAATAACACTCGCATGTCGTCAAAGAATATTTCAGTACTTCCATTTTTCCCAGGCTTTTTAGGCAATCCTAATGTACTTAAACTTTTCGATATTAATGTAGTATTTTCATATAACAACATTGTGAAAAATATCATAGTAAAAAATAGCCCCACGAATAATTCAGGCATTATATATCTATAAAATTGGTTGTAAACAATGTGATTCCTTTTACATTGGTCAGACGGGAAAAGATTTGCACACTCGTGTATAACAGCATCAATATTCCGTTAGAACGGGACAGTCGTCCAGTGCCCTTTTTGTCCATTTGTCAGAGTTATCCCACTGTATTGATTGGAATAATGCTTCAATTTTGTTTCACTCTAGCAACATTGTTAATAGAAATATTCTTGAGTCTGCTATTATCCAACTTACAAATAACTTTAGCATCCCGTTAACTCGATCCCGTTGTTTTGAATTCGTTCAGAACGGATTTAGAAAAGAAGGGTAGAGTGCTAAAACTTTGGTAGTGTTTCCTTATAAATTTGTTTGCTTCACTCACAATTTTTTTTTTCAATATAGTTTTATATTTATTTTTTTTTTTTTTGTGACCTATATATCATTCAGGCTTTATCCATTTGATCTTGTGTTGAATTCGTTCAGAAAGGTTTTAGACAAGAGGGGCAGAGTGCTAAAACGTGAGTAGTTTTCCCTTATAAATATGTATGCTCCTCTTACAATTTTTATTTTTCAATTTATTTTTATATATATTTCTTTTTATATTTTTTGTGACCTACATATCATTCAGGCATTAACTATAAAATTTGATCTTGTGTTGAATTCGGGGAAAGTGCTAAAATTGGTAGTTTTCCTTACAATTTTGTATGGTCCTCCCACAATTTTTATTTCTGTATTTATTATATATATATATATTTTTTTTTTTTGTAACCTGTATGTAGTCTTAAACTCTTTATTTACTTCAGTGTTCCTGAGGATGTCATTAGACGAAAGCGCTTGAACACCATTCTGTGCTTCCTTTCCTTCCTGGTTTTATTCATCATAAATATTTTTCACGTGTTACTTTCGTGAAATAATTTTCATATATATGTATATATATATATACACGTGTACAGGGGGTCCATAAATGTTTACCCTGAAAACAGTATGCTCTCATGTTTTAATGACGAATCTTACATCCGTTTTCTTTTTACAGGTGATCTCGTACACGCATAGAGTTTCTGTGCTGGTGTGTTTCGTCTAACGCATTCGCCACTAGGAGCGCTGTAGTAGCTGTTCAGTTAAGATGGCGTTTGTGACAGAGAAGGCACAATGTGTTGTGTGGCTTGCAGAAACAAAATCTCCTGTCAGTGTTCAGCGAAGGTTCAGAACAAAATATGGAAAGAATCCACCTGAGGTGAAGTTAATTAAGTCGTGGATGAAAAAATTCTTGGAAACTGGAAACGTAGAAAAGGGAAAGAGCAGTGGCAGACCATCAGTTTCCGATGGGACGGTGGAAAACATTCAAACTGCTTTTACACGGTCACCAAGGAAATCGGTGAGACAAGCTTCATGCCAACTAAAGATACCGAAGTCTACGGTGCACAAGGTGTTACACAAACGTTTGAAGTTACACGCCTACAAGGTACAAATTGTTCAAGAACTGAAGCCTGTTGTTCGTCCAAAACGTGAACAATTCGCTATTGACATTTTGAACAGCATTGACGAGGATAATGACTTCTTGTTACGTGTCTGCTTTTCAGACGAGGCTACGTTTCATCTTAGTGGTAGAGTCAACAGACACAGTGTGCGTATTTGGGGATCGGAAAACCCACGTGCCGTAAGGGAGCATATTCGGGGCAGTCCGAAGATAAATGTCTGGTGTGGGCTAATGCATGACCAGATAATTGGTCCTTTCTTCTTCGCTGAGAACACTGTTTCCACAACTGTGTACCTGGATATGCCATCTCCCGGCTGCAGGACAGGCAGCCAACTGTCATCTTCCAACAAAATGGAGCACCTCCTCGTTGGGCGCATGTTGTTCGTGAAACTCTCGACGCAACATTTCCAAATCGATGGATTGGCAGGGACGGGCCAATCCCATGGCCCCCAAGATCACCAGACATTACCACTGGATTTCTTTCTCTGTAGTCATGTTAAAGATTTAGTTTATGCAACAGCTGTTCCAGATATCAGGACATTGCGAGAACGCATTACGGATGCAATTGAAACAGTTAACCCACAAATGTTGGAAAATGTGTGGCGTAAGTGTGAATACCGTTTAGACATTTTATGTGCCACTAGGGGTGCACAAGTGGAAGCTTATTAAGTTCATTAACTATGTATCAAAACTTTGTATATTTATCTACTTATGATTAGAACTGTTTGAATACGAGTGTTTATTTAAAAGTTATAGCATGCTTTAATCAGGGTAATCATTTATGGACACCCTGTACATATATATATATATATATATATGTAAGAATGAACACTGAATAATCAATATTCACTTTTACATGAGAAACCAAAATCACCTGAGCGAGTTTGGATAGAATTTCGATTTTTGCTTTCTATTTTTTTCAGTGTCACAACCATGCGACCTACCATTTCTATGGTTTAGTCGTATCCATATTTCCATTTTTCATTTGTTAGAAAATTTATTATAATTAATTATGGTTGTCTTGCATCTAACCCTCATCCCTAAATTTCATTAGATTATGCATACACACTGCATATGGCATGATTGGAACCCTTGTTTGTACTTCTTTATTCATCACTGTATTCCTCTAATTCATCTTTGTTTCTAATTTCTCCCAATAATGACTTGTACTCTACGTACAAATTAAATAACTATGGCGTATTAATTATGAATTGACGTATGACATAATTTGAATAACTATAACGTCATAAAGTAGCTCAATTCCCTTCACATTTTCCAGTCATTAATTTCCCTTCATCATATCTCTAGTATACAATGTATGGAAATTCTTTAACATAATAAAAACTGTACACTCTATACGTCATTATTTATATGTTATGGCCTGTTTGGTATGATGCAATACAACTATTATCGACCATATTCACCCATACGTCCATATCTTATCTTGACGATTATTCTATATCAATTTTATTAAATATTCATTTCACTCGTGTCAGTCTTTGAAATGTGTACAAAACTTTATACATTCGTACCTGTTCGTTGAAAGTTGTGCAAATACGTTCGCATGTATTATTTTTTATTTATTTTTTTTTTTAATTATTTCGCCTCATGCAATGAACTCGAAAATGCTTATGCAAGTGTGCATAATTCGATGATCACAGCATAAATTAACATCTGGAGACGTAAAATCTCCTCTCGCTCTTATTCCAATTTATAACACATTCTCATGCGTTATGTTATATCGTGTGTGTCATGTTGTATATAAATATATACCGTATGTGCCCATGTACTTTGTGTTGTACTAATAACCATATATAAATATAAAAACTGTAAGAATTGTAAGTGACTAATGTACTTAATAATGTAATTGATGTACCGTATTTTAATGAAACTGTAATTAATGATAATAATTTATAATGTAATTAATGTACTTTAAGTAACGATAATAATTTAATATACAGTAATTAATGTATTTTAATAACGATCATTAACGATAATAAGCGAATGTGAATTAAAATTATAACGTACTCAGTGATGTACTTAAATTGTACTCATGTACTACTCCGAAATTATGTCGCCCTTTAGAAATGTATAATCGGTAAAAATACAATATTTTTTATGTATTTTTAAAATTTTTTATTTGGAATCTTTCAAAAAACTGATCATGTGTTTAAAGGGGGGAACTTAACCTTCAACTGCACTCCCCCAACATTTAGACTTACCGTATTTTACCCTCATAAGACGCTACTTTTTCCCTGAAAAACTTCAAAAATCACTTCAGGGCTCATATGTTATTGTTTTGTTTAATGTTCATTTAATAAAGTTATGAGAATATATTTTTTGTCAGGCTGCTAAATCTTCGAAATGTAGGGCGCGTCTTACCACTTGTAGCGTCTTATGAGGCGTAAAATACGGTATATGATACTTTTATCTGTAAATTAATAGACACTCCCTTGTTAGCAGCCTCACAGCGAGGAGGGGGCAGGAGCTTCTTGCCTCCTTAATTTTTAGATTCCGGCCTGAGCCATGGTCGAAAGAGGTCGAACCTCTACCCCTGTAAATTCCGAGCACTACCTGTACATTTTTAGAAGTAAATTACAGTAAAATAATTTTTTTATCTTTTCCTTCGAGCCGTGCTCTCGTCCGAGAACTCAGTCAATCGAGAAAAATAATTTCCCGATACGTTATAAGAAGCATCAGGGAATCTTCAGAGAATTTAGTAAGTTTTCACGGAATCCTCCGAACCCACCCAGTGGCATAGAAAGAGAAGAAAAACTATCGCGAGAAATATCCGTTGCTGCCTCCTAACCAGAACCCCCGTCGATTCGAACCACCCAAGGCCATAGACAAAGAGGATAAAAAAGTGGCGACCCTATAGCCAGCATTTTAACAAGACTAGCCACCTATTGGCCTGGATAGAAATTATCCTATAGCCAGGATTTTAACAAGTGGCCACTCTTTGCCCAGGATAGAAATTACCCTGCCCCAGGATAACAAAACTAGCGACCCCTGCATCAGGATTCTTCCAGTCTTCCAGACCCTGGATATAGAACAACTGGCGACGCCTTTTCTTCAACCAAGAACAAGTAGCCAGCAAGACACGTCTTCAGGACACGTCTCGAAGGATTTCGCCGTAGAAATTTTGTTAAGTAGTTGTTTTTTTTAAAGTATTTTATAAACATTTGAGAAGACAGCATTATTAACAGTTAACTAGTATTAAGTTAGAATTAACAAGAAACGCAGTGAACATTTCAGACACTAGTGATACATTTTTTTTATTGAAACAGTTAATTTTCACGGAAGTTAATGTCACAGAGTTAATTTCACAGAGTTAAATGTAACAAAATTAAATGTCACAGAATTAAATGTCAGAATTAAATGTCACAGAATTAAATGTCACAGATTTATTTTCAGAGTTATTTTCACTATTATAGTTAGTATTGAATAATTTTATTTTATGTATCAAACATAATATTACTGTACCTTCGCGTACATTCGAGTGAAATGTGTTTACATTTCGTATTTTTGTTTACAATTTTTTAAAAATTATTGAATTGAATTGACTTGCAAATTAAGAAAGAGAAAGTTTATAGAGAGTTTATAGATATAGAGATAGTTGAAGCAGTTTCAAGTTCCAGTTTCAGTTTTCAGTTTCAGTTGGTTGCATCCAAGAGGGACAACCAAACCCCAGAGATTTATAGAGATACTTGAAGTAGTTTCGAGTCAGTTTTAGTTGCAAGTAAGTTGCAAATCAGTTTTCAGACAGTTTCAGTTGGTTGTATCCAAGAGGGACAACCAAACCCCAGAGATTAATAGTCTCCACTTGATAGCAGGTCAAGTCACTAGGTTGCATTCAGAGGGACAACCACCCCAGAGATTTATAGAAATACTTGACAGCAGTTCAAGTCAGTAGGTTGTATCCAGAGGGACAACCGCCCCAGAGATTTATAGAAATACTTCATAGCAGTTCAAGTCAGTAGGTTGCATCCAGAGGGACAACCGCCCCAGAGATTTGTAGAAATACTTCATAGAAGTTCAAGTCAGCAAGTCATTTCAAGTCAGTTCAAGTCAGTTCAAAGTCAGTTTTGAAGTCAGTTTCAGTCAGTTTTGAAGTCAGTTTGTTTTATTTGAAGTCAGTTTTATTTGGAATCAGTTTTGAATTTAGTTTCAAGTCTCAGTTTCAAGTCCCAAGTCATTTCAATGCAGTCAATTGAATTCAACTTTTTTTGTTGTTTAAGTGTAATTTAAGAGAATGTAATTTAAGAGATTTTAATTCAACCTTTTTTTTTTTTGTTGTAAAAGAGAATTTAATTCAACCTTTTTTTTGTTGTAAAAGAGAATTTAATTCAACCTGAATCTAAGAGAATTTTAGAGAATTTAAGAGAATTTAATTTAAGAGAATTTAATTCAACCTGAATTGGCAGGTTTGTGTCTTTAATTCAACCTTCTTTTTTTTGTAAGAAGGAAAAATTGACCGATTTGTCTGTTTTTTTCATGCAGTAATTGCGTATATAAATATACAGGTGAAATTATATATTTTCTTGTAACAAAAACAAATTTAAAATTGTTTATAATGATTTTGATGATTATTGTAATGTATATGTGATGATAATAGTTGTATAATAATTAATCGATCATGTCCCAATGACCTTTTTAAATTACTATGCTGAGGAACGTGCCGTCCCTCCGTTTTGTTTCACCTCCTTTAATTTTTGTTCTAAGCAGTGTGAAAATCAATGTCTTCCTAAAGAGCAAAGTGCTCACGAAAAGACGTATTGTCAATTTCAGACATATCTTCCCGCTTTGTCACTCAATTCCCCCGAATGTGGTACTCCAAACTTTGTTTTTTATTTTATTTTATGTTAACACCCCAACCCCAGTTGAACCCAGTGTCAACCAGAGAAATGGTTCAACATGGTTAATTCTTCTTTGGCTCCAGTCAAACCACAGTTTAACCATCTGTTTCCTTTCACCCAGTTGGTCCAGAAACCAACCAGGAGCCTCTTTGGTTCTGCGGAACATTCCTCAGTATGAAACGTGATAATTCCAAATTTTTTTTTTTTTTTTTTTTTAAGAAAATTACTTCATTATAGTTTATAATTTATTTCTATTTTCAATGCTTATATTTTTTTATTTTTTTTTATTCGATTAATAGTAAGTAATTGTCGTTAAATTATTATATAACTTTTTTAATTCGTAAATCTCTCGAATCCTTACACACACACACACACACACACACACACACATATATATATACTATATATACAAACCTTATGCTAAAATCATTGGATATCACAATAAACTATTTCAATGCGTGTAAGTGCTAACTATGCTATTTAATCTTAATCATTTTTGCTTACTATATACACCTCGCTCATGCATTTATTCAGTTAATTTAACAACCCTATAAGCTAATCTGTCCCTCAAAATTATAAAATAAACACTTGACCACATCATCCATTACATAATTCGATTTGTACCTACACTAGTCCGTCAACTTAGTTTGTTAACTGTACGATCATAATAACTAAATATTTGTAAAATTTAATAAATCATTGTTTGTCTAAATTAACGTATTAATCCTTTTATTTTGTTTGCATAAAATTAAAGTATTAATCTTTGAATTTTTATATTTTATAATAACTCTCTAAGCAAGTGTCATGTTAAAGATTGAATTACTGTGGGTTGTACTCAACAGCCCGAACTCGTTCTGTATAAAATTTGTATTGAAGAGAAAAATTCGTCATCATCTAATTTGAATTCGTTAGGATGTTATCTTCTTGTTATTGTATTGTATTAATTGTATTATTATTGTATTAATATCATTTTAGAGGGAAGAGCCCTGAAAAAATGAACAATGAATAATCAATATTCATTTTTACATTAGAAACCAAAATCGCCTGAGCGAGTTTGGATAGAATTTCGATTTTTTATTTCTATTTTTTTCAGTGTCACAACCATGCGACCTACCATTTCTATGGTTTCCTCGTATCAATATTTCCATTTTTCATTTGTTAGAAAATTTATTATAATTAATTATGGTTGTCTTGCATCTATCCCTCATCCCTAAATTTCATTAGATTATGCATACACACTGCATATAACATGATTGGAACACTTGTTTGTACTTCTTTATTCATCACTGTATTCCTCTAATTCATCTTTGTTTCTAAATTCTCCCAATAATGACTTGTACTGTACATACAAATTAAATAACTATAGCGTATTAATTATGAATTGACGTATGGCATAATTTGAATAACTATGACGTCATAAAGTAGCATAATTCGCTTCACATTTCCCAGTCATTAATTTCCCTTCATCATATCTCTAGTATACAATGTATGGAAATTTTTAACATAATAATAAAAACTGTACATTCTGTACGTCATTATTTATGTTATGGCCTGTCTGGTATGATGCAATATAACAATTATTCGACCATATTCACCCATATGTCCATATCTTTTCATGACCATTAAACTTATATCAATTATATTAAATATTCATTTTACTCGTGTCAGTCTACGAAATGTGTAGAAAACTTTATGCATCCATACCTGTTCGTTGAAAGTCGTGCAAATAGGTTCAAATGTAATATTTTTTATTATTATTTTTTTTTTAATTATTTCGCCTCGTGCAATGAACTCGAAAATGCTTATGAAAGTGTGCGCAATTCGATGATCACAGCATAAATTAACATCTCAAGATGTAAAATCTCCTCTAGCTCCAATTCCAATTTATAACACATTATCATGCGTTATGTTATATCGTGTGTGTCATGTTGTAAATAAATATATACCGTATGTGCCCATGTACTTTGTGTTGTACTAATAACCATATATAAATATAAAAACACTAAGAATTGTAAGTGACTAATGTACTTAATACTGTAATGTAATTGATCCATGGTCGAAAGAGGTCGAACCTCTACCCCTCTAAATTCAGAGCACTACCTGTACATTTTTATAAGTAAATTACAGTAAAAGAAAGTTTTTTTCATCTTTTCCTTTGAGCTGTGCTCTCGACGGAGAACTCAATCAATAGAGAAAAGTAATTTCCCGATACGTTATAAGAAGCATCAGGGAATCTCCAGAGAATTTATTAAGTTTTCACGGAATCCTCCGAACCAACCAAGTGGCATAGAAAGAGAAGAATTAACAGTCTGTCGACCCTATAAGGAGAGAAAAAAAAATTCGAATGATGTAGAAGAAAAACTATCGCGAGAAATATCCGTTGCTACCTCCTAACCTGAACCCCCGTCGATTCGAATCACCCAAGGCCATAGACGGAGGGGTTAACAAATGTATGTATATATATATATATATATGTATATATATATATATATATATACATATATATACACACACATATATATATATATATATATATATATATAACACACACATATATATATATACATATATATATATATATATACACACATATATATATACACACATATATATATATATATATATACACATATATATATATATATATATATATATATATATATATATATATATATATATATATATATACATAAATATACATATATATATACATAAATATACATATATATATATATATACATATATATATATATATATATATATATATATATATATATATAAATGAACAATGAATAATTCCTATATAATCCTTATATGGATCCTTATATTCATTGTCTTCATACAGTACTTATGTTTGTATGGTTTTTGTATTTGAATGTTCATTTTTACATGAGAAATCAAAATCGCCTGAGCGAGTTTGGATAGAATTTCGGTTTTTTGCTTTGCATTTTTTTTTCATTGTCACAACCATGCGACTATGGTTGAGCAGTATTCATGTTTGTGCCATTATAATTTAGCTGTGAGAAGCGAATGTCCCTTAACTGTGTCTCTCTAATTCGCCTCCTTTAATTTCTCCCAATAATGACTTATACGGTACGTACAAAGTAAATAACTATGACGTCATAAAAGTAACTTAATTTACTTCACGTTTGTTTTCCATACCTTGAACACTGAATCACGTGTTTAGTATGTGGACATCTTCCGTATTCAATGTGTGGTAAATTCTTTAATAATAATAAAAACTTAATTCTCTATAAGTCATTATTTATATGTTGTGTCCAGTCTGGAGCTATGTAGTATAAATATTATTATTCGACCACATTCATCCATACGTCCATATCTTATCTTGACAGTTATCCTTTATTAATTTTATTACTTATTCATTCTCCTACCTATTTTCTACTGATGCCCTATGAACCTATCATTCCATGTTTACTCGTGTCTATATTACGCACACAACCTATTGTGTTACGTACTGATATGTGTAAAATACTTTGTGCATTCGTACATGTCCCCTGATGATCATGCTTACCTACATAGTTACGTACATGTAAATACGTCCTCATGTGTTCTTTTTACTTTTAAGTGCGTTCACCTCTCGCAATAAACTCGAAAATGCTTATGCAAGTGTACGCAATTCGATGGTCACAGCACAAATTGACATCTGAAAACGTGAAATCTCCTCTCGCTCTGATTCGAATTTATAAAAACATTATTATATGTTATGTTTTATATATATATATATATATATATATATATATATATATATATATATATATATATATCGTAAAGAACGACCCTTGTATAGGAGAATATTCCGCGCAAGATGAGGAGAACGAAACAAATGAAAAAATGATGTAACCACCCGGGAATCGAACCCGAGATCTTCCGATTGCCGGTCAGATATGATAACCACTACACCATGGTCCTCACTCGATCAGAAGTCGTAATTCCCCTACATACGCGCAGAAACCAATGCCACGAGGGGGGCACCTCCCGCATTCCGTATCTATATATACATTTCAACTGCAAAGAACACGCAGTATAAATAACGTAAAGAACGACGCTTGTATAGGAGAATATTCCGCGCAAGATGAGGAGAGAGAACGGAACAAATGAAAAAATGAGGTAACCACCCGGGAATCGAACCCGGGATCTTCCGATTGCCGGTCAGATATGATAACCACTACACCATGGTCCTCACTCGATCAGAATTCGTAATTCCCCTACATACGCGCAGAAACAAATATATTTATATATATATATATATACCGTATGTGCCCATGAACGAACTAAACGAAAGAACGAGTGAATTTTAACTACATAAACTGTTCAAAATATTTTCAAAAGGCCAGGGAAAGGCTCTGAAATCTTAAATGAAAGACCAATCAAATAAATAGGTTTTATTACTTTAGATATATTTACAAACTTACACGTTTACATGATTTAAAGGGACACGGAGTGGGCACTCCTTTTAGCATCCCCATCCCGATTCCCTCTCCCGCCCCACCCCCATCAATCATATACACTGCGAATTTTCCGTTTAATAGTAAAAGTTTTGACGGTGATCGCGGGAAATGTATGTTTCATTACGGTATAATCGTACAGTGACTCCGCGTGTATACTTTTTGTGTCATAGAAATAGTTACATAATTAATGTGAAAAGATGCCTGAACATCGAACCGTTGGTATACCGAGCATGATTTAAACGGACGAAAAAGTGGGACCCCTTTCGGCGTTCCCCCCATCTCCACCCCCAACCAGCCCCCAACAGCTACGCTCTCTCGCAAGCCGTTACAGATAAAATAGGGTCGTCTGCTGTAAATCTTGTAGAAAATCCTTTGTTATGTTTTATATTCGGCAAAGTAGATCATATTAGGTCAGACTTTTTATCTGTGTCATGAATTTTATGATTCAGAAGAAATAGAACATGCCAGGGTACAATTAAACACCCTGTTCGGTACTTCCCTCACAACTCGTAGAGGTAATTCTAAAAATGAGTATACCCTGAAAGACATTATAAATAAAGTGTCGACCCTCCGGGATAATGAGAATAATATTACCTTTTACGTTACTAACTTCCATAGAATACCGGTAATCTCTATGGGTGACGTAAACGTCTCGGTGCTCCTCAAACAGTATAATGAGGTACAAAAGTCGATAGTTGAACTGAAACACCAACACGTGGTGTCAAATCAGAAAAACGCGATTTCGATAGAACAGTTCCGGTCAGAGTTAGATGCGTTGAAAGAGACGCTCCTCCCAAAGCCCAGTTACTCGGAAGTAGTTCAGCAAGCCAGATCTCCAAGAAGCGTGTCGGGCAGCGAGGGAAACGAAATCCCCGCCTCCAACTCCCCCCCTGAAGGTGGGGTGGAAACGCAGCATGCAGGGGTAGCGGTCAACCCCCCTCCCGTTCAGGAGAGGACCCCTGCTCCCGATCTCACAATGAGGAACAGGGACGGTCCAATGCCGAGAGTCGAGGCATCATTGCCTTCTTCCCTGCCTCCCACTACAGAGGAGAGGTGTTCGATTACGCCTCGCTCGGTGCGCAGTTCCCCCCCCTCCCACCGAAGAAGGAGAGGCATGCGCGGCCGTCAGGGTATAAACACCACTAACAGACCCTCACCAAGCCACAGAGTAAGGGAGGGGCCTCCTATCCCCCAAAGGTTGTGCCTCCCATCCCCCAGGCAGGTGAACCCTGCCTCAGGGAGATCGAAGGAGCAGGACGGGTGGGTAACTGTTAATAGGGCGCCGTCCTAAAGGTCTCCTGAAACCGGTCTCGCGGCGAGGCCACCGATGGAGAATCTCACCCTATTTGTGTCGCGAATTCAGCTCTCGAACGAGGCAAGCGATATTCGACACATGATAGAAGAAATCATTGGTGAACACAGTATAGTGATAGTTAATAAACTAAACACGAAATCTCCGTATTATAACTCTTTTAAAGTAATAATTAACCCTTTAACGCCGAACATTTTTGTAGGGTTAAGTCTAAATGTGTGTATTTGAACCGGTACGTATTCGACCCAGTCGGCGTTAGAGGGTTAAAGGTGTAAATGCGCATTTCAACCCGTATAATATGAGTCAATGGCCAGAAGGTATTATTGTTAAGGAGTTTATTCACTTTTCCAGATGTGATAACAGGCAAAATAATAATAATAATAGGCGCCCTAACGGTATAATGCCTGAAAGTTGTACTGTGTATAATAATAGTAATCTTACTAATAATAATAATAATCTTACTAATAATAAATTCTCTATCAGTCATGGCGGATAACTTGTTGAAAATAGTCTCATATAATATAAGGTCAGTGAGGAATTCAACTGTAGATGTTCATAAAATCTGCGACAGTGCAGATTTGATACTCCTGCAGGAGCACTGGCTACCTAAGCAAGAGCTAAAATTCATCTCTACCATCCATGATGACTTTATGTATCATGCGTCATCAGCAGTAGACTTGTCAGATGAATTAATGTACGGTAGGCCTTTTGGTGGTGTTGCTTTCTTATTAAGGAAACATTTGTCAAAACATAAAAAAATTTGAACAAGCGATAATGTAAGGTTGTTAGGCATTGTATTCCAAGTGAACAATGATTGCATATTAATTGTAAACTGCTATTTACCATACAACAACGGCAGTAATCTAGATGAATACATTGATTTGGTGTAAAAAATTAAGTCATTATCAGATAACCCCAAATATTCTCACTGTATAATAATGGGAGACTTTAACGCACATGTGAACTCGGAATTCTTTGTATAATTGGGTAACATGTGCGAGTCGGCCAATTTAAGTATGAGAGATGTAGATGTACTAGGGGTAGCTAGTGGTAATTTTACATACGTTATTGATATGAGTGGCACCACCAGGTGGATTGATCATTGTCTCACTAGTAATAATCTAAAGGATCAAATTGTTAGAGTTCATATTTTGCATGATTTCCTTCTTTCTGATCATAGACCATTAGAAATATTAATTAACGTTACCAACTTATGCGCAACACGACTTAACAAGAACTCAATAGGTAAGAATAATCACTTCGATTGGT